>JAPTHN010000002.1:105593975-106088448 GCA_026936325.1 Platynereis dumerilii
AAAATTGACTATTGCTTAAAATCTGAACCATTGTCCAAATAAACACCACAGCTGCCAACCCAATGAGACTTGGTAGGTCATGGAGGGCTTAGATTATAGATAACAAGTATGAAAGTCCATTTTATGCCAACAAATGGATAATTCATGCATGTGTCAGCAGCAGCACACAATGAAATATGGTACATATTTGAAAATGACCGTTTTAAGGGTGGAGGAAACTAAAATTGCTGTATCTCCTGAACCAATGGTCCTATCCCCACAAATTACCCCTCAAAATGTTCAGACTTGTAAGTTCTACACATATAGGTTATTATATGACCAGTATGCAAATTAATTAGGTCATCAGAGGTCAAAAGGTCACGAAAATTGACCGTTGCTTAAAATCTGAAGTCTCATCCTAAAACAAACTCCTTAGCTGCCAAACCAATGAGACTTGTTAAGTCTTTTAGGGGTCAGATTATAGATAAAAAGTGTCAAAGTAAATTTTATGTCTAAAGATGCATAATTTATGTATGTTTCAGCATTGGCACAAGATGAAATATGTCAGATATTTTAAAATGACCGTTTTAAGGGCGGGGGAAACTAAAATTGCTATATCTCCTGAAACAATGGTGCTATCCCAACATATTACCCCTTAAAATGTTCGGACTTGTAGGTTCTATAAATATAGGTTATTGTATGAACAATATGCATATTACTTAGGTCATCAGAGTGCAGAGGTCGAAAGGTCACAAAACTTGACCACTGCCTAAAATCTGAACACCTCATCAAACAACAAACACCATAGCTGACAAACCAACTGCACTTGTTAAGTCATTTAGGGACAACATAACCAGTTTGATTGTCAATTTAGACTGCTGAGTTTATGTATATGTCAGCAGTGGGGCATAACAAAATATGGCAGGTATTTGAAAATGATAGTTTTAAGGGTGAGTGAAACTAAAAAAAATTGCAATATCTCCCGAACCAGTGGTCCAATTCCAACAAATTTCTGCTGCAGGTGTCTGGAATTGGGAGTTTTGTACATGTTATTTGACCAACATGCAAATCATTTAGGTCATCAAAGATCATAGGGTTGCAAAAATGTACCTTTGCTTAAAATCTGAGCTCTCATGAAAAAATTACACACCGTAACCAGCAAACCAATGGTACTTGATAAGTCATGTAAAGCTCAGATGATAGATAACAAGTGTCAAA
The DNA here is from genome assembly GCA_026936325.1 of Platynereis dumerilii. NCBI lineage: Eukaryota > Metazoa > Annelida > Polychaeta > Phyllodocida > Nereididae > Platynereis > Platynereis dumerilii. Next base: position 105,595,173 of record JAPTHN010000002.1, read on the forward strand.
GTCAATTTTATGCCTAAAATTCAGCTTTACAGGATATTTCTTATACAACACTGAAATGTAAGAAATGTAGAGGATGTCACCGAGGACCAGGTGAGTATATCAATCCATAAGTCCTCAATTTGAGTTTCCTTGCTTGGAGAAGATTCCATCACATGAAAGTACCAGAAAATAATTCCTCTTTCCCACAGTCTCCTCGATCCTACCATTCTCGAATTCTCCAGCCACATTCTGAGAAAAAAGTACATAGGGCGGAGTGAAGCACCTGTGGGGTGGATGTGGAACTTCTGGGGTGCATCAGAGGTGACAAGGTGCATCAACATTGATAAGGTACACTCTACAAGAACAGGAGGTGTATTGCACATTGTTGGATGCAGTAGTCTCATCGGGTGCTTCAAGGGGTGAACCACCCAACCTTTCATGGATGCTTTGACACTCTATCTGCAGAATTATGAAATAATTGGGTGGCTTGGTTATTGCATAAATTGCTGAGCAGTGCCTAAATGACATGCTAGTCTGCAGCTGTGGGTAGGCGAAGGCACTGACCCACCTCCAGTCGCATATGCCGGTGAGTGGAGCAATGCCAGAGTACTGATAACCTGCTATAACGTTTCCACCGGGAGCTGCTCTTTTTCACGAGCATACAGGGTGCTTCCCAAGCACCTTATGTGAGGTGGTTCAGGGCACCCTGAGCATTAATTATGACTAGGCAATATACTCAAAAAGGTTGATTCTAAACATTTTTCATTCTTAGGGTGCACAACCGCCCCCACCCCTGTCCCATTAAATTGTATATATTCATCCTCCTTTTTGCTCATCGTTGATATGACTATCTTCTTGGCCTTCTTTCTCAATGCTTTTTTCTTCTAGTTCCCTTGTGCCAGCAGGGGACCGGGCGGGGGGTGGTGACAAGGGAGGCGAAAGCCAGGAAAGATGGTCCACTAATAGAGCTTGGTGGGGGGAGGGGAGACAAGGATGTTGGGAGGAGACTAAGAAGTCAGAGAGAAAAGGTTTGGAGTCACTCATCTTTCTTATCTCTCTCCCTCTGTCTCTTTTCCTGTCACCCACTTGGGCGGCAGGTTAGCTCAGTGGTGCATGTTGAACACCCAACCACTCTATACTGGGTTCATATTCAGGCTAGGCACTCTATTGCATAGCAGTATCAATCATCCCTTTGCCCCATTTCTGTTTTCTCCTCCAATCCCAAAAAGCTTGTCTAGTGCATAACCTTATAACACCTCAAGCCTCCATCCAACGATCCCCTCTCTCTGACCCTCTCCCCGTTTTACTTGCTACAAAATTACCTTTCACGCACCCTATCGTCCCTACAGTACAACCCTATATAAAGTATGATTAACCCCAACAGGAAGGAAGAATCAGCCACCTTTACCTTCTTTGAACCACCTTTTAAAATCACATTGAATTTACATTAAACCAACAACAATTTAAACTCATTCTCTTCCATTGTGTATGATTTTTTTGCGTGCCCCATTGCTAATTGCAATTACATTGCTAGCTGTCTTAATGGAGTTCCTATTAACTTCTTAATATGGGATAAGGTTGTGGTAAGGAGACTAAGGTAGTTGTGAGGAGATTTGGGGTGGAGGGGAGAAAGGCAAGGAGGGCAAAATAGGTAAAAAGAGGACTTCTGGCGGAGAACGTTCTTACTTTATTTTGGGTTGTACTGTACATCATAGAGGATGATTGGAGGAAGCAGGGAAGCTGGAGACATAGAAGAAAGACGCTTGGAGGGTAGGAGTACATCTACATATTGAGACGAAGAGAACAGGAGAAATAATGGAAGCATTGAGGCAAATAATGAGACTATGCAGGAGGAAACTATGAAGGACGAGACTATGAAGGAGGAGATTATGAAGGAGGAGACTATGAAGAAGGAGACTATGAAGGAGGAGACTATGGAGTAGGAGACTATGAAGGAGACCTGAGACAAAGAAGGAGAAGGCAGAAAGAGAAGATTGAGGAAACTAGAAGGGATGATACTAACCAGAAGGAGGAAACTGGGAGGGGAGTATTGGTGGTGTGCTGCAATATTTGGCCATTTGATCCCAGTTCTCTCAGTCTGTCTAGTTTTGAGTCCTCAAAAAAGCCAGAAGCGAAGAGGAGCAGTTTCCGGACATCTATAAATCACAAATTTGATCCTATTTTATATTTAGTTTACTATGTCTTGAATCAACTCTTCATCTTATTGACAAGACATGCATTTCAGTTGTGTGTGGCACATTCAGTCACATTTGTCGGTTAAGCTGTGTAATTTTTTCATGAGGGCTCAGATTTTAAGCAAAGGTACATTTTTGCAACCTTTTGATCTCTGATGACCTAATTGATTTGCATGTTGGTCAAATAACATGTACAAAACTCCTAATTCAAGACATCTGTAGCAGAAATTTGTTGGAATTGGACCACTGGTTCGGGAGATATTGCAATTTTTTTAGTTTCGCCCACCCTTAAAACTATCATTTTCAAATACCTGCCATATTTTGTTATGTCCCACTGCTGACATATACATAAACTCTGTAGTCTAATAACCTATATTTATAGAACCCACAAGTATGAACATTTTAAGGGGTAATATGTTGGGATAGCACCATTTTTTCAGGAGATATAGCAATTTTAGTTTCCCCCGCCCTTAAAACGGTCATTTTCAAATATCTGACATATTTCGTCTTGTGCCAATGCTGAAACATACATAAATTCTGCATCTTTAGACATAAAAGTTACTTTGACACTTTTTATCTATAATCTGACCCCTAAATGACTTAACAAGTCCCATTGGTTTGGCAGCTAAGGAGTTTGTTTTAGGATGAGGGTTCAGATTTTAAGCAACGGTCAATTTTCGTGACCTTCTGACCTCTGATGACCTAATTAATTTGCATGTTGGTCATATAATAACCTATATGTGTAGAACTTACAAGTCCGAACATTTTGAGGGGTAATTTGTGGGGATAGGACAATTGGTTCAGGAGATACAGCAATTTTAGTTTCCTCCACCCTTAAAACGGTCATTTTCAAATATGTACCATATTTCATTATGTGCCGCCGCTGACACATGCATGAATTATCCATTTGTTGGCATAAAATGGACTTTCATACTTGTTATCTATAATCTAAGCCCATCATGACCTACCAAGTCTCATTGGGTTGGCAGCTGTGGTGTTTATTTGGACAATGGTTCAGATTTTAAGCAATAGTCAATTTTTGTGACCTTTTGACCTCTGACGACCTACTTAATTTGCATATTGGTCATGTATTGACCTATATTTGTAAAACTCAAAATTCCGGACATTTTGAGGGGTATTTTGTTGAAATTGGTCCATTGGTTCAGGAGATTTAGCAATTTCAGTTTCCCCCACCCCATAATTCATGTGCTCAAATCCGACACAGATTCCCATATTTAAGGGCTGATTACTACCACTAAGCTGCCGCTCCAATCTTGGGCTCAAACTTTTTTATAGTCTATAGGTATATGTCTTTCAGAAAAACACTGTTAGATTTTGCCACCCCAGGTGGTACCAATATCTGGTCTGGCTCATGGACTAAATACCCTAGAGGTCCCTTGCAAAATTTTAAGGCCCTCACAGTGACCTACATTCCAAGTTTCAGGTCACAAGGTCAAGCAATGACTTCAAAATTGACCTGCTCATTGGTCAACATTGCACTTGTACCCAAACTTTGACGGGCTGTATCTCCGGTTATAATTAAGTTACAGGAAAACTGAAAACATATTTGGAAAGCCCAGATTCTCTTCTAGTATTTGTTCTCTAACCATTTTAACGTATCTCTACTGGTTAAAAAGATCGCCGGACCCTGAAAATTTCATGTTTTCACACACGAATTCATAGTTTCACATTTATTTGACAAGGAAAGCTATCTTCAAGAAAGTTAATAATATTTGGAGACATTGTACCAACACATTTACAGAAGTGTAAGCAATTTCAAGTCACTCCTTCAAACCGTTTGCATTCGGGAGCAAAATTCAAGTTTAAAACTTGACATTTTCAGGGATCATTTTTCGATGAATTATCACAATTTTACCAATATTTCAATTGGTTGTCTCGCTGGTTCTAATAAAGCTACATGAATGACACAAGCAGTTTCGGAAAGCTGGTATTCTCCTCTTTATTTAATTTAATGTACATTTGGTTGTAGCACCAATAGGTAAAAGATCTGTTAACTCAGCTTTTATTTTAATATGTGCAGTTATTGACACAAACTCTGCTACACAGAAGTCGACACCACAGTGGCAGTTTGCACCACAGTGGCAATTTTCACCACAGTGGCAGTTAGCACCACAGTGGCAGCTTGCACCACAGTGGTAGTTAGCACCACAGTGGCCACTTGCACCACAGCTGCATTTTGCACCAAAGTGGCCATGTGGACCACAGTGGCAGTGTCCACAACAGCGGCAGTGTGCACCACAATGGCAATGTGCAGGGCAAAAGCATGATTAATTCTTAGTCACTGACCTTGGTCAGTTACAGGGCTCTAGTTAAAGATTGTATTTAAGAAAAAAATTAAAGGCTGAGACAAACTTAATGACCAAATGAAATGAACATTTATACATATGTCATAAAACACTAAACCTGAGTAGTAAGGGGACATAATTTCATTGCATTTATCGCTACACTACTTTTATATGCCCATAAAAAATTCACAGAAAGTATTCGCAGGATCTTTTCTTTTAATTAACCCTCTTTTATGATGTTTCTTGACTGTGTTGCTAGATTCTTGCCCTTAGTGCCTATAATACATCTTTTATCCAGGATATTTCCTCATTCATGTTTACGAAACTTCTCACGGGCAGTTTTACAGTATCTGCACTCAAAGTGTCTCATGGGAGGGGGTCATAATAACGGTTTTTAAATGAGAATTTCCTTCATGCTGTCATGAAATGAACGCATTAAAGATCTGTAAATCAACAAGGACACATATGATTTGTTGGTTTACCACCAAATTTCCACTCCACAAAGTATGCAAAGTTGGAATTTTTGAAAAAAAAGTTTTTCAGAAAAAATATCAATATGAATAATAATTTAACAATATTTTTAATGGTAATGCAGCCATCTTGTTGCATAGAACCATCAAAACCAATACTAACTTTAATTTTGATGAAATATTGAAGATTTTTTTTCCCTCAATTTTTTTGATGAAGGTAAAAAAAATAGACATTCCTTACTCTGAAAGTTTATTTTATAGAGCGTTTAGTAAGGTCCTAGTCTCAATAGACCAAATCAATACAACATTCCTTTTCATCATTACTAGCAATGGCAAGTTAAAGACAAGACTTGTTTTGTGGGTTAAAGTGTTTTGTTGCTTACTTTCAAATCTGATTGGATGATCTCAGTGCCTCCGTCTCCAATATGGCATGTCAGTTTGCTCGGAACAACCTGGTTTATGTTTGATTGGCCACAGCATTGTTAAGCTTTTAATACCTAATGTATAATGAAGTAAAATTGATTTTATTACCACCACTACACTACAACTAATATCTAAATTGCAAATGCTAACAAATGAATGAGGTTTTATTGGTAAATTACTCAAGTTAGTTAATGAACCTGTGTGTGTTACTCAAGAGGGATGCCACTTCTGCTCATGGAAACTTCCTTTGTCTTAGCATCTATTTTCAGCCCCATTATCATTCTTTCAACAAAATGCAAACACACACTTTTTTTCATAGATTCCGCTTAATAACCAGCTGTTGTGGTTGGCTTAAAAACAATCTGAATGCTTCACTCCCAGACATAAGAATGTGCAATGCTTGTTGTGAAGGATCTGTCATGCAATTCGAATGAACTGGTACAAAACCAAGTACAAGTATTGTCTATGAATGGTTAACCTGAAAGTAATCTTCGATCTATGAAGAACAAAAAAAAAGACCATGCACGGTTCACAACTAACTTGGATTTCAGAGTTAATTTCTTTGTAAAGTTGAGGACAAGATCATAAATTTTTTCTTTTTTCGGGCAGAATATATCGATTAAAGCTGGTTTGGTTCTAAGCATTTTAGCCGAAAGCAAACCATTTCTATTTTCAGAACAATATCCTGAGGTTTTTCCATATTTGAGTTTGTAAGATTGCAGAATTACATGCCTTATCTTTCTAAGTGACTTCAGGCCCTTGTGGTCACTCACGACAACCTGATCCTTGTGTCTCATCAGTCAATCAGTAGCAACCCATACACATTTTGCTTCCAACTGATAGAATCAGTGAATGCAACTCAGTAAAGTTATATTGTTGCCAATTTGTCGGCACTTTAAAGTGACAACCTACTTTTCTTATCTGGGTCATTGTTGAAATTTCTTCCAATGTTATTGAAAGAGATTACAGTCAATTTTATTCAGTTTCTAACATAATAATTATGGCGTATTTGATTATAATTATAAATGATATAGGCATATATGATATTTATCAAAGTAAATTAATTAAAAATTGACCTGCAATAATTTTGCTACATTAATTTAATTTTCTGCTTTGATAAATATGTTCGACATAATCTCTCTTTTTTTCGGTTGAGTGCTCTTTACCCTTTCCAGAGTATAATGCAGCCGATACACAGAGTTAAGTAGAATTCACCTCCTTATTTCTGTTTATGTGTTTGTCATGACTCGTTCGTTTTAGGGTAAGGTGATGTGGCTAATGCCCTCTATTTTACTTTAAAAATGACCAAACATGCAGAGAAATACCGGGATGAAGATCGTAGCTATGTTATCGCTCCTGCAACTATTTCAATTCTTCATATGTATATTCCCTGTGTGACCTTGCTTTTAATGGGATCACGAAGGCATGGAAAGTTCATCTGACGAAAGCTTTCAGTACCTATGCTACAACAGATCAGGATTATGAATTCTATGAATCGATTATGCATATATAAACTATTCTGTTTAATTTTGTGAACTGAAAAGCCTCTAACTGAAAACACCTTAAATGCAGCGTATTTTATTTAGGTCACTGTCTATTTAGGTTATTGCTTGCCATCTTCTACAGCATTCCCAATTCCTAAAAGGGTAGATCTAGTTCTTCTCTCTTCTTTATGAGAGCAGGATGTGACTGTTGGGATACAAATTTCCCACAACTGTTGCGCCTTTGGCTGAATGGTGGACATTATGTCACAGCTTGTCTGAGCAGGGTGCTTGGGTCAGTTGTTTAGGTCAATACAATAAAGAAAGCAGTAACGGAAAGAGAAAGCAAATGTTCATGACTAGTGATACCATTGCATAAGGTTTACATGCTTTGTATCACAGCTGGTTGCCAGACTATGGCTTGGACGTGGACATAGTCTAGGAGTTACAAGCCATTCAGTTGTCCTATGCTGTTATTATGTCAATGAAAGCACCTTTACAGAACCTATCGCCTTGTTTGGGGCAAACACTTAAAGGCTACCGTAGTCCTGCCTTGCTCAGGTCATGTCACACGGGCCATTGAATTTTCATAAAGGGGCACCAGCTTTGGGCATATTTAAGAATCCGAAAAAGAACTGGCTACCCCTACATTTAGTGACCACCTTAAATCTAAATTCAGGAATGTAAGCTAGCAGATGATCATATATATTTTGGAATATCAATGTTTTCCCACATACACTGGTATCCACGTACGTGTATGGCCACAGTCATGCTCCTTTTAAGGGTGATTATTTTTGCACTTATCACACTCCAGCACCGCCGTCTTTTCTTTGATGTTCTGATTTTCCACCGTTCAAAATTATGTCTTGCTGTTTGTCCACTAAAGCGTCTTCTAGTGATATGTCTGTCTTCTCTTGATAATTTAGTGTGTTAATTAATGGTATCTGCAGATATGAAGCATGATAAAAGTGGTCAGTAATTCTATCCAGCTGAGACCAAATGAGGCAAAATAATTAAGAGCCTAATTAAGTTTAGATTTTGTCATTTTGAGAGTGATCAGATATGCGGGAAACACAATACAAAACCTTATAATGTCAACCATATCAGATTACCTGATGTCTGTGGGATATCATACAACATCAGTTCATCATATAAATGATGGATAGTGAGGAGTCCATCATATAGATACATATATTGGATGAAGAAAACTTTTACTGAACAAGAGACTTGAGCCAACATAACTTTTTGGAGTCCAACATACTTCTATGATCAATGACTCGATGTCCATAAATTATTATCATGTTATGTTCTCTATTTATTAGTGAAAACTGTGAAAAGTGAAAACAAAACATTTCTGAGCCAAACTCAGCTGTGCCGAGTGACTTCTCCATCAGTGAAATCACCACACAGTCTGTGACATCACAAACAGGCCTTTGGCGTCATTGCAACCAATATGAACAATCCATCATAACATGCTATTGACAGTCATGTGATGCAATCTGATAGATTTAATCGGCTGGCGTCAGCTGAGTGACGAACATAGTCTGTTCTTCAATTAGTATTCATTGTAGGTTTATTGAGAATATTTGAAACTATGCATACTCAGTAATTCGATACACGCTGCAGGTAGATCTGTTTGAAGTATGGTTGAGGTTATTAGCTATCTCTTTATTCTAATCTTGATCAACTTGATTCAATTAAGTGGAATAATTGAGCAGCTGATTCCCTACTGAAGCATGGTTTGAAGTTCCCATGCAGTTTTATCCACCTGAGCCATTGATAAACATTTATCATGGGGTTCAGAAACTCCTCAGTCTAAATAGCCTCGGACCTTCCAGTTTATTTTCAACCAAAAGTAATTCATTTGCAGCATTCACCTCAAACCAACCAAGGGAATTCCTTGGAATTGCATAATAATATTATATACTGATTATGTAATGAAAAAATCCAAGCTACGATAGCAAAAATATTTACCATTGAGTTTGTCTTTTTTTTCTGCTTACATATGCTGCCACTTTGATTGAGAGTAATTGATAATTTTTCGAAGTTGACCGAGCTGTTGTGTACTTCATAAGTTAACTTTTTCCACCAAATTCTGTGAATTGAACCCTATAGAAAATGGCAGAGGATGATTAAGAAGCCAAACAAGCCATTTTGGTAATGAAAATCTGCTATTTTCTGTCAGGTGACAATCATTAGATCCTAAAAGGGCGCCGGGGCCTGCATCTTCCTTACATAATCTGAGTGTTCAACATTGTCAACTTGCCCCTGTGAGGCAATATACAAACTATTACTGTATTTATTTGTGGAATAATTTAAGAAATGTCTTTTCGTCTTTTGGGCTTTTATTATCTGACACTGAATACTTTGAATGTGTCATTCATCTCGAGCTAAGTACAATTGTTTTCGCTTCCGACCTTTTGTGTGGTTGATGTGTCCTGCTCTCATAGAGGAAAGAAAATAAGGTGCAAAAAATAGTATACATATGAACACACAGTGTAGCTAATGTTTAGTTATTGCTAAAAAGTCTCTACTCTGTTTTCCAGAGTAGACTTTGTGTGACCTCGCTTTTAATGGGACATCTCAGTTTTGGAAATGTTTTACTTTGCATGAGATCTAATAAAGAACCAGAATCAAATAAGAGCCTTGAAGAGTATCATATATGAATTTTTCATTGGAAATACCATGAAAGCTGTCCATTACATCTCTCTGTAACAATATTCTTGCAAGCTTGATGAAATGCCCACCATCAGCTTCTAAAAATAGAAAGAAATGAAAAAGTCATTAAACAAGTTTTTGCTCATTTTTGTTGGGCATTCAACCCTTCCTGTGGTTCAGTATTCTAGACATGCACCTTGAGTAATTGAGGTTCTTTTCTCAGGCAACACATGCTGAGTAGATTGCCTAATGCTTCTTCTGTAAGTCGCCACCATTTTGGGTTAGATTTATTTGAAGAGTCACTTTGGAGTTCAGGATTTTAGTCCAAGGGGTTTTAAAAGGCTTTTAAGGCTAGTGGCTGACACCTCAGAGTTGCCGAAATACATTTCAAACAGCACACAATTTGATTGGCTAATAATGATTATCAGTAATGAAAAGAACTAACGATGCACTTTGGCATACAATGCATGTCACGATATACAAAATGTACTGCAAATGTTCTGTCATACTGAACTGCATCAATTGAACACACCATGGGCAAACTTCATTTAAATATATCTTTCTATTGATTTGTTTGCCATATGCCAAAGCTTTCCAAGAAAAGTGCTTCTTTTTGTTCTTATGACACAAATTGCCAACAACTGGGCTTAATGGTGGACATATATTGGAACTTGTCCGGGCTGGGTGCTTGGTAAGTTGTTTACCAGTCAGCTGAAATAAAGAGAGCAGTAAAAGCAAGTGGTAATACCGGTTTATGAGTGGTCATTACACCATTCTATATCAAGCTGTTTTACTCGGAGCTATGGCTTTATACCAAAGCTGATGCTACAACTCACTTGGCTTGTTTTGGTTCTCTTTTTTACAAACGTGGGAGAACTTCAATGCTAATTCTCCTGATCTGGTCAGATGTCGGTGATACAGTTTTTGGGGGCTCCATAAGTTGCTATCTCCTTACACTTCGTGTATTAAAAGTTTTGTGACTTTTGATTCAGAGTTTTGTTGATCCTCATCCTTTTCTGTGTACATTAATTTTATTCTAATGGGGCATCTCTAATATCATCTTTCCATAAGGGTTAAGCCCATTCACAAAGGTGAACTAGCAATTTAGGGATTTCGTGCTCAGAAAAATCGGAAGTAATATTCATCATCTGCAGTGCCCTAGTGTGAAAAATGAGACTCCTCAGCAAATGGCATGGCACATTCTATGACTAAAACGGATACTGATAAGAGGTCTCCGAGTTTGGAGTAGCCATGTGGGATGACAAACAGTCTGATATCATTCAAATGTGAAGTACATTCTTAAGTTAAAAAGTGACGTTGGTATTTGCTCATTATCTGCTTCTAGATGCTTGGATGTGCTTGTATAGCTGCCACAAGTGGCATATGTTTATTTTGTCAACCGCAGAGTTCACTGTCAGCTCTCTATTTCCCCCTTGAGGCATAGATCTACGGCTTAGGAAAATGTTCTGAAAATATCATCATTACAAAGCACCTTTTAGAGTTGATGGCAAATACATCTCAGTAGCCACGATGGAAGCAAACGATTTTTCAACTATTGAAAATACCTTTTTAGTTTTATCTCATGCGTTTGTGTCTCATGCGTTTGTGTCTCCATTTTCGTTTTATCTCATGCGTTTGTGCTCCATTGAGCTGGTCATACTGGTACATGTTGCTAAAATTGAATCATGAGCCTTTCGCGACCACCAAACTCCTTGAAATTATGTGCATTGTAATCCTGTTCTACATTATCAAAAATGTATTTATTTGTTGTTACATCATCTGGATGACTGTCAGCCATGCAGTCAGATTGTTTTGCTCCAATAGATATCCAGTTTGCTCAAAACAATTGATAAAGCTTGAAATGTCGTAATTGGAAGTTAGGTGCAACAGATATTCAATTAGCTGTTAAACTGTAACTAGTGCTTCTACAGATTCCCCACTCTATCTAGGTTGTGTCTATAACAAATGCAACATTGGTTGATTTAGAAATAGAATTGAAATGCATGTTTGAAATTATTCAATGATGGCGTTTTCAATATGATGGATGTGAATGATGTAATATGTTACATTGCACAATTGGATGCGGAGTCAGGATTAGTCAATTTATTTCTTGCTTATGAACTCTGTAAGGACTACCCACAGAGAAGTGGGCAATAAGGTGAATTGAAGCAAATTGGAAAACAAATTGACACTTCACAATCAATAAATAGATTGTAATGTTTAATGTTTGTTCTATATTCTAAAATTAACCGGACTCACTCCAATTATTGCCAAAATGTCACAAAAATGACACAGACTATTTTGTTTAGTGAGATATATCCAGAATATTCTCTGAATTAAGACAATTAATATTTATTTGTTCTCTTTTCAGGTGAGTGTCAAACATCCATCCTAGAATCCAAGTACACAGCTAAGTGCCATTTTCATGTTTCACCGTAATTACATGGCTGTTGTTGAGCTACGCTTCTAGACACTTCTTCTGTAATTTAAGAAGTTAGAAAAATAGTCTTGTTTTTAGGGTTAGGGCTTCAAGAATAGTCAATGAGTGGCATTTGGGAGTAGCAAGGGTTAAGCAGATTAGTTTGGAATTATTAAACCACATAACTGCATATATTTTTAGCACAGAGAATTGCGGTTTTCAAGACTCACTGTCATATTTTTCTGGATATAACCAGATGACATCAACTTTGTATCTGATTTGGCCTGTCGTTCTCTTCATGACAGCCTTCATCTAGTACCAGAGGCCTGTTACACAGTCCCTTATTTAAGTATACACCATTTTTTTGCTTCCAGTGTTGTGTAGGCGAGTGATACATTGCATACAAATCACCAAAGTGAAGTGTGTTGTAGCTTGCCGAAGCTTTCATAAAATCTGACATTCTGGGAGTTCAGTCACCTCAAAACACTTTGGCCAGAGTGTCACAGATAAGAAAACAATAGCTCTGACCATAAGCCATATGAATGTATATGCACTGTTGGTGTATGATGAATGCATCTGTCTGTCAAAGAGCTATCCTTTCCTTTATTATAAGGCATGTCAACTTCAATGAATCTCACGAAAGTGTGACCATTTTAGCTTTCTGTATAACAAAATTTAGTTTTCGTAAGGACAGATAATTTCTGAAAAGATTGTGATAAGTTTAACATACCTTCATGATGACACACATATCATGGTATGCACATTTAGTTTCAGAATTCAGACCATTAGAAACTTCCTTTGATGGTACTGAAAATAATGGCTGTCATCACATTGATTAAAAAAGGTGTAGATATATAGTGGGAGCTGTGAGCAATGCAGCTCATGGCAGAGTGATTCACAAGCAAACGGTTGCAAAAAAGTCTACCAATACCCGGTGGTATAAAAGTATTATAATCATACTGTGAAAATAGCGAGACACCCTTTCAGGTCACTCAACTCTAATAAATGCTTCCTCAGTAATTACTGCTGAAAACCACATTCCAAGTGACAATCGGAAGTCACGTTCTTTCTTTATTGTGACCTCATGTGCTGCACTGAACTGATAATTGCCTTTCAGAGAAAAATCAATAGTCTACTGAATGCATGGGTTGTTAAACCTGCAAGGGAGCTCATTTTGGTTTCTGTTTGGGTTTCTGGAGTCTGGCACATGTTCCTATTCATTCAGGGTCTTTCACAGGATGGCTCTCCTCTATTTTTGTATGTCCCAAGGGCTCATACTGAGTAGCTTTTTTCTGCATTGCTGTATTTCTATGCTCTCCTAGGTAGCCCAATGAAATTCAGTTCCAGAAGGTGGGTCCTGAAGGGCCAAAGAATTCACAATACATCATTCTGGATTTAGTAATAAACAAATTTCTCACTTTAGACCTGGGGTACAACATCAGTAACTAAATAGCCAGGATGCAGTTAAAAACATTGGCAATTTTTATGATGCAAATTTTATGATAACTGCCTTGGAATTACCTTCTTGGAATAGCCTCCTTGGATTTGCTTCCTATTTTATATGGAATATATGCACTAAAGTGGCTTCAATTACCGCAAAAAATTATATAATATATAAAATATCATAACGGTTAAGTGATTCTGTCTTATAACGACAACACTATAGCAAGGGAGCGGCTGCTGAATCTACATTATTGAAAAATGAAGTTATCATAAACAATTAAACATTCTCTCTTTTATATTTGTTTGCAAACACTGCAAGATCTGGAAATTGAGGCAAAAGAGCCTGCCTCCAGTAACTCTAAAGCTATAGCTAAGATTGAAATGTGTGCTGTAGATTACACTCGACATTCTTATTTCTCATCATTGAATTTTCCTCATTTTCTTCTGCAAAGCATAGGAACTAATTGAGAAGATAAGAGTCTTTTCGCGATGTATGGATTGCGCAGTCACCTTCATTCCTGCCATTTCTAAATTGACAACTCCGTTCCCCCAAAGGACACCACCTTTCGTGTAGATACAAATGTTATACCTGGAAGCTGACATCAAGTTCCATAATTTGTATCCATATGACCTTTCAGAAGCACTGAGTGGACTGCTGGATATACTTTAAAATGTTCTCACTTCTTTGCCACTGTCTGGCATATATATATTGTATGTTTAAGGTCAAATATGTATATGCATCTCCATTTCTATTCGCTGTTCCAGACCCAAGATAAAAGCTCTTATTCTTAAATGTATTTATAAATGAGTAAAACTTCAAAGCTAAGTAATATTATTTATCTGTATTTTTTGTGTCTGTGTATGGAAAGTAGGTGTACATTTTAATTATGTTATTTAATTCATTCATATAGCACAGTGGTACACAAGGTTTCCACTAGTATGTACTTTGTATACAACAATTTTAAATAAGCATTACTTTGAAGATACAGATTTAAAAAAAGTGCAGCTGATGAAGGGTTAAATATTAAATGTTAACTAGCAGAAATTAAAATTATAGATTCTATGTGGTTCAACGGAGACCATGCTCACCAGGGCATTGAATTGTTGCTCACGTCCCATTTAGAGCTAATAAAGAAATCAGTGTGTAGCGAAAAGGGTATTTGATAGCAGGCAACAGGCAGATAAAATTAGATCACTAACAGTGCATGAAAAATCTGGAGAGCTTTGAAGTGGGCTAATATAATCAAACTTCACTCAATTCAAGTAGGTGCATTTAATTGGTAGCGAATGTCAGATTTTAGGCTTGTAAAATAGGTTTGCCTTAATCTGACACTGGCTGTATAAAGGCAACATGGTAATAAGGAATAATTGAATTGAGTGTGGTACGCAAGTGATAATGATGAAGGATTCTGAATGTTAGTATCATTCATAAATTATATCAAAATTAATTTCAGATTCACAGGTCTTGTCGTTCTGCTTGTTGTACACACTGTGCAACATCTAACGAACTTCTTGTATGATATGGCAAGATCAAATGGCATCTTTTATATCACTGAATGAGAAGAGAGCATGATGACTGAAATCTGACTTTGTCAATCAGTAGGATCCACCAAGCTAACACGCCAGTTTCCAATTTGAACTGATATCTTAGGAAATAATCTGCATTGATACTCCCTGTAGCATGCATACATTTTTTTATATAAGAGTGTGAACATTAAAAATCAGGTCTATTGGAACAGTTCATTTTGGCGATGCTTCAGCACAGGGGTTAAAGTTATCAATATTTGTTCAAAATGTAATATGTAACATCTTGAAATTTTGTTGGACTGTCTGGAAATGAGAGCAACTCGGACCAAATCACTTATTGTGAGACCTTGCACGTGTACCAATTCTATTACATTTTTCCTCTATCGTGAGTATGAAGTGCTGAAAGCAATTAGGATTAATTTTGAAGAAAATATCCAACTCTGTTCCAGAACTTCACTTGAATGAGCTCTTGTAAGATTGTGTAACAACCAGATTCACTGATGTGTACTGACTCCCAAACTGTAATTTATACATCACTTAAATTGATTGCTTGTTCTTGTGACATGAAAATTGTAGACCAGCACAGTCATTTTTTTTGTCCCAACTGGGCCATGTGGTCTAATGAAGACTTTCCCCTGTAGCAGGCAATTGCATAAGAATGTCTAGTCTCCCTGTAAACTTGGAGATGATAAAGTAGTGACCTGGGGCAGAGTAATCCTCTTGAATCACAGCTCAATATCGTCAATTGACCCTCAAAGTCACTCCATTCTTCCAAGAAATCATCCTTATTCTGCTGAAATATCTTCCCAGTGTGTCATTATTGTGTCTCCATCCAAATCCAGATATTTTGTCCAGTGTCAATTCTATAGGTATATTTTACCTTTGTCGTTATCGTTTCAAGACTGTCATTGAGATTCCAAGCAGGCCTCACATTTTTAAAATTGCCTTTACAAATTTTTTATTTCATGTACTTGATGCCTTTTTTTTGCAATTTCATTTTCCCGTAACAATACTTCAAAAAGCATCTGTCACGTGTCTTTTGTGATAGTAAGATTCTCAAATTTTATGATTCTGTTCTTGTTTGAAAATTGGCTTTTAAAAACTTGTTTCTTCGGTGTCTTATAAAAACTTATTTCTTGCCCTATCTCTTTTGTGAAAACTTTAGATAAAGACACACAAAACCATCTGAATTGATTGTAAGAAAATGCACCTGTTCAACAACTTTAGCGGGGCAGGTAAAAAAAAGTGCATTTATACATAGAAGCATGAAACTTGGCGCAAACTTTAAAAAAATCTTTACAAATATAATTGGATAGTGAGCCACCTCAGATTTAGCATAGATGGCTACTGGCAGCCATTTTCCAAAATGGCTGTCAATTCTTCAATTTTGCTGCTTTCTGTGTAGTTCCTACTAATAGAATGCATGGAAATCATCGGTAAAACAAATTAAAATGAAAAAATAACAATAGAAAGTTCAACTTTTCTAGATATGCTAAGTTGGAAAAATGCGCCTCTACAATTGCATCAATGAAATTTAGTATTTCAATATGAAATTTCTTGCTTACTTGGAATTACTTTATTAATGCAATGAATTATTTATATGTTCTTTAAAAATTATTGTACTCTTATATATGTATATTACCCTTGTTTAATGTTAATATGAATTATGAACTAATTATTATTCTACCTATATTTGAAATTATCTTGTCACATTGTAAATTTGTAATAATGGTGCTAGCCCGATAAGCAATTTGCTTTTTCTGGCATCATATAATAAACAAACAAACAAACAAACAAAAGAGTGTTTGTTATTCCTTCTCTAGGTATTCAGAACATTATTACAACATTTTTAGTAGCCTCAACTATTTACAGGCTTTCTAAAATTCATTTTGGTTGAACTATCAACTCAAATACTGTATTTTCGCGGTATTGCATGGTTTCGCCAATTCTTAATAAATATAAAAATTAGTTACATATTTAGATTCCTTGTAAAAAGAGCTTTCAAATGAGTACAAGCATTTTATTGGAGTGGAAATTGAAAAAATGAAAATAAAATGTTTTTTGAAGATTTTGACAAAGAATTCACCGAAACTAGTGATGCTACCATTCATTTGAAAGATTTTCTTACTAGGAATTCATATGTAGTCTGTTTAAATATTAATTGAGATTCCATAGAATTATTGGAAACAGCGAAAATGCCGCATTTTCTTCAACAGTTCTAAGAAAATGGACCCTGAACACCCTAAATTCCTCAGTTCAACCCAGGAATCAATTGATAGAGTTTTTTCAGGGCAACCACCTCAAGTCACGTTCTTAGTTTATTGTGACTTCATGTGGTGCACTGAACTGACACATAATTGCCTTTCTGGGATGGAATCAATAATCCACTGAAGGGATTGGTTGGAATGGTTAAGTCCAAATGTGAAAAATGAGAGTTTCAGAAAATTGCATATTTGAAAAATACCAAAATTTATACTTCATAATATGTGCAACTTATATATAGATACAGAGTAAACAGCGGAATCTGATGTTAAAATATCACAAACTGAGTAATAAAAAATCTCATGTTTTTCTGCTGTGTATTAATTTCCACTGTATTGCAACATATTCAACATAAATAACCTCAAGAGCAGTTGATTGACTTACTTCCAGACCAATTTCCTCTGCACATGCCAATGTTCTTCCTGATAAAATGACTGGCCAGAACTCACGGCTGTTTGAATGGTCTATGCTTTCTTTAAACACAGTGACCAAGGACAAGGTGTAGGGCCATGATGCTGGGCTTCACGGTAGAAGTCAAACTATTTAAGTCATTCACTTGGGGGTCCCTTGGTCCTAGCGAGGCGTCTTCTCAGAACAAAATGCCAGTTCATTTAACTCCTTCATAATAAAAGAGCCTATCCAGGAAAAAATTGCTTCTGTTCAAAGCCACCTCAAAAAATTATTTTGTCTCTTCACCTTGAAATTATATATAGACTCAGAATGTATTTATTTGACTCTTAAAAATAAAAAATATTACATGGAGTCAGGAGACCTCTTAAAGGCTAAAAAAGAATATATATATATGTACAGCTTCAGTGACCTCCGTCTATAAACAAATACGTACAGTGTAGTGTTTCGAATCCCATCCTGGAACTCAATTGAGTCCGAGCCCTTGGGACATTAAACGGAGGCTGGTTGTATCCTGTGTTCTGTGCTGGGGCAACTGACAGACCCTGGGCATCCCTGAATTAATAGGGTATGTGCCAGACTCCCAGTCTTCTCATCTCATATGTAGAAGTCATAATAAACAGCTGTATGTGTTTTATAGCCGTACTGATAAAAGAAAATATTTTTGGAGCAATCAAATTGTAAGTAAATGGAATAATTTAAATGACAGAACTATTAATTCAGTGTCAATCAAGAATTTTATAACCAATTTGAAAATGTTTAATTCTACTAGTTAGTGGGAGTCACGTTGTAATTTTTACTTAAACTCCCATTGTTTTTGTATTGTTCACATGTTGTTCTTTTGAATAAATAAATCAAATCAAAAAAATCAAATCAATCATCATACAGCGATCACCAGCACTGGAGGGTTCCACGGCATGGGGCTAGTGAGGCATCTTTTCACAGCAGCCTGCCACATAATTGTCCACATTTATGATACAGGGCCTGTCTAGGAAAAATTGCTTTTGTTGATTAGCTATCTTGATGGATCATCTAAACTTTTAATTCAACGTGGAGTAACCCGATTGACTTTATAAACCCTGTTCACATTGTGTAATAAGTGCAAATAGACAAATCAAATGTATAAAATTATATTATCAAGTGCATCCTCGCCGTCCCTTTATTTTAAACTTGTGAGGGGATATGGAATTCAGTGAGTTATATACACTAATATGTAATGCAATTGTATTTGAAATTCAGAAGCTCCATGCTATTACCATTCCACATATATGAAACCAAATGTAATCCATGTCACCAGATCTTATATACTTGAGGCTGGGACCTTGCCTGACCAAGGTTTCAAATAATATCAAATTTGACATATGAGGTTTTACAGATGCATAAGGTAATTTTCCTGGTGGGATTCAGAAAATGGCTGGAAACTTGATATGTTGTCATGTTCAGTTTATTAGCTTGCATTCCAGATGTCATTATTCAAAGAACTGATCTTTATAATGTAGGACTGGACTTTAAACCATGAAATACTCTCCACTTTGGGAATTTATCTTTTGTCATTGTGTGTCAAGGGAGTCTAATTTTTTCAGTCTCAATGCAAAGCGTATTTATCCAAAAAAACAATATACATTAGGTTCACAGGGTAGCACTATCACAAGGTTCTAATTCAATCAAAATTAATATTCCTCAACCCCACAATGCATAGAAACCTTAGGCAGGCATGATGTTTTTTTTTACGCAACAGCATGTAATATTGCTGAGCATTGCACATAATTCTTTTTGCATCATCAGTTAGTTATAGAGAGGGACCATTTCTCTGCTTTCACGGATGTGTGATTTCTCCATGGAACTACAATGATCATGATTTTAGAATCAATTGTTTGTCTTTGACCTTATCAGGAAGCCGCAATGCTAGAGCACATAAAGATATTATCACTCTAAAATGGAGAAATTTCCAACAGCATCAAGGATAAACAATATAAAGTTACAGAAAAATACATGTAGAATGAAATTAGGATTGATGTTCAATTCTTAGATCAAGACACTGCATGATTACATGCAGTAAATAAACATCGTAAGCAGAAAATCTTTTTCTCATAGTGTGTTTTACAGATAGCTTTCAGATGAGACTTTTACGAGTCCTGATTCTCTTGAGATATGACTTCCGCATTCATGAAATCTCTTCATTCTCCGTGGTCTCATTACAACTCCTCATCCTTCTGCCCAGACCGTGGAGTTTCCTTAATTTAAGTAGATATTCTTTGTAATTAATACCATGGATGCATGGCTAAGAATTCATTCACGAGTTACGTGGCAAGCATTAATATGTTTAAAGGCCAATATCTACTCAACATGTGTGGACTGATCTGAGCACCTCAATTACTGTGAAAGAAAGATTAGAATACATGATATCAAATGTTACACAACATACGAAAGGTAAATGTTCACTCTGAGCAGCGCTGCTGGTATTATAAAAAATTCACTGTATGTCTGAGTCGTTGTAGGATGTTTTATCTCAGTTTTGATGCATTCGGATTCCTTTCGAGTTGATAGTCTTATGACCAAGCCATTGGCGAAGTATTTGGCATGGACAGTATTAAAGTTTCTTAGTTTTCCGCAGATTTCTAATTTGCTGTTAATAATCTACATTATATGGACAATTATATTATAAACAATATGCAATAAAATTTGACTTTATCCAACTTATTGACCAACTTTCTTTGATAATGCACAAATGGTTTTACATTATATTGCAGGCATAGGTCGAGACTCCAGACTAACAAGTAATCTGGCCAATCTGAGTGTCTATGCCTTTACTGACTGTAAGTGGCCAAATTATGGATCAAAGATGCAGCATACATTTCTTCATGGCAGAAGCCAACAAAATCGTCCTTATTTGTGTCTACTGAGTCTTCACAGCCAATTGCGGTGCTTCATCAACTATGTCGTCTGATATGGATATCAAACAGAAAAGAAGAAACAGAGAACTTTCCTACAGCCAAAACAAAGGTTTCCTTTGTTACAAATGCTGATTTGATTAAGTTGTGAATGAAATGAAAAGGGTGATCACAATAGATTTAAAATTCAATTTCCACTTCCACAAGAAGCAGCCCAAGGAAGAAACGATTCCGGTATCAAATGAAGAAAAAGAGGATAAGATAAAATAAAAAAGGAAAATAAGATGAATGGAAATCACACATCAAAAAGCAAGCATTTGTTAATTTGGTAAAATGTTGAGAAGACGCTTTGAAGCCACACAATTCTGATAACAATATTGTCACTAGTAAGTAACTAATGATAACTGAGGGTTACGACTTCCTGCCTTGTGCCATGCCGGTGAGGAGTTCTTGCTTATACAAATTTCTGTTTGCGATGGGGCTCAGTTTCTATAATAAAACCCCCATGACAGTGTAGTTCACAGCTATGAACATCATTCGTGTCAGGTCTGCCTTGACCACTGGCCAGTTCTCTTTTTGTCATTAAATTTTTTTGTGGAACTAATGACTTCCACTTTACATACCACATCCATTGTTTGGATGTCAATTGGAGCAAATATACAACACTGCTGACTGACAGCCAGTGTAATAATGTTGGATGGCTTATCCCCCAAGAATTCATAATTTAATTGTTAGAATCACAGGATTAGCCCCAGAAAAAGGTTACACGACTCTCGTGAAAGGTAAAAAGTATGAATGTCATAGATAAAAAAATAATTTTACCTTCCTACCTCAAATGAGAAGTGTAGGCTGAATGTAAGAAAATAAATTTTTTTTCTACACATGAAACTTTCACAACCAAATAATTAAAATGCACTGAGAGATGACTTAGAGTCATAGAAAGCATTAATGTTTTAGATATCTGAGCACTTAGCTATGCTCCTGTAAAATGTCAACACCTTTAGAAGACTAAATATTTGCAGTCTTACTAAGAACTCAAATAGCTAATTATGTCTTTTGATCATGTATATGTAAGCAGCTAACTTGTTGGCATTGAGTGCACTGGAAATTCCAGCTAAGCACCGACAGATCATACAAATTACTCTTGTACGAATCTCTTTGAAGCCCAATGATCCTATCGAAAACACTAAATAGCCACAGAGAACTATTTTCACAAACAGAGGCAAGAGAAAAAGTAAGTACCGTAATATGGGGTGAATAGGGACAGATTTGGCCCTTTTCCTGCCATAGCATAGGCACAAAACCTCCAATAAACCTCAATATAGTCTCAAAATATGCCCAGACCATAGATTTAACTATCCCTGAGAGCATTAACTGACACCTATATTTTTCTGGCATTCAGGCTGAAAAAACCATTGTCCCAATTCACCCCTCATTTTGGGGTGAATCGGGACAGAGACCAATCATCATAAGTAACATGTACTCCCTGCCCTGTTTAATTGATTTGTACCCATGAATAAACATTAGAAAACATGTTTAGCACCCCAAAAAGTCACTATTAGTAAAATTTGAAGTCTGTTATGTGTAGAATATTAAGTTTTCAACATAATGTAATAAATCACTGTAAATAGACAAACATGCATTAATCTGATGTATAATCTTGGACTAAATCCACAACAAATTATGCCAATTTCAACTATTTAAACCAAAAATCCATGAAAATAAGCTATATTGAAAATTGGTAAGATTTTTTGGGCAAGCTCTGTAACTCTGCCATTCACTTGGATCCGAACCCATGACTGGACAAACTAAATATCACATCTCAATAACTCTCTCGGTCTCTTAAAACTGTTTAAATCGATTTGGACTATATAATTCTTCATTTTCCTGCTTTTATTTGATGTTATATCACATAATTTTTTTATCAGTTTCCAAAAGTGCATATTTATCACAATTTTGGCATAGTTTGACACTCCTATAGCATTTCTGCAAGATAAAAGTAATTTTTCAGCATGGTAGTACCCCATCCAACATTATATTTTTAACATTATATCACTGATTTCGTTTCTTGAGTTATTACAGGGGGCTGAAAATTACTCTAAAATAACTCTAAAACAGACAATGCGTTAATGCCTGTTGAATATAGTTCGTGCAAATGAACCTAAGTTTATAACGTTTTCCGTAATTGTCCAAAACTATAAACTTCAAGTTTTGTGAGAATTTCGTGCCCGTAGCTTTTATAGTTTTACTGGTACAAGCAAAGTTTTGACCAGTTTGTGAAAATGTCAATTCTGCAGGGCAATGTTTGAGGTGCTGCAGCTCCTAGCCACCTGCAGGTAGAATCATGAAAATCCATATGAATCATTATTGGAATATATACTAAAAACCTGCAAAAAATCAACTTCCTGCAACAAGTAGAAGTGGTTGCTTTTTGAAGATAAAAATAATTTCCTGGCTTGTCCCGATTCACCCCAGTGTCCCTATTCACCCCATATTACGGTACACACTATTGTATATAGTTAGGATTACGCTTTGGTACTATTTTCACTTGTTTCTTTCAAAATTCAAATGACCTGGTGGCAAATAGAATCAGCCTACCCACTGCAGTCTTAGTCCATGGCTGAATTCGATCTACCTTTGTTTTGAGGTATTGATGTCCAAAATAGCTACTTATTTTAAAAAAGCACAGTCAGAAAAACTATATTTGTAGTTTGTTCTTCGTGAATGCCTCTAACAAAATGACAAAAAACTAACCAAGAAAAAAAATATTTAAGATGTGAGAAACATTAATCATAGGCTGTGCAGCAGCAAACCTTCTGTGAATCAAACCTTTAAACCATCAATTAGACCATCAAAAGGCACAACTAGTCCTTGTCGGCTATATGTGCACCAAATTTCATTCATGTACATACATTATGGGCTGAGTCAACCCGACAGCCCAGATGCCTGGACGCGGGGCAGACGGACAACATTTTACCAAAGTGATTACTATACCTTCTTCGAAATTCGTTGACATGTTAATTATCTGTTTGTCTGATTGTAAGCAATGGTGGGCACTGTGTTTGAATTAAACATGAGCTTTGTATATTGAGTTGGGATAATACACTTAAATGAAAGCTCTTAAATAGCTGCCTACGGACACCAGCATTGTCCACATAACTTCGGTACTCGGTATTCATAGCATCACTTGCTTACTGAGAACTTCCAGCAACTTTGAAACAAAGAGTGCTGAACAACATGGCAGTGTTGAGTCCCATGGGATATAAGTAGCCCGTGTTGTCATGGACAGAATGGCGTGCCAAATCAGAAGCAAAAGGTGCTAATGCCATCAAATCAGACCAGAGTGTTATCTTCCCATGTCACATAAGGCAGCAATTGCTTGCGCTAAAAATATCCATGGGTTTATTTTTGGCCATAGTCATTGATCAAGAACAACTGCACGTCGCCAGCTTGCTGACACCCAAGGGATGATCTTCACACTCTAACCCTCAACGAAGAAGGGTCAGGGCTTTCCAAATTGCCTTAAAGTAGCAAGGATAGCAAGGAAATCAACTCAAGATGTGAGGCTCTTGCAACTGCTTGCCTCATACAGGCTCAAAGTCCAAAAGGACATCCAACTTTTCAAAGACATAAGACTGCTTTTATTCAAGACCGACATCTTGCTGAAAAGAAGGAAGCACAGCCTAATCATAACTGGCATCTTGACAACAAGGCAATTTCTTTTATAATAATCTGACCGATTAACTCAGACAATATATAGAGAACCTTAAGCGACTTAATTACAAAATCACAATTGACATTGAGTTCGACCAAAATTGCATATAATGCATAGCAAGCACGGGTGGATTCGCCTGTAGATATATGGGCTATCATATCTAATAGAACAGAGTCTGAAACAAGTCCATTCAAAAAAGTAAACAAAAGAACTTCTGGGGACTCAACATGATGTTTTAACCATGTTTTGCACACTACCTGCAGTGTTTCATGATCCTTGCAGTCATCTCTCACCATCTAGCACACTTGTTGGAGCTGACACATCAGTAGTTCCATAAAATCCATGAATTTGTACAGGTATTGCATTATCTCTATAGTGATGGGCCTCAGAACTCAGACTCACTGGGTTGGAACAGGGTCAAGGCCTTAGCCTGGACATGTGAAATTACCAGAGAGGGCAGCGCCTGTCAGCTGCCTGACAAGAAAATCATAGGACTCATGCCATTGAGATTACCAATGAACTGGAGAGTACTAGGCAGTGCTGCCCCCTTTGGCAATTTCACATGTCCAGTCTAAGGCCTTGACCCTGTTCCAACCCAGTGAGTCTGAGTTCTGAGGCCCATGACTATAGAGATAATGCAATACCTGTACAAATTCATGGATTTTATGGAACCAATGATGTGTCAGCTCCAATAAGTGTGCTAGATGGTGAGAGATGACTGCAAGGATCATGAAACACTGCAGGTATTGTGGAAAAATTGGTTAAATCACTGTTAAATATAGTGGTCAATCCCCCAAGGCCTTTTGTTTACATTCCTAGTTTCACACTCTTCTAATTATGTACCATTACAGGCCAATTTCTATCAGTGACTTCACTCGTGATATCAAGTCTCCACTGTCACAATGTTGTATTGCCAATCTAAAGAAATTATTCATTATCATATTGTATGTATACCATTGTTTCAAGAATAAATGATATCTGTCTGTCTGTCTGTCTGTCTGTCTGTCTGTAGTAACCTGGTGATCATGCACTTAGCAACATGTGTTAATACTATGAGACCAGAGGAATGTGTGAATATACCAAGACGTGTTGACCGAACGAAACTGTCAATTACTGCAAAAGCAAGCCTTGAATACAAATCTCAAGAAGATTTCTAAACCACTAGCAAAAGGAGTAAATCTCTAATAATGGATATTCAGAAAAGCCTAAAAAGTTAGCTTTCTTTGTATTTTTTTTTTTAATGTATGTATGTATTTATATTGAGGTATTCTACACTTGCTATTCAGAATATATAATGTGCATCTTATAATAAATCTAATGACATGATTTTTCTTTATGTGACCTCATTAAAAATATGGTATATAAAGTTTGAGGGATTTACTACAGAAAAAATGGTCATTCTAGACAAGTAATGTCTTTCTGCATTTGGCAATTTTAGAAAGCATCATTATTATCTCACTGTAATCTTTGTCTAATTCCAATTAAATCAGACAAATCAAATCCGATTAGGAGTTACCTAACTGTCTAAACAGTTGCCATCTATCATTACTTGTTATTAGTTTTTGTGCCCTGAAGTATTTCATTTCTCAGTCATTATGACAAGCTGAAAGAAAAAAATTGTACTAAGGCAATAGAAATGGCAAGTTGAATCCTGTGAGCTTATCATAGATCAACAAAATGTATTTGTTTAGGATTTGCTTCCTCCAAGTTCCAGGAACTTTGTTAAGTGGAAAACTATCTCCACTTAAATGATGAAATTCTGATGGATTAGTTTCCAAAAAGTGAGCGGAATGTTGTCTGAGTAATTTAATTTTGATGTTAAATGCGGGGAGACATTGTCCAAATAAAATATTAGCAAGCAGTTAGGATTTTCAATGGATTACATTATCGATGGCCCTCTCAGGAAATCCAACAATTATATTTGATTAATCATGATACGTGGACCTTCATTGTAATGCCTACTGGCATATAAATAAAAGTTTGAAGTGTGGCTGTCTTGATGAGACAAGTGTGCTGCTTGTTGTCGAACAGAAAATTTGTTAGTGATGAGATAGGTTGCAGTCGTTGGGAATGTTAGCTGTAGCATGCCATTCGGTATCTTTAGGCCAATATATCTTGTCAAATAGAATTTGATAGCAGCTGTCACTTGCAGAGACCTCTCACATCAGTAATTTTTGTTTATTACACAAACAAAGAACTACAAGGTAATCCATTCTTGTTGAATAATAATTACTACATTTTACGCCTGTAGCTCACACCAATTAATTTGCCTTTTTGTGCATTTTGCACATTGCCAGGAAGTTTCTTTGCTTAGATTTTATTGCAGAAATGAGTTGACACCATTCATTCTTTCTTATTTCTTTCTGCTTTTTTCAACTGGGCTGGTGCCAACTTCGAGTGGCTCTCCCACGCTAGTCCAAACTCTTTGCTGAATTTGATCTTATAACAATTCAGGTTATTACAAATTCATGATAAAAGCTGTAGTCAGGCACTATTTCAAATCTCTCTTTGTTTTGGGGCGTAGAACCAACTCCGGTAGCTGTCATGAAAGCTAAGTGTGTTTTAAGTGCATTTCACCAGAAAGACACTAACATTGATTGAAAAAAATCAAAACAGAAAGAAAGGAAAAAAGAAAGATAGGAAAAAAGGTTATCAGCATTAATAATTAGGTAAAAGGAGGACAACTACGAAAAGTATCTACCAGTATTATCATACCATGAAAGATGTCCATGAAATTGTGTTTTGAAACCATGATTTACAACTGCACATCAGAAGTATTTTAACCAAAATTCCCAAACCTTCATTCCCACACAAATGTATTGTGTGGCATGTCAGTCTAAATGAGTCAGTTTTAATCTTTACCGTAATGGCATGACAGCTTTTTAGTTTTCTTCATCAAGTAAGGCTGCACTGTGTCTTTTCATGTTGCTATTGATTGACATGGAATGCTTGATGTACATTGATGATGCCTCAGAAGCACAAATCAGCAATTACTTGGCTGGCTTGACCTTCTTTGGTGGGCTTGACCTTCATTTCATGGTTTCATGCCAGTCACTGATAGTATCAGTATATTTCTCCCAAATACAATCTCATAAATATGCTGATCATTCTCCCTTTTCATCCTTGTTTTGCTTCCAGTGCACTTAAAAATACTGGATATTGGAATTTGCGCACAAAAACATATGTAGATCGAACAAGAAAGTATTTTTAAATTAAGTATTTTCCAATGAATTACAATGATCTTTATATAGAAGTGAACAGCAAGACATAATTTACAACTTTGGGCTCTCATCCGAATATCGATACTCTGAAATCAATCTATTTTCATGCTTATTCTCAACATATTTCTAATTTAATTATCCACTTCGGAATAAATATCTCATTCAAATTTGGCTATAAAAAAATTCAAATAAATGTATATCTCTCTTGGCCTGGATGTTGAACGTATTGAAAATATATTCTTCAATGACGTCTGACTTGTTATTTGGCAAGTACATGACCATTGCCATTTGAGATATTCATAGCATTTGAGAACAGCACAGCACAATGCCTTAATTATGTTTGAACTAGAATTCAGCCATGGTGCAAGAATCCGAGATTATAATAGCCTCAAGACAATTCTCTTATTCTCTTGACTGTGTGGTCATATTACTATTTATCTGTGAGAATGTGGATATTAGCAGTTTTGCTTAGGCATATCTTATAGGCCTATATACTACATACCAACTTAAGATACTTCAAGAAAATAAATATGCATAATACGTTTTATGTATATGTCATTCCCAGTTTGCCACCAAGGATTTTTTTTTGCTAAACTGATTTCTAGCCTGATTCCTGTAAATGTTCTGATTTCACAAAATAGCAAGAGCACGATGAAGTTGATTCTTCTGAAAATGGCTATTGACGGGGCCCTTCATATAGATAGACGTCTGTCATTTTACCAAACGTTTGTTTTAACTTGCAACTTCAATGCTGCAGATTTCAGGCTTATTATCATATAATGTTACAAATGGAAATATCAGCTCTGATTCACTATGAAGTCCATTGAAAACTGTTCAATGGAAAACTTTTACCTGCCCTTGCTGTTGGTGAACGGGAAACACTGCATGGTTCTTTCAATTTAATTTTTTTATTTCGTTCTTAGAACTATCAGATTTTAAAATGTGTCATTGGAGTCATTGCAACTCATGTTTAAAATAAAAAGGAAGGCTTCAATTACAAGAAATAAAGCAAATAAAACAGCAGCAATGTTATCGTTCGTCTCTTTGAAAAGGTTATTGAAATATTTATCTTTGCTGTGTGTTTTTATCAAAAAGTTTTGGTATTTGGGTTTAGTTTTCTGATGATGCTCAAAAATGGTGAATCAAATGGAATAATAAAGTGTGCAGCATCATGCACTAATTATTGTGACATTCAATAGAATTTTTTCATCCTATTGTTCATGTTAGAGAAAACCACCAGTTCAGGTTACTAAATCAAGCGTTCGCTATAACCTTATAGCACCTGCTAAAAATTTAGTGAAATTCGACATTTAGCCCGATTTAACGATTTTCTGGATATTTATTGGACCGTTAGTGATCTAATTTTATCAGCCTGTTGCCTGTAATAGCATATCCTTATCAACGCTCTCACTGATTTCTCTATTAGCTGCCGATGGGAAATTAGCTGCAACTTGATTGACTGTTCTTATGCTGCAACTGATCTACTTCAAAGCACTGTCTTGCTGCTCTTTTATGTGTAATCCAAATATTTATACACTTCACTCCTGGCTTTTGCTGATAGAAGAAGTATGTAAGTCTTTTAGGTTGTATTATGATGATAAATCCATGTTTATAAGCAACCAAATTGGACATTATTACGAACTTTCATGATAATTAGCTTTTTTCATAAATATAATTGTTTGTTCTAGCCCAGCTGGATCGGTATATTTCGTTCTTTCTTTCTCCTTTCTTTCCTTCTTTGCTACTTTCTGTTGTTCCTTTTCCTCAATCCTT
This sequence comes from Platynereis dumerilii, assembly GCA_026936325.1. Classification (NCBI taxonomy): domain Eukaryota; kingdom Metazoa; phylum Annelida; class Polychaeta; order Phyllodocida; family Nereididae; genus Platynereis; species Platynereis dumerilii. The sequence goes on from JAPTHN010000002.1 coordinate 105,624,344, forward strand.
CCTTTTTATTTGCCTTTGTTATCTTCATTCTTCTTATCACCTCTTCTTTTCTGTTAGGGGGTTACCATTTTATAATCCTGGTGGGCTTTGAGTTTTTCCTCGGTAAGAAATAATCTATTTCACGGTAACGATGGCCGTAATTATTTATATCATGAGCACGGTGTCCGATGTCCCCGAATATCCATTCCTAAGACAAGCATCACCTTCATAAGAAAAGCCCCCACAAGAAATACATTATTTCAAGATTGCCCAGTAAGAATTTATTTTTTTCACCGAAACAGAAGAAGAAATATTTATATTTTTAAAAAACTTCAAGCCCCACCTTGATATCATGTATATATTTTTCATTATTTGGCATGTACACGAATTTGTGGAGGTGTAAAAACGAGCATGAACGAATTTGTGGACATGCAAAAACGAGCATATAACTCGTGTATATGTGAAAACTAACATTCGCGTATGTGCTGCATTTTTCATTGGTGTAACTGCAATTTCTAGCATTCGTGGAAGTGCTAGATAATTAGGGTTTAGGCATGTATATATTTTTCACTATTTGGCATTTTCACGAATTCGTGGAGGTGTAAAAACGAGCATGCACGAATTTGTGGACATGAAAAAACGATCATAGTTGCTCGTGTACATGTAATAACTAACACTCGTGAATGTGCTTTATTATTCATTCGTGTATCTGCTGACACTAACATTCGTGGAAGTGCTATATCATTAGGGTTTAGTGATAAAATTAGGTTTAGAGTAGGTTTTGGCCAATTTTCTGATTGCAATGTTCGTAATCACACATACACAAATTCGTGAAAAGCAATATTTGACATGTACACAAATGCCCTGGTCGTGTACATGCTCGTTTTTACACCTCCCTGAATTCGTGAACATGCCAAATAATGAAAAATATATACCTCGTTTAGGGCTAGAATTAGGGTTAGAGTTAGTTTTAGCCAAGTTTAAGGTTGCAATGTTCGTTTTTGCACCTACACAAATTCATGAATTGCAATATGTCACACTTACACGAATGCCAAATTCGTGTATATGTTCGTTTTTGCAGGTATACAAATTCGTGTACATGCCAAATAGTGAAAAATATATACCTCTTGATATTAAATAGTGGCTCCCTTATGTCTTGTCTATTTGTTTCTTCATTACTTCTTTCTTACCTCCTTACCATCCTTTCACTTTCCCCTTTCATCATCTATTTCTTTTTGCGGACCTTCTCACTCTTCCCTGGCCATATTCTCAGTTGTTTTCTCTGTGTAAACTATCTTGTATAAGCGCAAGTGAGCCAAAACAGGCAAACCAAAGCAGGACAGTATGCTCATGAAACATTTGTGAGGGGCAACAGGCTATAAAGTTAATCAATACTACCAGTTGAGGTCGGACCCTGACTAAAAGAGCTGACCAATTTATATGGCTGTTTCTTATCAGTATGGTTCACCCAATTATTCATAAATATGCATCATTTCTAAATTGTTTCGCGTTTCGTATCTGCTGCAGTATTAGTTGTATCCCCTTGCAATTGATTGCTAAAATGAACAGATACAAAGATTTAAACTGGTAACAACATCAGTAGTTCAACAGTGGCTTTGTTTGGCATTTAAATATCTCGCAACCGATTAAGTGTTAGTTTGCTATTCCTTGAGAAGCATCCTTGCCAGTTCAGCGGTCTGCCCTGACAAAGAGCTGGGATTATTTTTTGCAGAATAGACCTTACTGCAATTTCAAGAAGTATGAGTTGCTTGGACAACTTGCTACGTAGTTTATAACCTCTCTCTAATTGGCTGATGATGAGTCAAGGGCCAATCAGAAGAAGTTAAAATGCTACGTAGCAAGTGGCCTTTGCAACTCATACTAATTGAAATTGCAGTAACGAACAAATCTAAAATTTCTTTGTACCAGTGTTTGCTATGCCAGTTGAAGTGTTTTTTTTTTTTTTCTTCATCTCTAATTTTTTCTTCATCTCTAATTAGCAATAGCAACATTTCAACTATGTAGGCCAGTACAATGACATTTTAAGTACAATAAAATCCCAAGGCAGCTTTGGATTTTATTTCAAATTACACAATGAAACTTTCCACTCACAAGTTGCAATGAAATGACTGTTAGGAAATTTTTGGTCTTATTTGGTTGTTGGGACAGCATTGTATTTAAGAAGGAAGCTTCCTATTGTAAGATATATTTCCTCCTGTACTTTTTTTCTTTTGCAAAGCAGTTGATTTCAAGACTATGATACATACCAGTGTACCTTATGCTTTACAAAAGTCTATTATGGTATATTCATGTCCGTAACAAATGGACAGTGTCATCTTTAAGATCTGGTCTTTATTGTCCCGAATATTGTTGGTTGGTCATTAGCTATGTTAAAAATGCCGTTTTCATGAATTATATTCTACCTCTCATTAAGTGTTTGTTATTTTCTAAATCCAATCATACATGCAGACTAGAACAACTGACAGGTTAGGTTGATTAAATGTTTCCTCTAATTTTTTTATCTAACCAGATATTCTTCATTCCAGCTGGATGTCATTCATTTAGAATATTTTAAAAATAGCTTGCTTCTGCTACACAATACCTATGCCAAGGCAGACAAGAAATCCAACACATCGGCAAAAACACTTTGTTGGGTGGGACTCCCAGCCTTATCATCTCATTATTTCTTAAACTGTCTCTGATAGCTAGTTACAATTAGCTGACTACATGGGGTATAAATTAAGATTGCTATGATCTCAAAACATGCAGAGAGCGATCTCCAGATCAGCAGCAATACGCTTGTGGACTGTCGTTCCTAAATGTTAAATACAATGTAATATAAGTATAGCTTGGATTATTGAAAACGCGATTTTCATAAAGCCATACAGACAAAACAAGATAGTATCAAATTTTAAAAGAACAAAAAAAGTTTCTTTTGTTTCCAGACTATAAAACAAATTTTCTGCCTGAGTTATGCTTTTGATCTGAAGGTATCATCAGAGAAGTCATGCAAGTTCATGTAAAGCTCCAATCAGCAGGTGTCTGTCATCTAGAGCTTTTTGTCTGTGTTCGACTATGTTTAATAGTTCTAAAACACCTGTCTATATTAGAGTAAGAAAATCAAATAGACTGAAACTACCATGAAAATTTCAATCACAGGATTTGGTGACAGATATATTTTTTGAGCGAAAAACTTCTACAGATATGCTTTGGCCACACACTGGTTGTTTATACCACACATATTTGCTACTTAGAGCATGACAAATAGACGATCCAAAGGACATAACTAATAGACAGGGCTCATGGGCTTTGCTTTGAATAATGAATGTTAATTGTCCATATGATGTCACCGTTGACCTCTAGGCAAAGCCCCACTGACCAAAGGTGACCTCCAAAACATACCGAACATCAGTCAGTGGAAGTTAATTGCGTAATATTATCAAGATAAATAGGTTCTTCTGCAGACCAACAGCAAAAGTGGTTGTTCACTCCATTCTTTGGTGTGTAAACATAAGTTTTTACTTTTGGATGCAACTTGACGCCTTTATGATTCATTTAAACAGGATATCAATGACATCATAACATTTCTTATAGTGTAGATTCAAATAGAACTAAGTGCTTCATTTGACATTGCTTGATATACATTATGACCTGGTATGGTTTAATCAATAATTTTCAATCCAGATGTTACAATCCTTTGGTCAGCAGAGTACGCCCTGACACAGAGGTTTTGGTTAGACAAAGTTTATTTATAGTCAACAGAGAATTGAGGCACATTAGAATACAATGTTTTGTGGATGAATTGTAGAAAAGCACTATTTACATTAATAATTAATCGCACCTAGGACAGTCCAATGTTTTGTATAGCTACAAAAAAGTAGGTGCGCTCTAATTTCCTATTCCTTGGATTTAAGATTAATAATATTTGAGACATGTACGCAAACTTCTGCAATGCTCAGTGTTTTCAACATTGAGTAAAATTAGCTTAATATTTTCAAAACGTCCCAATGTGTCCCGTTTCTCCCTACATATTTTTTCTTCAGGAATCTGCCATCTAGCATTTTATATCAATTATAGCCGAGATTAATGGTTCTTCTTGTTTGATTGCATGGCCGTTGAGGTCAGATATCAGGGAGAACCTTTAAAGGCTTGGAAATGGATTGTATTTCCTTAAATTTCACACTTGGCAAACAAGGTTCTAGCCGTTGGGCAAAACATAAAGTGGTTGCCACAGCCTCTTCTTTATTACCCTTGGGTCAGTTTTTGGACTTCTTCCAATCTTCTCCTCCTTCAAGCATCAACTTGTTATTGATATCATCACTTTTGACTCATGTTCCCTGAAAAACTAACATTTTATGATTAACTTGTGTGATGTGGCAAAGGAGGAAATGTTGTAATGTGTGCAGTAAGAGAATGAGCATCATAAACTTTAAAAAAGTAAATTTCTATTGTAATAGTCTATTACATGAATGAAGTCCATGTCAACAGTATTCAAAATATATTTAACCCTTGGCAAGCCTGTTCAAGCATGAGCCTACCTCAACTGTCCCAGGAGTACACAGCCAGGCAGCTGTTTTCAGTGCAACAATGCTCATCTCTGTAACTTCATGACATGGCTTGGACTCAAGCCTGAAATGTCACTGTTACAGGCTTAGTACCTGTAAACAAGTGGTTGCATGGTCTTTGACAGCAGTTTTCACTGTATAATAAACTTGTTATAAGTACCAGTACTTTAGCAACCTCCCTAACTTATATAGCAGGTAATTATGTCATGACTGTATTCCCTCTCGACTGTTGTTTACCAAAACAGCATCTAGTTTTTGGTGGCTGCCAGAAAGTGATGAAAACTCCGGTGGATTGGCATTATGCGTGTTTAGAGAGAGAATGTGGCCCAAGGGGATTCCCCGCTTTGCCCAAACATCCGCCCATGCCAGCTGGGCAGTTGTCAATGCATGCTCCGAGCTAGAATCCTGCCAGATATCCCTACAGTACTGCTTGTGAAGTTTGCTCTTCTGGTTTAAGAATAAATGAGCAACGACTGCTGGAAGTTTTGTGGATATTAATATGCAGATAGAATCTTGGAAAACTATTTGAATCAAGAGCTCTGTATATGTATAATCTCAAGGGTTGTTCTTTGAAAAATTGCTTGCTTTTGCACAGAAACATTGGACTTTGTCAAATGGATGTGTGCTTCTAGGAGACTCCATTGGCTTGTGAGTTATTTCCACATCAGTCTTAATAAAAGTACTGGATTTGACGAAAGTTGAAGGAAATTTGTCATCCTTGTCCTTTACAAGCAAAAGCATTTGAGAGAAGAAGTTCCGGGGACAGTTTAGCTATGTGGTGTCATGCTAGTCTTCCAATTTCTTGGTACTGGGATTGATGGTAGCTAATTATTTGGTAAATTGGAGCCTCATAGCTGTGCCTCCATCAGCTGTAACAAGCCTTCAAAATGTATAAATACTATAAGACCCCAATTAAAGTGAGTCATAAAGGTAGCTGGATTAATTAGTTGTCTCTGTGATGGTATTTGATTATGTTTTATTTATGGAAGGCTGGACTAAGTGTTTTGTTCAACTGGGCCAATTCAAGCAAAAAGCCATTTCACAAATATTACGGAGATGATAATTGAGGAAACAACTTCTTCTTCCTCTTGGGATTATTACACAACCCGGTAGGGAAGAATTCCCAACAACAAATTATCTACATGTGCCAAAGGGCAGGTTGTTGACTGTAGGAAACTACAGCACCTATTATCCTGCTTCTTGCATTACGCAACCACAATTATGAGACTAGCTATTAGTGACCATTTTCTTTCTATACTCTCATCAGTAAATGCACACTACAGAGACAACCCCCCCCCCACCCCCAGGAATGCACACTAAAGAGACAACCTCTCCCCCCCCCCCGGTTTCCCCGTCCCTGAATAACATGGACCGAGTTTTCTCACTGCAGGTTGGGAGAACTGTGGAAACTCTCAGATTTGTTGGCCTCTTTTCTGATGGTCTACTTCTGATTTTCTTTTCTTCTGCTAAGAATAAACAGTTGATGATTATAGACCTCTTGTATATAACAAAATTATCAAGAATAAGGTCACATGAGCAAGCATTACAATGCGAGGATACAGTACAACCCAAAATAAAGAACGACTACCCCAGCAGGAAGGAAGAATCAGCCACTACTTTACCCTTTCACACCTTTTGGCTACCTTCGGAATACTTCCTACCTTTACCTACCTTAAACTACCATTCAAAATCACATTAAATGTGCATTAAACCAACATTGCTGCAGACTTCATCATCCCCATTGTGTTTGGTTTCTCAGATATTGTGCCCTTCTGCAAATTGCTATTAATTACCTAGCTGTCTTGATAGAGTTCTTAAAGGGCCACAATAGTGCACTTTTTTTATCAGTTGAGAACCCCAAGCGTTACATTTATAGAAAAACTGTGGTGGTCCTTTCAAATGTATTCCAAAATAAACCCATTAAAATTTAACTTTTGGTTGTCAATTTTGGCCATAATTTTGGCACAGTAAAAAGCGACCTCTCTTGGAAGACAAGTGTTCCAGTGTTGTAGGACTGGGTTTTTAATAAACAAATACATGTGCTTTATCAGGACTTTTGGAACTGCTAGGCCTAGCTGTGAAATGTTTCAGAAACAGAGCTAGATAAAGGGGACTTGCAAAGTAAAATGACACCTTCAACAGTCAACACGATGTACAGCTGTGATGACCTGTGATCTTAATTTCATTCATTCTGTTTTGCATTAAAAATGACATATTGAGTTTTCAAATGAACAGTGACTGGCTTGGACCGTAATTGACAAGCTCAGACCGCAAAAAAAAAAGAAGAATAAACAATTTAGTTCGCACTTTCATAATAGCACAATCAATCAACAAATCTGTCTATCTGTTTATCTGTCTATCTATCTATCTATCTATCTATCAATCTATCTATCTGTCTATCTGTCTATCTGTCTGTCTATCAGTCTATCTGTCTATCTGTCTAGCTGTCTGTCTGTCTATCTGTCTATCTGTCTATCTGTCTATCTGTCTATCTGTCTATCTGTCTATCTGTCTATCTATCTATCTATCTGTCTATCTATCTACCTGGCTATCTGGCTATCTGTTTGGTAGTTTAATGATATTACAGTTTTTTCTCAAAATGCGATCTGGACATGTCACATATGGAGCAAATATATTAAACTAGAAAATACCCATTGAAAGTGGAACTGTGGGGGTAAGGGTATAAATTGGATTGTGAAGTTGTGATGATGGAAAATATAAATATATATAGCCTTATATGTGTAGATATGGTCAATAAAGACTTAAAAATATCTGAGTAACATGCATGGACTTTAAGCGGCGCTTGTACCATTTGTCAGTGATGCAGCTTACAGTCAACTTTGGTCATTCTAAGAAAATTAACTTGACATACTACAATAATCAGGGGGATAAAACTCTGCCAACCACTGGCTAGGGACAGGTGGGAAATGAAGAGGGCCTTTTGTTACTTTTGGGCCACTGCGATATAAACGTAAAAATCTATAGATTTATCCAATTTCTCAGTTTACATGTCTTCTTATTTACAGAGATAAGAGTAAAATTTATATTAGGCAGGGTCTGAAGTGAAAGAGAGACAGTTCTATCTAGTTGGCCAGGTAGAAAAGAGCTCAGATATTTCTGGAGTGACCCCCTCAATCTTGACAGCTGTGTAAGTGAGACAGTGAAACTGGAGGCTCCCAGCTCTATAATCTAGCTATCTATCTATCTATTCATGTATGTATCAACATATTCACGTTAATGTGAAGTGCAATAGTGTGTCAAAAGACAATCAAAAGAGAGTGAAGGTCAAAGGAATGTGGTAATTGTGTGATTGAGCTATGAGTTTCATTGTGTATTGATAGGTGTGAAGTTGAATTGCACTTGACGAAGTGACACGTAAAGTGGCATTCAGTCAATATATATCTACCTAATACCCCAGAAGAAAGAGATGTGCATTTATTGGGTAAGACACATAAGTAGACAGAGAATCACAATGGTTCTTTGCAGTTTGGTTGCCGTGAATAGAATGAAAAAAAAAACGGCGCGAAAATGGTGTTAGAGCTGGATCTTCCTGGATCACAACAAAGCAGACAGACCGGAAGTAGAGTGACGAAGGAATGTAGTCAGCAGCAAGGGGAAAAAGCAAAATAAAGCTGAATCGAGGAGAAATTAGGGATGGGAAATGGCGTGGAAAAAAGAGTATTTGAAAGGTATGCAGGAAAAAGGAAGAAAAATGTGTGGTACTTGGCAAAATGATTTGGTAGGCTTGTGTGCATTGAGCGCAAAGAAAGGAGGTTATGATGCAGGGGCAGATTTGATGCTACGTTTTGGGAGGGGGGCAAAAATGGCATGGTTGTAATGGGGGAATTTTGGTGTTTTTGGCGAGCTGGTGAAAGGCAGTGGCAAGAAATGATGTTTTGACAGTAATTGGAGTTTGTTAAAGGGGTATGGGTTTGAAATGGGGTAATTTTTGGATGGCGGAGTTGGGAAGCACCCTCCAGAATCCGCTACAAAGCTTAAATGCTTATTTAAGTAGATTGACCATTGTCAAATCAACTGACTCCACCCATCCCATAACAAGCCAATCAGTACAAAAGACAACATATTGATTGACAGCGATGTTTATGGAACTCTTCTGGAAATATTTTTCACAGTTTAGATTTCTCTCAACTTAATTTTGTCACCTTTGTAACAGAATCAATTAATCCAATTCAGTATATCACCGTATTGTTTGGTCGTCAAAATTCCAAGTGTCTCATTTTCTTATTGTCCATGCTATATGAGGAGGGAGGGGGGGCACCCAGCCTTACGTCACTGCACAGCTGACTGAATATTATGAAGGACCACAAAATTGAGCTGAAATGTAAATTTCATAAATTTTTCCTCATCTGTGAAAAAAACCGATTTTAGGAAATGTTAGCTGAATGAATTCAAAACATCTGATTCTTTCACGGGAAGATATGCATATTAAAAGTAGGATTTCGATGAGTGTGTGCCTTTAATATGGGACAAAGTTGTGGTGAGGAGTCAAAGATAGCTGTAAGGAGATTTGGGGTGGAGAGGAGACAAAAGGACAAAATAGGTAAACTGAGGACTTCTGACAGAAAATTTTCTTACTTTATTTTTTGTAGGTTCTCATGTCAGAACACAGTATATACAGTAATATAATCGTATATTCGTCACCTTTGGCCAAAAACAATGAATATTTTCACACATACTTGCAGAGATACATTCATAAAAATGCATGCAACTAGCAATTTCAAAAGTCACGTTATGTGATGTAGGACGTCATCAATTTAAAAGGACCAGTAGGGCAACGCAAATTGAATATTTTCTATCATGAACTTCGTTATATGATTACATTGATACGATTGTCTGAATTATATTGATTGAGTTTGGCATTTGCATCATGTTGAGTAAGTTTCAGATGCAACTCAATAGCTATACTTTGCAGGGATTTATCATTCAGCTTCAATTTAGGCAGCTTCCATATTTCACAGAACCTTAATCAACAGCTTCCCATGTTGCTGTCAGAGAGGAATCCCATTTGTATTGAGATGAAACATTTCTCCACAACTGAAAAGAGAGGAGGGGATTTGATCAACCAGTGCCTATATCCAGGAGGGTTAGCCTTCATTATAAAGCCAATGAACTCACTATTTAAAGCCAATATACTGGGCTTGATTGAGCAGCTAAAACAGTTGATTGGGTTGAGCCACTGCTTTCATATATACTTGAATAATATACATATGTGCTATGTACAAAATTAAGGTGGGATTCTTTTTATTTCATACTCCCATGAGAGGCAAAAAAAAAACTCCTGAAATTGTGCCAGGTAACAAAATTTATCCTCTTTGAGCATGGGAGTTGCTGTTCTCTTGTGCTTTAGTATATTGTGAATCCCTGAAGCCTAACTTATTGCGAGCGGGTAGAAGGTCGGTACATGATTACACCAACCTAACTTATGAATTATATATTAAGTTTACAGCAGATCAACTCAAATTACCCATGTTGAATAAAAAAAATTGTCTGGAATCAGGTTTATGTTATTGAATGGAAATAATTGTCATATGATTGTCACATACATGTATTTTCTATAGGATTGAATAATCTAAAATAGTAACTACAGCAAATAACCTGCCAATCACTGCAATTATTTTGCTATTTTAGTGTGCCAGGAAATTACTCAGTTTGCTTTCCTTGGGCAAATGTCCATTAGAAAGCCATTCATGGATGAATTAATTCAATATTGTGGGGAAGTAGGCAATTTCGTGTAAATATTCAGTTAATTACTTAATTATTGAGTATTATAATGATGCAATTGATGGAAAGGAATTGATGGAATGCCGAAGCACATAATTGATAAATCAGCAGGCACACAAAAAATTTACTCTTCTAGGAGAAATGCCACATAACAACAGCCTCAGTCCTAAGTGACGATCCGTGGGTGTAAGACAAAGATTTCTGATTCTGAGGTGTTTTAGTACCAGAGTCACTGAGCATACTTACTAAAGCTTTGCATAATATCCTTGATTGAGAATCTGTGAAGTCTTGCTAAAAATACAGTAGAATAAGTACTTTGATAGTGACTGAATATTACAACATACAAAACTAAACCTACGTTGGTCACTTTGATCACATGATCTGGTGCCTTTTTGTTTAAATCTTTCCATCAATTGCACGAAATTAGCACAGCACTCAATGCCATTCATTGTATATTACGAATACATGCAGACAAACAGTGTCTACAGTATTTATTTTTCCTTTTTTTGCAGGTGATAAAGATGCTTGTGATCGTGGTTGTCCTCTTCGGGGTCTGCTGGCTGCCTCTTCATGTTTTCATCCTTGTCCTGGATTTACACCCATATCTGCTGGCCACAGCTGGTCCAAAGACAATCCAACTGTTTGTGGCACTTTACTACACTGCTCACTGGCTGGCCATGTCCAACTCCTTTGTTAATCCTATCATATACGGATTCCTTAATGACAGTTTTAGGGTATGTTCATTTACATGTATATCTTTTTAGATTGTATTACTGTTTAATTGGCTTCCTTTCAAGCTGTGTAGCTCTATAATGTTTGTCTGTAAAATTCTGTTGATAGTATTGTGAAGAATGACGGAATACTCAGGAGGCCCAAAAATGTATAAAAATGCATCGTTTTCGAATGCCTATGCCAGGAATGAAATTTGCATGTGTATTTTTGTGTTGTTTGTACTAATATATATTTGATCTATGTCCTCACTATATCACTATTGATTTCGGCTATTGTTGTATGACTATATATGTGTAGCGATCCCACTGACATGTGTACATGTCAGGGAAGATCAGTCATGTCAGATACTTGTATATGACAGATTGTAACACAAACATAATTAACCATAAACTCAAATGGGGATAAAAACATCCAGTACTACACACAATAAAGTACGACTACCCCGACAGGAAGGAAGAATCAGCCACTACTTTTCCCTTTCACACATTTGGGCTCCCTCCGAATCACTCCTGACAGAAATGATTCTTACTTTATTTTTGGTTGTACTGTAATTTATCACTCACAAATTGTTAGATGATACCAGCAAATGTTTACCAATGCACAAAAAACGCATGATATTACCACATTGTTATGTTATAAGGTAAGCAAACTTACCAAACTATATATAAATGCTCAATTATACGACAAATAGGAACAACATCTTCCAGACTAGATTCTAATTGTAAACTTGCTTTGATTCAGTCTTTCCCAGGGCGAAGTGCAAAAACATGTATGTAATAATGAAGTGGTGAATGGCATGCACTGAAAACTGGCATAATAAAGTAACCCCTGGAGCTTAATGGCAGAACAAGACAGAAAGTAGATTTTAGTGCAAAGGCATTTCAAACCATCAACACCTCTTCAAATTATGCAAGAAGTTCATTTGTCACTGTTTCCAACTAAACTAAAATGCCAAGAGAAGGGAGAGGCAGAAAAACAAAACCATTGCAATAAATATATAAGTGCAAACATGTGAAATATATTTTACAAAATTTTATATGGGGTAGATCATTTCCTGTAGAACCTCAAAGGACAAAACATTTGTAAGTGCAGTTGTAAATGTATGTTTTGCAATTTTTAGAACAGCATATAGTCCACCCTTATGCCACCGATTTTGAAAAATAAACAATGTTGGTTGACGTCGATTCTAAGAAAATCTAAACACAACTAACCACTATAAAATACCACCTGTAAATGAACAAAATGGCATTGTTTTTCCAATTGGTCATTGCTTGACACCCTGATCCAAACTGCTGGCATCAAATGTGTCACAAATTGATATCACATTCAGCGGCGCATCAATTACTTGAGGACGGGAGCCATACTATGCAGCATTTAGCAAATCTGCTTATACTGTCTATTCTACATTAATCTTTGGGGCCTGGCTTCCAATATCCCGTTCCACATCATGGTCCTCATCATCACAGGAGTGTCCAAAACAAAGCCAATTTCGACTCCATTTACAACACGCCGGTCACCAAGAAGTAAAAGTGCAGCTCCCTCCACAAAGATGGTTGTTGAGCTACCCCACCTGATCCGGGGTACCCCAGCACAACACAAGTCAAGTCAAGTTAAGTCAGGGTGTCTTATAATGCAAGGCCCTCTTTAGTGGATTGAACTGTGTCCTGTATATTGCATAAAAAGATACCAAAAGTACTGGTTGACATTGACTGATAGTATGTTGTCTGTTTCAGAATGATTTGAAGAGGCTCTTCAGGAGATGGTGTCCCTGTTTCAAGATTTGCCCGTGTCTAAGCTCAGATGCCCTGACACTCGATTCCACAATCATGTTCAAAGAGTGCAGTGTTGTGGATTACCCAAAAGACAGGAAATACAGCTCCAGCAATGGCAATGGAAACTCACGGCGAAACAGCAATGATTATAGGAAGCAACTAAGTGTTAAATTGAACGGTCGCAACGGAAAGTGCGAGGCTGAATTGAATGTAACATGCACAACAACATTGTTGCCAAAATCGGCCAGCACGAGACGAAGTCAAGCAACTTTATAGCATCAGTTGACAGTTGGCAAGGAACGGTTCGGTCCACATAGTCTTTGAGTGCTTCTGTTTGGAACTTAATACTGAACGAAATATGATACTCTCAGATTGTGACTTCATCCTTGCCACTGTTATAAATGTGTCTGTTACATTACAGTATCAACGGGTTTCTATAGTGAAGTCAAAATTCATATATATATTCAATCGTATAATCAGATAAACAGAGCCATGTTGTTTCATCATTGTCTATCATTAATCTAATCTTTATCGAGAAATGCATTGATCAATCCCCAATTTGAAAATTATCATTGTGTTACTTGTTGCTTGGAATTAAACTGGTTTCATTCAAGACAACACATCACTTAATTAACAATACTAATTGAATGTTATCTGTCAATGAGCTGGAAAGGTGCTGAACTATGACTAACCATTTTTAAATAGTGGACTTGATAGGCAGTTAAGACAATGATAACCGAGAAATATACAAAAATTTTTAAGAATAGCAGGGACTGAGGTGTTTTAGTTATATGAAATGCCTCTGTTGAAATCTTTGTGCAATTTATGTTTCAATGTCTGTGAACAAATGGTCAGGCCTGATTGAAGTGGATTGTGGTACTTGATGCAAGCAGTTTAATGCCAAGCTACAATAAGGTAATGAGAGTTAGAAAAATTAACATTTGAATTCTAAACAAGAAAATAAATTCACTTGCCCCTGAAACAATGCATTTATGATAACCTGAAAAGTCTAAATTGTCTACTGTATATATGATATATAATTTTCTATGATGACAAGCTGATGAGTGTGCCTTCTAGTGTACGTAGAATGATGAAGTTAGGAGTGAGATGAGGTTGCCTTTCTAGTGTGATATGTGAGAAGATTTTGAATATATCAATTTTCACAAAAGACTTATGTATTTTAATTGGTCATGGTAATGTGGAGTATTACTCTCAGATGATGAAAAGATATAATGGACCAAATCTTGTAGCCTGTATATTACAGAAAGTGTAGTTTCTGTTTCACTGTCAAATAAAGATAAAATATTATGTCATAATATGTAATGAACTGTTTTTTTTTGTCCAGTCAGAAAATCATCTCCAAAATGTTATGAATGTTTTTGTTTTTTTTGTTATTGAAACATACTCAATCTGATTTTCCGCATTTATTAAAAACAAAGGAAAATCTCCTGTCTGTCTATTGGACTATTGGTAATACTTGCAATTAGAATCTTACTTAAAAGATTCTTAAATGTTGGGACGGATTGAAACCTATTACTTGGTTGCTAAAATAATGCGTGTTTGATGAAAAAAAGTCTGTGTTAATTATTCATTGTTATCAAATGAAATCTGAAATTAAATTTTGTTGTTCTGACAATGGTATGTGCCATAGGACTTATTATTTTGAATTTGACCGAAGCTCAAATCGAGCTTCTGATTCATTGTTTTGTACAAGTTTATAATTATTGATCCGTGTTTGTTCAACCCAACTGCATGCATTATGCACTGCATCAAATCTAAGAGAACATTGAAATTAAAATGTACCGTTTACCTTCCTTTGGACAGAACAAAATATTTTGACCATTACCAAAATCCTGAATTTACTAAATTTTTCACAAGATTCAATCCAAACAGAGAATTTCAGATTCCCGTCATGTAAACAGCTCTAGTGATATCTGAAATCAATGTCTTGGCTTGATGGTCTTTAATATCAACATTTGTTCATGTCCAAAACTATCAGATCTTGTGATGGAACAACTGAGGATTTATTTTCTACTCTTCACATTATTTCAATGATTTGTCTAAAGAACAGTGAGTGAAAATTTAACGAGTACTTGTATGAGCTAATATTATTTATTAATTTTCAATGACCATTAACCAATTAAATCATTAAATAAAGGGGCATTCTTGTACTGCAGAACAAATGGGTCACAGAAACTGAATGTAAATGGAGCGCACATCAGACAACTTTATAATCCGTCTAAAGATAAGAGTGCCTTGGGTCAAGGCTTCGGTGGGTGTTGTGTACGATATAAATGTATAGGTACTGAAATATTTAGTTTAATGTGCCAGTATTTTCAAATTTTAAAGATGACTATATTCTGACTAAAACTTCTCTGAAGGAAAGTTATACTATAGAAACAACCTCAGTGACTGAATCAAAATGTAACTAGGGGCCGACGAGATGATTCCCTAGGCTTGGGGGATATGGATTTAAAAAAAAAAGTTTCAACAATGGTATAATGTTCAGCATTGGAAGAAGTGACATGAATCTGGTCACCTGCAATGCTACACTGTCAGAGATTCATGCGGCATCCTCTTCTTTGAGACCAAGAAGTGACAACAACATCACTCACCTGAGCTATTGCACTGTGTTGAGAACAGCTATGAGATGGCGGAAACCTGGCAGGCAAAATGTTAAATTATAATCACAGGTGACAGATTCCATTGGTTTGGGGTTGTTTCTGGGCTGATTCAGGCAGACCACCTATACAATTATGATGTCAAAGTTACTCACAGGCTCATTATTCAAATCTACAGGGGTAGCTTTTGATGCCCACCATGACAATATTATGCAGAGAACAGATTTCATCTGACTAGCAAGCATATATAACCATATCTAATATTCCATTTCGCCTGACGGCATCGAGGGAGGGAGGGGGCAGTCGCAGCTTCCACCTGATCACCAGCGAAATATGCCTGTGGCCCCAGGTCAGATTGTATCCTGTTTTAACTATTTGCTTTTAAAAATCTTATTATAGTGACATTATAGATGTCTTCAAGGGGTCGCCCATCTTGAAGCAATTGCCATTTTTTTAAATTGAAAATTTGTTGATGTTTACTTTGAGAAAAATTAAATATCTGAATCTCACATCCGAATCATTAACTTACTTTGATATTCAATTGATGATTTTTAGCCCTCTTAGGCCAAGGAATTCATAAATAATTCATAAATGATATGTAAATCATTTGAAAACATATAAACGCACACCGGAAAGTCGACTCGAAAGGCAAATTAGCTGCTCTAATGTCATGAAATCTGCCAAATATATCCAGTTTCTGTGAATAGGGTGCTTTTGCATGTCCTGTTGCACCCTATCTACCTTTTCTTATTCATCTAAAAAAATTCTTGTTCAGTCTAATTTTTGAGTTTGTATTGAGTCTATATGATCTATATTTAACATATTGTGAATATGTCATGCGCCTGTAATATATTGTACGTAAAATAAACTATATTTTTGTGAACATTACTGGCTCGTGTTTCTTGTTTCATGATGGTCAAATGGTACCTGATATTTTTTTATGACAGCTATAATTGAAAAACGGGAGACATCCTGATTTTCTAATAGGACAAATAAAGGAGGAACATTAAACATAGACAGACAGTAGCAAAGAACCAAAGGATCAATAGCAATTGATATTAGCTTTTGGAGAACACCATAAAATACCAGACAGCATACAGCAACTAAGCTCAAAACGGTTTATTGTATATTTTATAGACTAGTTAATGAGTGGTGTTGAAGATGTGGAGGGCTGGATGCGATAAGCAAATCTATCAGCTTGGAATCAATAAACCACTGAAACACTTATTTAGCACGGGGAATTGTGTTTCAAGCTTAACTGGTATATTTTTCTGTATAATCAGATGGCATCTCCTTTGAATCTGATTTGGTGAGTCGTTCCCATTTTTTTGTAAAATTTCATTGGGATACCAATGTGTTAGGTATGCCACCACAGCCAAATGTCTTCATAAAAATGCACAATTTGTAATCATAGGATCTTTCATTTAAACTTACCTTCATTTACATTTTTTTTGTCTTGGATCAATATTGCCAATTGTTCATATTTCATCCAGAATATTGACTCACTTCACCAGTTGTGTACCATGTATCTATTGTCATGTTTACGCCGTCTCTCACATCGATACCAACACTTAATGACATTACAACCTTACTCAAGCTACCATGCCAGCCAGGGTTATGACCACAAATCCTAATGAGGGACAAACCCTGCACTTGGTGCTCCCATTGCAGTCTTGGGCAGATTTATGATTCTCACTCAGCTTCAAGAACAAAGCACCTCATGTCACTTGAAGACCGTAATCTTGTTGTGGAGCATTCCTCACAAGATTGGCATGCCATGGGAAGACATTAAATACCAGGATATTCACTACCAGGACATTCCAAGTAATCCAGATGAGGTTGAGCAAAAGGGACTTTGCCAGACTGAAAGTGACTGAGTCATCAGTGTAATTGTGAATATATTATGTAGTGTTTTATTTTTGCAACATCAGTTCTTTTTATCACAGTAACAACTAGAATCGCAAGCGATGATAATATGACCGCGGGCGCTGCTGGGCGCCTTTTGCTGATCAAGTGCAATCAAGTGTGACTGTGTCGATCCATAAAAGATGAATAACAATTTGTGTTTTGAGTGCAGCTTGTTTGGACCTGGCTTATAATAATAGTCGTATAATGATGATATGTAGATGGCAATGCCATAGATTCGCGGAGCTCAAATTAACTGTTCTTATTTTGAAACCGTATTATAGTATACAAATATTGACTGATTTCGAGGGCATTAGTCAAATCTATTTCCCTCGAGGGTGTGTAAGTGAAAGCTATTTCACGAGGCCGAAGGCCGAGGGAAATAGTTTTCCTTTCACACAGGAGAGTAGATAAGCAGACGCATAGCCTACATTGCACTATTATTACTAGTTTTGATGAGTTTTTTTTGGTCTTTACTATACTAATTAATGCCCTAATTTTATTATTTTCCTGCACTATTGCAAATGTATGGAAAATTTTGAAATAAAGATGTTGAAAAAAAAACATTTAGGGAAAGAAAAAACAAATTTCGGAAAATTAAAAATTGGGACAAAAAAAAATCGTAAAAAAAAAATTCGTAAAAAAAAAAAATTCGGAAAAAAAAAATTTTCGGTAAAAAAATAATTTTTCGGAAAAAAAAATTTTCGAAAAAAAAAATTCCGAAAATTTTTTTTTTTTCGGAAAACAAATTTTGGAGGGCAATAGTCCTGGTCAATATACTAAAAGAATGACTGACATGTGACCAGCTCTCAGCCAATGACAGCGAGGTATAATAATGATAAACAAGAACACAATCAGTTGGGCCTAAATTAATTGATGCTATTTAAGTACAGTAATAGCAATCAGCTTTTAAAATTCACACCTCAAATAAACTTCACACATCACTGCTCACAAGCAGGCTGCTGATAGTTCAGTCATTTTCCCTGGGTGTGGCACTGCAAGCATGATGCTACACCGGTGGCGACACCTGTTAGCAAAATAAGCTTTTTCATGCAGACGACATAAATGAGCATAAAAATGAAATTTTCAAAACAGAATAGGATAGTTAAGAACCAAATGGAATTTTTCAGACACTACTGCAGTATTGCAAGAGAAATTCAGGGATGTTTACTTTTACCGAAACTAACTGTTTAATCAGGGACCAACTCCATGGCAGGTACAGGCAGTCCTTCATTCTCACTCCACTGACAGATTCAAAATTTACTATGAGCTGTTGTTAAGCTAAGTTCGCTGACGCGACGGGCGGCTTCGCCGCCCGTCGCTACGCGAATAATAATAAATAGATATATATTCGTTGTTGTCCATGGCGCAGGGGGGCCTCTATTTGACGGGGGGGTTTATTCGAGGGGCGTATATGTGTACATCCATTGTGCATGCCTGTGTACGGCCATCGTCAAGTGTACGCCCATCTGTAGCTCGTCTGGCATGCCCATCTGTGCGTGCACGCCAATTTGTGTGTACACACCAATCTGTGTACGCACCCATTTGCGTGGGCATGTCCACCTGAATGCCTATCTGTGTGGGCACGCCCACCTGTACACCCATCTATGTGTACGCCCACCTGTAGGCCTATGCCCATCTCTCGAGTGTATGCCCATCTGTGTTGGAACCCTCATCTGTGAGTGCATGCCTTCTTAGTGTGCACGCCCCCCTTTACACCTAGCTGGGAGTACGACCATCTGTGTGTGTATGCCAATTTGTGTGTGCACAGCCACCTTCGTGTGCACGCCCATTGATATGGCCATCTGTGTGCACATGCCCATATGTACAGCCATCTGCATGTATACGCCCATATCAGCACGCCCGTCAGTGTGTGTAAGCCCATCTGTGCGTGCACGCCCATCTGTGTGTGCATGCCCATTTGTATGTGCATGGCCATCTGTATGCCCATCCCAGTGTGGATGCCCATGTGTGTGTGGACGCCCATGTGTGTCTGCAGGGCCACCTGTGTGTACACACACATCTGTCAGTGCAGGCCCACCTGTACGCCCAGCTGTGTGGGTATGCCCACCTGTACACTCATCTGTGTGTACGCCCATGTGTATGCCCATCTGTGTGTGTATGCCCATCGGTCAGTGCATGCCCATGGGTGTGTGTACGCCCATGGGTGTGTGTACGCCCATGGGTGTGTGTACACCCATGGGTGTGTGTACTCCCATGGGTATGCATGGACCCATGGGTGTGTAAAACCATTGGTACAGTATATATACACCTTTTGATATATATATATGAACACCCTTTGGTATAGACTGACCCATGTCAGTAAACTGTCATGAAAAGTAAGCCAACCGACCTGCCGCCTGACCTGTAATGTAATGTAGTGCTTTAATGCAGTGCTGTAATGCAGCGCTGTAATGCAGTGCTGTAATGCAGTGCTGTAATATAGTGCTGTAATACAGTGCTGTAATGCAGTGTTGTAGTGCAGTGCTTTAATGCAGAAAACAGAAAGCGGTCCAATAACACGTTGCTGTAATGCAGCGCAATGATTCATTGTTGTAATTCTGTTGTAAAGTAATGCAGTGAGGCAGTGATGTAATGCAGTACTATAATGCAGTGCTGTAATGCAGTGCTGTTATACAGTGATGCAAAGCATGCAGTAATGCAGTGCAGTTATGCAGTGCAGTTATGCAGTGTTGTAAGCAGTGCGGTGATGTGGTCTGTAATGCAGTGCAGTTATGCAGTGCAAAAAAGCACTGTTGAAATACAGTGCAGTAATGAAGTGTTGTACTGCAGTGCTGTAATGCATTGCAGTAATGAGGTTCTGTGATGCAGTGCAGTAACACAGAGCTGCAATGCAGACTGCAGTGTTGTAATGCAAGGCAGTGATGCAGTGCAGTTATGTGTCCGCGGGGGCATGGCCCCGTGTCCGCGGGGGCATGTCCCTGTGTCCGCGGGGGCAAGTCCCCGTGTCCGCGGGGGCACGTTCCCGGGGGCATGTCCCCATGTCCCCGGGGGTATGTCCCCATGACCCCGGGGGTATGTCCCCGGGGGTATGTCCCCATGTCCCCGGGGGTATGTCCCATTAGACCTCTCCAGAATTAGACTTTTTTGGATTTCAATGCCTGTCTGTAACTTTTCCCATGCTTTTGGACATGGGAAAGCCAAATATGTCAACCATTTTGGTCTGTGATGATGGGAAGCATTGCCGCATGGGCCCTGAAGTTTTATCATATTTTATGTTCAAAATTTGTCAAAATCGTCCCTTTTTAGGCACATTTTTGACCATATCTTTTCACCTAATTAAGATAGAGCCACAGAAATGGTAGCAAATGAAAGCTGTTGAAGTGGGCAATTTCATACACTAACATTCAAATTCCTTTTACATAATTCTGAGGTTTTAAAAGCCAAAATATGGTAAAATCATGAAAAAAAGCCTCACCACTTGGCATGCTTTGGCCATAGATATACATAGAATTTCAGAACTCAGCTAAGACCAGGTTTCATGTTAAATCTAGTCTTTTGTATATTTCCTTACAGCATATTATTGCCATTCTGTCACTGAAATTAGGTATTGTTAGACCAGGTCTAATGCTTTCCCTGGTCTACACCCTGTTGGTGAAATCTGGCCGATGGTGATGTTGCTGAACCAAATCTGTTAAACATATTAAACAGAATTGATATCTCATGTTTAGGTGAAGGACATTCACATTATACAGCATTGTTAGGAAGACTACAGTTGTGAGATAGAGGATTAATTAAGATCATAAATATATCATGACAATATTCTACATTTTATGACACACATTTATGCAAACTTCGGCCTTTTTCCATTGCCAATAGCTTGACAGTACTAAGAGCACATAAGGTATTGACTGGCAACCTAAAATTAAATTATGCATATTAATATTTAGTTTTAAATTGTGTTGCTGTCTACCACATGTATCATTACCAATCCATATGTAATTAACTTAGTTTAAATAAAAAAAATGTATTTTGCATCTTGTAACATCAAACAGAAGAATAGAACTCTTATCATGCTTATTAAAATAAAAGATCAGAACTATCTGATACGCAATACCATTACACATGAAGAAGTGAAAGGTTGTTCAAACATGTTCATTGAAAGCCCATGCATGATAAATATTAAGATGATAAAAAAAAATCATCTAATTCATGTAGATAAAACAGTCCTGTGAAAAACAGGTGCTAGGTTGCGAACCTAGTAAAGTGGCAGACCTCACAGAGTTTGCCACCAGCTGTTTATGTTCCTCGAAGTACACAGCCGGAAGGAGATCAGAGTGTGTACGACATTGTATATATACACAATCATTTGCAATAGAAACCTTAATCAAAATAAAATTGAGTAAATTAATGTCTAATAACTGGAAATGGGTGCTCCTTTCATGCCAACAACTGACTGTATCATCCACTGCTTGGGCATACCGAAGAACCCAGTGAAATAGGTGATGCCTCCTGCATGTTCACACTATAGGTCAGTATGATGCACCTTTACAAAACAGCCAGTTATTCCTCAGTGCAGGGTTTCTTCCAAACTTGAATTGGTTGCGAAACACTTACAGTTTGTAAATTATGTGTTATGCAAAAACTTTTCACCGTGAAAAATGCACTCTGTGACTCATGGTAGCCGATGATGTGTCCTCATCATTCATTTAACATGGGAACCATGGAGGCTGTTTGATTAGTCATGATCAAGAGAAGGCCATTTGATTTGTCACACTATTAGTTAGAACCCGACAAAGTGTCTAACTGACTTAGACATCCTACTCCTCTTCTATTATGCTTATGAACTTAAAATTTTCACAAAATAAACAATCTGATTGTTTGCTCTTGTTGGCAGTGTTAATCCTTAGTAGGGTGCCAACAGGCACAATTTGCTGTTGGATACTGGCTTTTCCAATGGCATAAGTATCTTGGTGATGTCTAAACTGAGTTGGACTAATAAGTAACAACATTTTTGGTTGACTGTCACCAACAATACAAGCAGTATTAGTCTCCTTAAACCAAATTAAGATAGAAAGTATTGTTTATGATCATGATAACTCATCAGTATGATGACTCACAAAGTGCCATTTTCACATTGCAACAGTCCACTCTTTTTGTATAAACAAATTGCTGTCTGTAATGGCTCTAACATCCATGTCTGCTTTTCTAGAGAGTGCTGTCAACATTCTGAGACAGACAGCAACACAACTCAAAACTAATACACATTTACTTTTGGATTGTCAATCCTTGGTATGGACCTGTGAACCTTTTTACCCTGGAAAAATTCTTTTTTTTTAAAGCTGAATGTGTATCTATCTGAGAATGTCGGCATGACATATTAATGATCTTAAATTATTCTTTATTTCAAAACTGTAGTCATAATGGCATCCTGACAATTCTGCATTATATGAATGTTTGTAAACCAAAAATGAAATAGCAAGTCTGTTCAACAGATTTGCATCATCCCAAGACTAGTCTTGCGTGGGGACGATGACAGATTTGGTTCAGCAGCATTCTCATATGCCCACCAACAGTGTGTACACAGTGTAAGAGCTTAGACTAGTCTAACAATACCCAATTTCAGTGACAGAATGGCAACACCATAAAGTAGGAAATGTTCTAAAGACCAGGTTTAACATAAAACCTGGTTTATGCTCATTTGGTGATATTGTATACCTATTCATGGCCTAAGCATGCTTTTTAACAAACATTTTTTCATGATTTTAGCATAATTTGGCTTTTTAAAGCCTAAATAATTCTGTAAAAAGATAATGAATGTACTGTATAAAATAGCCCACGTCAGCAGCTTCCATTTGGTACCATTTTTGTGGCTCTATCTTTATTAGGTAAAAAGATATGGTCAAAAATGTGCCTAAAAACAGGGCGATTTTGACGAATTTCGAACATAAAATATGATAAAACTTCAGGGTCCATGCGGCAATGCTTCCCATCATCCCAGACCAAAATGGTTGACATATTTGGCTTTCCCATGTCCAAAAGCATGGGAAAAGTTACAGACAGGCATTGAAATGCAAAAAAGTCTAATTCTGGAGAGGTCTAATGTCCCATGGCCCCGGGGGTATGTCCCAATGTCCCCGGAGGCATGTCCCCATGTCCCCGGGGGTATGTCCCCATGTCCCCGGGGGTATGTCCCCGGGGGTATGTCCCCGGGAGTATATCCCCATGTCCCCGGGGATATGCCCCCATGTCCCCGGGGGTATGTCCCCATGGCCCCGGGGGCATGCCCCCATGTCCGCGGGGCATGCCCCATGTCCCCGGGGGCATGTCCCCATGTCCCCGGGGGCATGTCCCCATGTCCCCGGGGGCATGTCCCCATGTCCCTGGGGGCATGTCCCCATGTCCCTGGGGGCATGTCCCCATGTCCCTGGGGGCATGTCCCCATGTCCCCGGGGGCATGTCCCCGGGTGCATGTCCCCATGTCCGCGGGTGCATGTCCCCATGTCCGCGGGGGCATGTCCCCATGTCCGCAGGGGGTTTAGTAGATATTAAATGGTTCCCCCTTATTCTTAGTAATAATGGTTGCCCACTCTTTAGTATATATTAAATGGTCGCCCCCTTATCCTATCTATCTATCTATCTATCTATCTATCTATGTATATCTATCATCATTGCTTAGTAGATATTAAATGGTTGCCCCCTTGGTTCATACATTCTTAGTAATAATGGTCGCCCCCTCCTTAGTAGATATTAAATGGTCCCCCCTTATCCTATCTATCTATCTATGTATCTATCTATGTATATCTATCATCATTGCTTAGTAGATATTAAATGGTTGCCCCCTTGGTTCATTCATGCATGTACTTTTGTTATCTTAGCACCTTAGTAGATATTAAATGGTTGCCCCCTTATTCTTAGGAGATATTAAATGGTCGCCCCCTTATCCTTAGTATATACCTTATCTATCTATCTATCTATCTATCTATCATCATCATTGATTGCCATCATTGATTGCCATCATTGATTGCCATCATTGACTGCCATCATTGACTGCCATCATTGACTGCCATCATTGATTACCTTTGTCTACGACTCCGCCACATAAATCCTCCGACACCCTCCGACACATGAAATCCCGCCATGTGACCGCGTAAAAACAGAGATCAGCCTAAAGGCGATCAATAAGAGTTTGGCTGCTTTTGAGACATCCCCCAGCAGTCAAGTGGTCCAAGCAGGTCTAATCTGGCACAGTGCCAAAAATCACGAAAACAACATTCACACAGCCAAAATAACAATAAGGTGGGGTGTTTCACTGAAAAATCATGAATCTCAGAAAGGTATGAAAGACCCCTTGGATCATCCTGGTCTTCAGTTGTTGATTGTAGAATGTAAAGTTATGTTTATATAGCAACTTTCATGATTGTACATTGAGTGTAACTTGTTATATCCATCCCCAAAAATGTGAGTTAAATGGTACAATACGGGGGTAAAAGCAAAATGACCGCGCCAGTGGCTGGCCGCGGTCATAATAAAATCAGGCCAAAAGAAAAATACATACATGTACTTTTGTCTCTTCATTGCATGAAATGCATAACATAACAAGTTATATGACACACGAACATAAACAGGGCTTAATTGCTTCTTCCTGTTATGATAAGTAGACTCAATTAGTAACAATGACACATCCTGGCCTCAGGAGCTTTCCGGTAACTACATTATTATGGTTTCCTTTTGTGACCCCTAATGATGATCTAAATTTGGCTGCGTAAACTTTGTCTTTCACACCTTTGAGCTACCTTCGAATCACTTCCTACCTTACCTTCTTGAAACTACCTTTAAAAGTTACATCAGATTTACATTAAATCAGCACAAATATAAACTTTCCATTGCGTTTGATTTCTTTGTTGTTGTTCCCCTTCTTAATTGCAATTACATTGCCACCTATCTTAATACTATTGGATGAAGTTGTGGTTAGGAGCCAAAGATTTGGATAGGGAGGAGAAAGAAGGCAAAACTGGAAAATTTTCTTACTTTATTTTGGTTGTATGTTTATTAAGTGAAAATTATATCATAAAATAATCTTCAATGGAAGTTCTAGAAATATTTCCGTTGGTTCATCAGTCTTTGCTTCTCTGCGTAGCTCTGTGTGTCTTAAAAGTTAGTTTACAAACTGTCCTTGATTAAGAAAAGGGCTTAAGTGGCAATATAGTGAGGAATTTATATCTTAATCACAGAATACACTCTCCTATAAAAAAAAGTTAATGGAATTCCAGGCTTAAATTCACAGATATCAAGGTAACCTAAGCCTACACAAGCAACACAACATTCATTCTCACCATTACTAACATATGTTTGATGGGACACAGCATTGAGTCATTGTCTATCTTTTAATACGTAATGTCTTGCTGCCTACATAAGGTAGGAGTAACCGACTGCTAGAATTAAAACTTTTTGAACTTTCGTGTTATTTCATTAGTCCAAATTTAACAATGCCAAATTTGATGGCTACTTTCATCAATAATCGATAAAATAAAATTGATTTTATTATCACTGCTACACTTTAACTAATTTCTAATATACAAATGCTAACCGATGAATGAGGTTTGTTGGTAAATTACTTAACTAAATTGTTTGTTTCTTTGTTAATTTATTTCTAAGTTTGTTAGTGTACCTGTCTATTAACTCCAGAGGGATGCTATTTCTGCTTATGGGAACTTCCTTTGTCTTAGCAATCTATTTTCAGGCTCATTAATCATTTGTGTTAGCACATTTTTACTTTTAAGAT
Organism: Platynereis dumerilii; assembly: GCA_026936325.1. Lineage (NCBI taxonomy): Eukaryota > Metazoa > Annelida > Polychaeta > Phyllodocida > Nereididae > Platynereis > Platynereis dumerilii. The sequence continues at coordinate 105,650,406 of JAPTHN010000002.1, forward strand.
ATGCTCGTCATTTTCTCATTTTTCTCCTAGTTGTTGAAGGCTTTAATGAAACAAAATGCAAACACACATTTTTTTCATAGAATCCCCTCAATAACCAGCTGTTGTGGTTGGCTTAAAAACAATCTGAATGCTTCACTCCCAGACATAAGGCCGTGCAAGGCTTTGTGTGACGGGTCTGCATGTCATGCAAATTTAATGAACTGATGCAAAACAAAGTACAAGTACTTTCTATGAATGACTAACCTGAAAGCAATATCTATGAAGAAAAGAAAACAGACCAAGGTTCACAATAACTTGAATTTCATTGTTAATTTTTTTGTAAAGTTGAGGACATTCACTGTCAATCTACTTGAACGGTCTTGTTTTGAATTCTTATGGCGAGTTGGAAACCTGGATGACGTTGTGTGTCAGTATTAGGTTGAGCAATTCATGATTTTTGAGATCTACCAATAATAGTGAGAGCAAGATTTGGTGAATAATCCCCCATTTATTGCCTTTGCCTTTCCTAAAAGGGGGTTTGATTGTTAAATAATGTGTTCAATGGTTATTAAAAAGTTGTAACTAAACAGTATTCAATTTTTCATGAAGGTCTCACAACCTGATAATAGCAAGTGGACGATTTGGTAGCACTTGTGAGCTTCCAGTCACTGGTATCTGGGTCTGATTCCAGCAGGCTGGCCTGCACCAATGTTGGACAACAGTTCTAATAATATTTTGCCTCATTGGTTTGTCTTACTCTTGTAATAATTAAAGGGAAGCTGAGTGCATGGGTACAGGACATTAAGTTCTTCATCCACTCATGTGCTTGCGGACAGTTGAAGTGCTCAACATGGAACTGTGCAATAAATACTAATTACTGCAGGTTAGTGGTAATTTAGTGGTAAGTGACTGTTGCCTTAATATGTCTGGTCACAACAGGAGAGTATCTAGAAATGACTTGAGGGGTCATTACATGGGGTGAACATGGGTTGCTCTGTGGCTTTTTCTATCTCTTCCATACTAGTTTTTTTTGCCTGGGGGTTATGGCCTGATGGTCCCCTCCTAAATATGCCACTGGATCACAAACTCCATTAAACAGCCTGGTGACCCAAAAAAACTCTCATAGTGAAAAATCTGTCACTCAAGGCAAAATATTTTAAAAAGCTAGCAGCAGGTGCATATTTGTAACCTATTATATATGTATTTTTTCATCTATATTACAGGTTTTCTGAAGATGACATTGACCATTGCCTGACAAGTATTTCATTGCACACAATTATTTCACTTTGATAATGCAAAAACAATATGACTCATCCATTCAACAGAAGACAATTTGATTGCACAGCTTATGCATGCTATGGGTGAGACAAACTTTAATACCCTTATGTCATATTGTTCTTGCGTTATGACCATAAGCCAGGAACTACTTGCTTGTGGTCCCATAAAAAAGGCACAAACTGAAAGCATTTGTAGGACCTATCCATTTAAGTAACCCTCTTTTATGGTTATTTCATGGCTCTATGTTACTAGGTGTTTGCCCTTAATGCTTATTGTGCATCCTTCATCCAGGATATTCCTTAGCTACACCAAGTAAATACAATGTGTTGGACAATATGTTTATGACACCTCTCACATTAACACAGCACTTTATGGCATAGCTGCCTTACTCCGGCTACTATGTCGAGCAGGGCTAACACCACAAATCCCAATGAGAGACTAACTCTCTGCTCGTTGTGGCCATTGCGGTATACTTGACAGATTTATGATTCATACTTAGCCCCTAGATGACACACCTTAAGCCACAAAGAAGACCGCGCATTATCTTAAAAGTGTGAGTTTGTAAAAGATGGCCACCGAACAAAGAGGTGACAAACATCACCTTCCATGTAATCCTAATGAGGAGCAGCACAATGCCCCTTGCTTATAAAGCAAATGCAATTTCACTGTATCCGCTCCTAGATAAATGTAATGTATATGGTTTAGGACTAGACCAATTAATAACATCTACTTCAAAATCTTGAATTAATTCAATGTTTTTTTTTCACAGCAAGTGAGGTGGTATCAGTAAATGATTATTTGTCAGAATAAATCATTATGTTACTCTGCATTGAGTAACCAAGATCCTTTTTTCTTTTTTCAGTGCAAATATCCCAAGATCACTTCTGCAAGCTGGTTTGGTTTTAAGATTATTGGCCAAAAACGAACGATGTCTATTTTCAGAACAATATCTGAAGGTTTTTCTCTTTGAGCTTGGAAGATTGCAGGCCCTTGTGGTCACTCATGACAACCTCATCCTTGTGTCTCATGAGTCATCCAGCAGCAACCCATCCACATTTTGCTTCCAACTGATAGAATCAAAGAATACAACTCATTAAAGTTATATTGTCACCAATTTGTCAACACTCTAACGTGACAACCTACTTTTCTTATCTGGGTCATTGTTGAAAGTTCAAATGTTATTGAAAGAGCATACAGTCAATTTTATTCAGTTTCTAATATTTATAATAGTAATTATGGCGTATATGATTATAATTATAATTATTATATAATGATATAGGCATATATGATATTTATCAAAGTAAATTAATAAAAAATTGACCTGCAATAAATTTGCTACATTAATTTAATTTTCTGCTTTGATAAATATGTTGGACATAATCTCTCTTTTTTTCTCTTTTTTTTTCGGGTGAGTGCTCATTACCCTTTCCAGAATATAATGCAGCCGAGACACAGACCTAAGTAGAATTCACCTCCTTATTTCTGTTTATGTGCCTGTCATGACTCGTTCATTTTAGCATAAGGTAATGCCCTCTATTTGACTTTAAAAATGACCAAACATACACAGAAATACTGGGATGAAGATTGTTGCTATGTTATTGCTCCTACAACTATTTCAATTCTCTGTATGTATATTCCCTTTGTGACCTTGCTATTAATGGGATCACGAAGGTATGGAAAACTCATCTGACAAAAGCTTTCAGTACCTATGCAGCTATGCTACAAGAGAGTTATATGAAATGTTTATGCACATATTAAAGATTCTGTAATATTCCATTTTGTGAATTGAAAAGCCTTTTTAAAAAACTGAAGACACCATAAATGCACCATATTTTTTTCCGGTCACTGGTTATTGCTTGCAATCTACTACAGCATTCCCAATTCCTAAAAGGGGAGTTCTTCTCTTTTTTTATGAGAGTAGGCTGTGACTCTTCGCCTGCAAATTGCCAACAACTGTTGCGCCTGTGGCTGAATGGTGGACATTATGTGACAGCTCGTCTGGGCAGGGTGCTTTGGTCAGTTGTTTAGGTCAATACAATAAAGAAAGCAGTAACGGAAAGTAGAAGCAAATGTTCATGACTAGTCATGCCATTGCACGGGGTTTACAGGGTTTGTATCACTGCTGTTTGCTATAGACTATGGCTCGGAAGTGAACTTAGTCTAGAAGTTACAAGCCATTCAGTTGTTCTGTGATGTTATAGTGTCAAAGAAACCCCCTTTAAAGAATCTATCACCTTGTTTGAGGCAAACGCTCAAAAGTTACAGTAGTTCTGCCTTGTTCAGGTCATGTCACACGAGTAATACATGTATATGTTATTCATCATCTACTTTGACATTAAATCAATGATATTGCAACATTATTTCATGCAATTATATGAGTGCATGTCAAACAGTCTGATGTGACCGACAGTCCATGCATCTCTTGAGAATTAAATGACATTTTGGTATATTGCTTCTAGGTGCTTGAGTTTTGCCTGCAGAGTTACCACAAGTGCATGTTTGTTGACCATGTCAACAAACAAGGTTTGCCATAAACACTCTTCTCCTCCTGGGGACATAAGTATAGCAGCTTTGAGAAAAATTATAATCAGTAGGCTTTCCAAGCTGATGGCAAATACATTTCAGTAGCAACAATGGTGACTGTGACATTTATTTAGCACACTATTTGTCAAAGAGAAGCGAACACACTAAACATTCTAAAGTTAAAGGACTTGTCTCAGTTCTTTCTCAAGACAACTATTACAGGAGGTTGGCACTCTGTAGATTGCAAAGGCCCATCATTAGCTGGTTAAGTAATCGAGACTCACTATTCAGTGTATATCTGTACCGTCCCATATTGGAAATCTATTTTATTAAATTTTCAAGCTTAATTCAGCTTAGACAACCCGGTAATTGTATTAGGCTGATACAAGAGAAGGTCAGGACCAGTCAGACATAGGTCAGCCTTGTATCATTGGCACAAGGTTAGTTAAGTGTAACAACAAAACAAAAGCAATCTACTGACGAAAGCAATTGATGATAGTAGCTCATAAAGATCATAAAATTCACCAAAAAGCACAATAAAAATGTAATTTATATGATGTCTATTGGCATCTGGAGAGTCGAGTGCTTTCATGCTAACAAACCATATAATATGACGTGTTTAGGCAGCCTCTCTGCTAATGGGCCAAAAGCGTTGTGTGCTCTGGCAAAACACACAGTATCGCCTTCCGGAAACATGACATTGTTCTCGGCATCCCACTGTGGTAATAGGATAACGTAAGGGAAAGAAAAATCACAACCGTGACCCCTTGGCAGGGACATTGAATTCTCATAAAGGGGCACCAGCTTTGAGAATATTTAAGAATCCGAAAAAAACTGGCTACCCCTGCCCCCAAAACATTTAGTGACCAACCTAAATCTAAATTCAGGAATGTAAGCTAGCAGATGATCATATATATTTTGGAATATCAATGTTTTCCCACATACGCTAGTATCCACGGTCAGTACGTGTATGGCCACAGTCATGCTCCTTTTCAGGGTGATTATTTTTGCACTTATCACACTCCAGCACCGCCTTCTTTTCTTTGATGCTCTGATTTTCCACCATTCAAAATTATGTCTTGCTGTTTGTCCACTAAAGTGTCTTCTAGTGATATGTCTGTCTTCTCTTGATAATTTAGTGTGTTAATTAATGGTATCTGCAGATATGAAGCATGATAAAAGTGGTCAGTAATTCTATCCAGCTGAGACCAAATGAGGCAAAATAATTAAGAGCCTAATTAAGTTTAGATTTTGTCATTTTGAGAGTGATCAGATATGCGGGAAACACAATACAAAACCTTATAATGTCAACCATATCAGATTACCTGATGTCTGTGGGATATCATACAAATCAGAACATTGTACAAATGGTGGATAGTGAGGTGTCCATCATATAGATAAATATATTGGATGAAGAAAACTTTTACTGAACAAGAGACTTGAGCCAACATACTTTTTGGAGTCCAACATACTTCTATGATCGATGACTCGATGTCCATAAATTATTATCATGTTATGTTCTCTATTTATTAGTGAAAACTGTGAAAGTGACAACATAACATTTTTGAGCCAAACTCAGCTGTGCCGAGTGACTTCTCCATCAGTGAAATCACCACACAGTCTGTGACATCACAAACAGGCCTTTGGCGTCATTGCAACCAATATGAACAATCCATCATAACTTGTGATGCAATCTGATAGATTTAATCAGCTGGCGCAAGCTGAGTGACGAACATAGTCTGTTCTTCAATTAGTATTCATAGTAGGTTTATTGAGAATATTTGAAACTATGCATACTCAGTAATTCGATACACGCTGCAGGTAGATCTGTTTGAAGTATGGTTGAGGTTATTAGCTATCTCTTTATTCTAATCTTGATCAACTTGATTCAATTAAGTGGAATAATTGAGCAGCTGATTCCCTACTGAAGCATGGTTTGAAGTTCCCATGCAGTTTTATCCACCTGAGCCATTGATAAACATTTATCATGGGGTTCAGAAACTCCTCAGTCTAAATAGCCTCGGACCGTCCAGTTTATTTTCCATCAAAACTGATTCATTTGCAGCATTCTTCTGAAACAAACCGAGGGAATTCCTTGGAATTGCAATAATGATATTACACAAAGATCATGTAATGAAAAACTGTAAACTACGATTGCAACAAAATTTACCATTGAGTTTGTCTTTGTGTGTTTTTTTTCTGCTTACATATGCTGCCACTTTGATTGAGAGTAATTGATAATTTTTCGAAGTTGACCGAGCTGTTGGGTACTTCATTAGTTAACTTTTTCCACCAAATTCTGTGAATTGAACCCTATAGAAAATGGCAGAGGATGATTAAGAAGCCAAACAAGCCATTTTGGTAATGAAAATCTGCTATTTTCTGTCAGGTGACAATCATTAGATCCTAAAAGGGCGCCGGGGCCTGCATCTTCCTTACATAATCTGAGTATTCAACATTGTCAACTTGCCCCTGTGAGGCATTATACAAACTATTACTGTATTTATTTGTGGAATAATTTAATAAATGTCTTTTCGTCTTTTGGGCTTTTATTATCTGAAACTGAATACTTTGAATGTGTCATTCTTCTCGAGCTAAGTACAATTGTTTTTGCTTCTGAACTTTAGTGTGGTTGATGTGTCCTGCTCTCATAGAGGAAAGAAAATAAGGCGCGAAAAATAGCATATATATGAACACACAGTGTAGCTAATGTTTAGTTATTGCTAAAAAGTCTCTACTCTGTTTTCCAGAGTAGACTTCGTGTGACCTCGCTTTTAATGGGACATCTGGTCTCAGTTTTGGAAATGTTTTACTTTGCAGAGATCTAATAAAGAACCAGAATCAAATGAGAGCATTGAAGAGTATCATCTATGAATGTTTCATTCTTGCAAGCTTGATAAAATGCCGACCATCAGCTTCTAAAAATAGACAGAAATGAAAAAGTCATTGAACAATTTCTGTTCATTTTTGTTCATTTTTGTTGCGCATACAACCCTTCCTGTGGTTCAGTATTCAAGACATGCGCCTTGAGTAATTGGGGTTATTTTCTCAGACAACACACGCTGTGTAGATTGCCTATGCTTCTTCTGTAACTCGCCACCTTTTCGGGTTAGACTTATTTGAAGAGTCACTTTGGAGTTCAGGATTTTAGTCCAAGGGGTTTTAAAAGGCTTTTAAGGCTAGTGGCTGACACCTCAGAGTTGCCAAAATACATTTCAAACAGCACACAATTTGATTGGCTAATAATGATTATCGGTAATGAAAAGAACTAACGATGCACTCTGGCATACAATGCATGTCACGATATACAAAATGTACTGCAAATGTTCTGTCATACTGAACTGCATCCATTGAACACACCATGGGCAAACTTCATTTAAATGTATCTTTCTCTTGATTTGTTTGCCATATGAAAAAGCTTTCCAAGAAAAGTTCTTCTTTTTGTTCTTATGACACAAATTGCCAACAACTGGGCTTAATGGTGGACATATATTGGAACTTGTCCGGGCTGGGTGCTTGGTAAGTTGTTTACCAGTCAGCTGAAATAAAGAGAGCAGTAAAAGCAAGTGGAAATACTCCTGATCTGGTCAGATGTCGGTGATAAAGTTTTTGGGGGCACCATAAGTTGCAATCTCCTTCCAGTTTGTGTATCAAATGTTTTGTGACTTTTGATTCAGAGTTTTGTTGATCCTCATCCTTTTCTGTGTACATTAATTTTATTCTAATGGGGCATCTCTAATATCATCTTTCCATAAGGGTTAAGCCCATTCACAAAGGTGAACTAGCAATTTAGGGATTTCGTGCTCAGAAAAATCGGAAGTAATATTCATCATCTGCAGTGCCCTAGTGTGAAAAATGAGACTCCTCAGCAAATGGCATGGCACATTCTAAGCCTAAAACTGATACTGATAAAAGGTCTCCGAGTTCGGAGTAGCCCGTGGGAAGACAAACAATCTGATATCATTCAAATGTGAAGTACATTCTCAAGTAAAAAAAGCGACATTGGTATTTGCTCATTATGTGCTCCTGGATGCTTGAATCCGCTTTTATAGTTGCCACAATGACATGTATGTTTATTTTGTCAACCGCAGAGTTCACTGTCAGCTCTCTATTTCCCCCTTGAGGCATAGATCTACGGCTTAGGAAAATGTTCTGAAAATATCATCATTTACAAAGCACCTTTTCGAGTTGATGGCAAATACATCTCAGTAGCCATGATGGAAGCAAAAGATTTTCAACTATATAAAATACCTTTATCGTTTCATCTGATGCATTTGTGTCTCATGCGTTTGTGTCTCCTTTTTAGTTTTATCTCATGCGTTTGTGCTCCATTGAGCTGGTCATACTGGTACATGTTGCTAAAATTGAATCATGAGCCTTTCGCGACCACCAAACTCCTTGAAATTATGTGCATTGTAATCCTGTTCTACATTATCAAAAATGTATTTATTTGCGGCAACACCAGCTGGATGGCTGTCAGCCATGCAGTCAGATTGTTTTGCTCCAATTGATATCCAATTTGCTCAAAACAGTTGGTAAAGCTTGAAATGTGGCAATCGGAAGTCAGCTGTAACAGATATCCAATTAGCTGTTAAGTTGTAACCAGTACTTCTACAGATTCCCCACTCTATCTAGGTTGTCTCGATAACAAATGCAACATTGGTTGATTTAGAAATAGAATTGAAATGCATGTTTGAAATTATTCAATGATGGCATTTTCGACATGATGGATGTGAATGATGTGATATGTTACATTGCACAATTGGATGCGGAGTCAGGATTAGTCAATTTATTTCTTGCTTATGAACTCTGTAAGGACTACCCACAGAGAAGGGGCAATAAGGTGAATTGAAGCAAATTGGGAAGAAATCTGACACTTCATAATCAATCAATAGATTGTAATGTTTGATGTTTGTTCTATATTCTAAAATTAACCGGACTCACTCCAATTATTGCCAAAATGTCACAAAAATGGCACAGACTATTTTGTTTAGTGAGATATATCCAGAATATTCTCTTATTTAAGACAATTAATATTTATTTGTTCTCTTTTCAGGTGAGTGTCAAACATCCATCCTAGAATCCAAGTACACAGCTAAGTGCCATTTTCATGTTTCACCGTAATTACATGGCTGTTGTTGAGCTACGCTTCTAGACACTTCTTTTTAAATATAGGAATTTAAAAGCTGTCTTGTTTTAGGGTTAGGGCTTCAAGAATAGTCAATGAGTGGCATTTGGGAGTAGCAAGGGTTAAGCAGATTAGTTTGGAATTATTAAACCACATAACTGCATATATTTTTAGCACAGAGAATTGCGGTTTTCAAGACTCACTGTCATATTTTTCTGTATATAACCAGATGACATCAACTTTGTATCTGATTTGGCCTGTCTTTCTATTCATGACAGCCTGCATCTAGTTGCAGAGGGCCTGTTACACAATCCCTTTTTTATGTCTACACCATGTTTTTGCTTCCAGTGTTGTGTAGGCGAGTGATACATTGCATACAAATCACCAAAGTGTGCTTTAGTGTATCGAAGCTTTCATAAAATCTGACATTCTGGGAGTTCAGTAACTTTGGCCAGAGTGTCACAGATAAGAAAACAATAGCTCCGACAATAAGCCATATGAATGTATAAGCAGTGTTGGTGTAGGCTACTATGATGAGGAAGCATCTGTCTCTCAAAGGGCTATTATATATCCTTTCCTTTATTATAAGGCAGGTCAACTTCAATGAATCTCACGAAAGTGTGACCATTTTAGCTTTCTGTATAACAAAATTTAGTTTTCAGAGTTATAAGGACAGATAATTTCTGAATAGATTGTGATAAGTTTAACATACCTTCATGATGACACACATATCATGGTATGCACATTTAGTTTCAGAATTCAGACCATTAGAAACTTCCTGTGATGGTACCAAAAATAATGGCTGTCATTGATTAAAAAAGGTGTTGATATATAGTGGGAGCTGTGAGCAATGCAGCTCATCTGGTTACAAAGAGATTCTCAAGCCAACGGTTACAAAAAAGTCTACCAATACCAGGTGGTATAAAGGTACTATAATCAAACCATGAAAACAGCAGAAACCCTTTCAGGTCACTCAACTCTAATAAATGCTTCCTCAGTAATTACTGCTGAAAACCACATTCCAAGTGACAATCGGAAGTCACGTTCTTTCTTTATTGTGACCTCATGTGCTGCACTGAACTGATAATTGCCTTTTAGAGAAAAATCAATAAACTACTGAATGCCTGGGTAGTTCAACCTGCAAGGGAGCTTATTTTGGTTTCTGTTTGGGTTTTTGGAGTCTGGCACATGTTTCTATTCATTCAGGGTTTTTTTTTACCGGATGGCAGTTGAAACTATCCTCAATTTTTGTATGTCCCAAGGGCTCATACCGAGTAGGGTTTTTCTCTGTTACCACATTTCTACACTGTCCTATGTAGCCCAATGAAATTGAGTTCTAGTAGGCGGGTCCTGAAGGGCCAAAGGATTCACAAGACATCATTCTGGAATTTATAGTTAACAGATTTCTCACTTTAGACTGAGGTACAATATCAGTAACTAAGTAGCCCGGATGCAGTTAAAACATCAGCAATTTTTATGATGCAATTTTTATGATAACTGCCTTGGAATTGCTTCCTTGGAATAGCCTCCTTGGATTTGCTTCCTATTTTATATAGAATATATATGCAATAAAGTGGATTCAATTACCACAAAAAATTATATAATATATAAAATATAGCAAGGGAGCGGCTGCTGAATCTACATTATTGAAAAATGAAGTTATCATAAACATTCTCTCTTTTATATGTGTTTGCAAACACTGCAAGATCTAGAAATACAGGCAAAAGAGCCTGCAAAGGAGCCTGCCTCCAGTAACGCTAAAGCTAAAGCTAAGACTGAAATGTGTGCTTTAGATTACACCCGACATTCTTATTTCTCATCATTGAAATTTTCCTCAATTTGTTTTGCAAAGCATAGGAACTAATTGAGAAGATAAGAGTCGCAAATGTCATTTTCGCAATGTATGGATTGCGCAGTCACCTTCATTCCTACCATTTCTAAAGTGACAACTCTATTCCCTCAAATGATACCACCTTCCGTGTTGATACAAATGTTTTACCTGGCAGATGACATTAATTTCCATAATTTCTATCCATCTGACCTTTCGAAAGCAGTGAGGGGACTTTGGATGTACTTAAATGTTCACTCTTCCTTGCCATTGTCTGGCATATATATTCTATGTTTAAGGTCATATATGTATATGCATCTCCATTTCTATTCGCTGTTCTACACCCAAGATAAAAGCTCTTATTCTAAAATGTATTTGTAAATGAGTAAAACTTCAAAGCTAAGTAATATTATTTATCTGTATTTTTTTGTGTCTGTGTATGGAAAGTAGGTGTACATTTTAATTATGTTATTTAATTCATTCATATAGCACAGTGGTACACAAGGTTTCCACTAGTATGTACTTTGTATACAACAATTTTAAATAAGCATTACTTTGAAGATACAGATTTTAAAAAAGTGCATCTGACGAAGGGTTAACTATTAAATGTTTACTAGCAGAAATTAAAATTATAGATTCTATATGGTTCAACGGAGACCGTGCTCACCAGGGCATTGAATTGTTGCTCATGTCCCATTTAGAGCTAATAAAGTAATCAGTGTTAAGCCATAAGGGTATTCTATAGCAGGCAACAGGCAGATAAAATTAGATCACTAACAGTGCATGAAAAATCTGGAGAGCTTTGAAGTGGGCTAATATAATCAAACTTCACTCAATTCAAGTAGGTGCATTTAAGTGGTAGCGAATATCAGATTTTATGCTTGTAAAATAGGTTTGCCTTAATCTGACACTGGCTGTATAATGCCATGATGGTAACAGGTCTAGTCGTTGTGCTCGTGGTACACACTGTATAGCATCTATATAGCAAAATGTATAATGACATGACTATCCAAAGATAGCTGCTAAGGTTCTTTAAACCCTTGTTTAAAAAGTGATCATCGAGATTTAAGGCTAGACCAGTAAAGATTAATGGGAAACATTGCCACATCTGATGTAAAATTATGAGCTGTATTTGGAACTTTTAGATCACACTTTTCGCCTCTCTTAGAAATTAGAAAGTGCAGGTAACTTGCACTTTTCAAGCCTTTTTGACATGGTGAAACAAAACTAAGCTGCAGCCAACCAAAGGGAGTAAGCAAATATGCTTGAAGAAGGTTTGAGCAGTTGACAGAAAAATTGGTTTGTTTTACACCAGCCATACTTGATGACAGTGATAAAACATCATGTACGTAGTACCTACAGTTGACTGGATTCAACTTGGCCTAATGAAATGCAAAAACAGATAATGGATATTGATGAGAGTTATAATCATTACAAGTGCTTGATTTGACTGGCACACATGTGCAAGTCAGTGAAAATAAAGGAGACTACATGGAAATTCTCAAGACACAGTTTGTTAAACAAGAAAGAAACTTCTTTGACAATTTTCATGTTTTGAGTGTTCCAATCCTAAGAAGATAACACCTGTAAAATAACTAAATGAGGCATCCAATTTAACAAATTTTCTGATCAATATACTATAACATTGCACTATGATGATAAATTGAAACAGACAGACAGCTCCTTGAAATTGAGAAATTGGTGCTTCAAAGACAACAAGAACTACGTAAAAATAAAATAAAAAAAAGTCAATTTAAAGACAATTGTGCAGGCTTTCATATGGTAACAGTTTTGCAGTTCCAAATACAGCTCATAATTTTACACCAGATGTGGCATTGTTTCCCATTAATCTTTACTGGTCTAGCCTTAAATCTCGATGATCACTTTTTAAACAAGGGTTTAAAGAACCTTAGCAGCTATCTTTGGATAGTCATGTCATTATACATTCAGCGATAATGGAAGCTCATTAACATATAGTTTAGATTATAATTACAAATGATACTGACAACTTTGGCATACCGTGATTCAAAATGTCAACTTTTAATGCATTTTCTGACTTGAGCAGTATATTTGCTGCATGAATGTTACAAAGTGACACTGACTGTTGTGAATCGCATAATCTAATTTACCAAAAGTATTGATTTATATTCTTCCCACAGCTCGATGATTTTTTTCTGAAAATAACTTCAGACATTAAAGACATGGAACATTTAATTTATTAGATAGTCTTATCATATGAAAACAAGATCTATAAAATAATTTAATTAGGCACCAAATTTGGAAAATTTTCTTATCAACGCATAATGATAATATATTTGAACAGGCAGGCAACTCATAGAAATTGAGAAACTAAGAGTTAAGAGACAACAAGAACTATCTAAATAATTTCAAAATGGTGTCCAAATATGGCATTTTTTTCAATTTTGGACCTTGGGAATGCCTGCCTCATGAGCCATGAAGTTTATATGTTTAATTTAGTCAAAAACGCCAGAATTATCAGAGGGGACTGTTATATCTCATTTGATCATTATATAATCTTAGAACAGCAAAATATAGTGCAAAACATTTCTGCTGCGGAGACAAATAAATTCATTTTAAATACCAACATATTGACTTCAAATGAAAGACAATTTCATCAGCTTTCATATACACCATTCAAGAAGCTCTACAATTAAGACTAATGAAGATATGAGGCAAAATATAACACCCCCCTCTGATAATTTTGGCGTTTTTGACTAAATTAAACATATAAACTTCATGGCTCATGAGGCAGGCATTCCCAAAGTCCAAAATTGAAAAAAATGCCATATTTGGTCATTCTACAGCTTGGAGAATGGGAATCACTGCAACCCGCATCAAAATAAAATTGTCTTTTTTGAACAGGTCTAAGTTGTCTAATGAATACTTCCTCCTGTAGCAGGCAATGGCACACAAATTCCCAGTCACCCTGTAAACTTGTAGACGATGAAGCAGTGACCTTGAGCACAGTGATACTCTTGAATCACAGCTCATTATCTTCAATTGACCCTCAAAATTACTTCATTCTCCTAAGAAATCGTCCTTATCCTGCTGCAATATCTGCCAAGTGTGTCATTATGGTGTCCCCATCCAAAGCCAGATGTTTTCTCCAGTGTCAATTCTATAGGTATATTTTACCTTTGTCGTTATCCTTTCCAGACTATCATTGAGATTCCAAGCAGGTCTCACATTTTTAGAATTGCCTTTACAAATTTTTTATGTCATGTATTTCATGCCACATTTTTTTCCAATTTTATTTTCCCATACCAATACTTCAAAATGCGTCTGTCACATATCTTTTCTGATAGTAAGATTTTCAAATTTTATGATTGCCTCTTAAGATCTATAATAGACATTTTTCATTTATTTTGTGATGAAGGTGAACAAACTTGTTTCAGAAATTATCCTTCTGTTCTCGTTTGAAAATTCCCTTTTAAAAACTTGTTTCTTATAAAAACTTATTTCTGGGCATATCTCTTTTGTGAAAATTTTAGTTAAAGACATGCAAACCATCTGAATTGATTGTTAAAAAATGCACCTGTTCAACAACTTGATCAAAATTAGCTCTTTTGAGAATCCTGTGAACAGTCAGATAAAGCAAATGTACATTTAGTCACCTACCATTATTTTAAGTTCAGCATAAATTGATAGCTTGCACTCGTGACATAATAATTTTATACCAGCAGATACATTTCAATGTCACTGGGTGGCCAATGTGGTTTAATGAATTGCTGTAGTTACTTCTGAAAACCACATTCAGGGCAACCACCTCTAGTCACGTTCTCAGTTTATTGTGACTTCATTTGGTGCACTGAACTGACACATAATTTCCTTTCTGGGAAGGAACCAATAATACACTGAAGGGATAGGTTGAAATGGTTGAGTCCAAATGTGAAAAATGAGAGTTTCAGAAAATTGTATATTATAAAAAAATCTAAAAATTGTAGATTTGAAAAATACCAAAATACTTCATAATACTTGTAACTTTTAAAAATACAAATACAGCGATTACAGCGGAATCTGATGTCAAAGTGTCACAAACTGAGTAATAAAAAATCATGTTTTTCTACTGTGTATTAATTTCCACTGTATTGTAACATATTCAACTTCAGTAGCTTCTAGAGCAGTTTATTGGCTTACTTCCAGACCAATTTCCTTTGCACATGCTAATGTTCTTCCTGATACAATGACTAGCCAGAACTCACGGCTGTTTGAATGGTCTATGCTTTTACTGAACAAAGTGACCAAGGACAAGGTGTAGGGCCATGATTCTGGGCTTCACAGTAGAAGCCAAAGTATTTTAGTTATTCACTTGGCGGTCTCTTCAGCCTAGCGAGGCATCTTCTCAGAACAACATGCCAGTTCAGTTACCTCCTTCATAATAAATGAGCCTAGCCAGGAAAAATTGCTTCTGTTCAAAGCCTCTTGTCTCTTTACCTTGAAATTATATACATGTACAGCTTCAATGACCTCCGTCTATAAACAAATACGTACAGTCGTACAGTGTAGTGTTTTGAATTCCATCCTGGAACTCAATTGAGTCCGAGCCCTTGGGACATTAGATGGAGGCTGGTTGTATCCTGTGTTCTGTGCTGGGGCAACTGACAGACCCTGGGCATCCCTGAATTAATAGGATATGTGCAAGACTCCCAGTCTTCTCAATCATCATCATACAGCGATCACCAGTATTGGAGGGTTCCACAGCATGGGGCTAATAAGTGCAAATAGACAAACCAAATGTATAAAATTATATTATCAAGTGCATCCTCGCCGTCCCTTTATTTTAAACTTGTGAGGGGATATGGAATTCAGTGAGTTATATACTCTAATATGTAATGCAATTGTATTTGAAATTCAGAAGCTTCATACTATTACCATTCCAGATATATGAAACCAAATGTAATCCATGTCACCAGATCTTATACTCTTGGGGGTAGGACCTTGCCTGACCAAGGTTTCAGATAATATCAAATTTGACATATGGGGTTTTGCAGATGCATAAGGTAATTTTCCTGGTGGGGTTCAGAAATGGCTGGAAACTTGATATGTTGTCATTATAAATATATTAGCTTGAATACCAGCTGTCATTATTTAAAGACCTGATCTTTATGTAGGATTGGAATTTAAACCATGAAATACTCTCTACTTTGGGAATATCTTGCGTCATTGTGTCTCAAGGGAGGCTCATTTTTTCAGCCTCAATGCAAAAGGTATTTACAAAACAAAAGAATCAACATCAGGTTCACAGGGTAGCACTATCACAAGGTTCTAATTCAATCAAAATTAATATTCCTCAACCCCACAATGCATAGAACCCTTAGGCAGGCATGATACTTTTTTTTACGCAACAGCATGTAATATTGCTGAACATTGCACATAATTCTTTTTGCATTATCAGTTGGTTATGGATAGGGACTATTCCTCTTCTCTCACAGATGTGTGATTTCACCTTGGAACTAAAATGGTTATGATGTTACAATCAATATGACATCATCAGGAAGCCGCAATGCTGGTGACATAAAGATATCATTCATCATAGCATCAAGGTCAAGCAAAATAAAGTTACAGAAAAATACAATGAATATAGGAATACTGTTCAATTTTCAGATCAAGAAATTGTATTATTAAGTTCAGTAATTGAACATCATAAGCAGAAAATCTTTTTTTCGTGTAGTGTGCTTTACTGATAGCTTTCAGATGAGACTCTTACAAGTACTAATTCTCTTGAGATATGACTTCCACATTCATGAAATCTCTTTATTCTCTGTGGTCACATTACAACTCCTCCTCGTTTTTTCCAGAGAGTGGAGTTTCCTTAATTTAAGTAGATATTCTTTGTAATTAATACCATGGATGCATGGCTAAGAATTCATTCACGAGTTACGTGGCAAGCATTAATATGTTTAAAGGCCAATATCTACTCAACATGTGTGGACTGATCTGAGCACCTCAATTACTGTGAAAGAAAGATTAGAATACATGATATCAAATGTTACACAACATAAACAGAAACAAAAGGTGAATCTTCACTCTGAGCAGCTCTACTATTATTATGCAAAATTCACTGGAGGTCCAAGTTGTTGTAGGATGTTTTGTTTCAGTTTTGATGCATTTGGATTCCTTTCGTGTTGATAGTCTAATGACCAGGCCAGTGGCAAAGTATTTGGCATGGACAGTATTAAAGTTTCTTAGTTTTCCGCAGATTTGTAATTTGCTGTTAATAATCTACATTATATGGACAATTATATTATACACAATATGCAATAAAATTTGACTTTATCCAACTTATTGACCAACTTTCTTTGATAATGCACAAATGGTTTTACATTATATTGCAGGCATAGGTCGAGACTCCAGACTAACAAGTAATCTGGCCAATGTAACGGTCTATTATTTTACTGACTGTAAGTGGCCAAATTATAGATCAATGATGCTGCCTATGTTTCTTCATGGCAGAAGCCAACAAAATCGTCCTTATTTGTGTCTACTGAGTCTTCACAGCCGATTGCGGTGCTTCATCAACTATGTCGTCTGATATGGATATCAAAGAGAAAAGAAGAAACAGAGAACTTTTCTACAGCCAAAACAAAGGTTTCCTTTGTTACAAATGCTGATTTGATTAAGTTGTGAATGAAATGAAAAGGGTGATCACAATAGATTCAAAATTCAATTTCCACTTCCACAAGAAGTAGCCCAAGGAAGAAACGATTCCGGTACCAAATGAAGAAAAAGAGGATAAGATAAAATAAAAAAGGAAAATAAGATGAATGGAAATCACACATCAAAAAGCAAGCATTTGTTAATTTGGTAAAATGTTGAGAAGACGCTTTGAAGCCACACAATTCTGATAAAAATATTGTCACTAGTAAGTAACTCATATGATAACTGAGGGCTATGACTTCCTGCCTTGTGCCATGCTGCTGAGGAGTTCTTGCTTATACATGTATGTTTCTCTTTGCGATGGGGCTCAGTTTCGATAATAAAACCCCATGACAGTGTAGTTCACAGCTATGAACATCATTCGTGTCAGGTCTGCCTTCTGAATAACACTCGTCACCATTTCATCATTATGTATCACACAGTTGAACAGGCTGTTGTAACTCATACCTCATGTCTCATCCACATCCAGTCTCATCTGGTCCGAGGAGTGATGCATCATGTTTTGTTATGAATGCTTTTCATTCATTCAGTTTGACTATTGTTTAAATGCCTATCCATCATTTTTTCTATGACCTTTTTGATGCCATTACAACGTTGTTCTCAGTGAATAATAGTCACACCTAAAGGTCAAAGCCCCAAAAAAACTTGATCATACAATAGAAGAACTAGATGACTTTGTGATTGAGTATACACTATATTACTATAGTGTCTATGCCTTGCACTAATGACTTCCACTTTGCATACCACATCCCTTGTTTGGATGTCAATTGGAGCAAATACACAACACTGCTGACTGACAGCCATTGTAATAATGTTGGATGGCTTATCCCCATAGAATTCATAATTTCATTGCGGATCAGCCCCAGACAAAGGCGACATGACTCTTGTTAAAGGTAACAGTATGTATTAAATAATTTTACCTTGCTACCCCAAATGAGAAGTGTAGGCTGAACTAAGACAAATCAATATATTTTCGACACATGTAAAACTTTCACAACCAAATGAATAAAATGCACTGGCAGATGACAATCAGTCATAGAAAGCATTAATGTTTAAGATATCCGAGCACTTAACAAAGCTCCCGTAAAAGACCAATACCTTTAGAAGACTAAATATTTGCAGTCTTACTAAGAACTCAAATAGCTCATTATGTCTTTTGATCATGTAAGAAACTAATTTGTTTGAATGAATGCACTGAAAATTCCTGCTAGGCACAGACAGATCATGCAAATTACTCTTGTACCAATCTCTTTGAAGCCCAATGATTCTATTGAAAACACTAAATAGCCATAGGGAACTATTTCCACAGACAAAGGCTAGAGAATTACTAAGTACACACTATTGTATATAGCTAGGATTACGCTTTGGTACTATTTTCACTTGTTTCTTTCAACATTCAACTGACCTGGTGGCAAATAGAAACAGCCTACCCACTACAGTCTTAGCAGTATTGATGTCCAAAATAGCTACTTATTTTAAAAAGGCACAGTCAGAAAAATTATATTTGTAGTTTGTTCATCATGAATCCCTCTACCAAAATGTAAAAAAAACTATAAACCAAGAAAAAATATTTAAGATGTGAGAAACATTAATCATAGGCTGTGCAGCAGCAAACCTTCAGCGAATCACACCTTTAAACCATCAATTAGACCATCAAAAGGCACAACTAGTCCTTGTCGGCTATATGTGTACCAAATTTCACTCATGTACATACATTATGGGCTGAGTCAACCCGACAGCCCAGATGCCTGGACGACGGGCAGACGGACAACATTTTACCAAAGTGATTACTATACCTTCTTCGAAATTCGTTGACATGTTATCTGTTCGTCTGATGGTAAGCAATGGTGGGCACTGTGTTTGAATTGGACATATTGAGCTTTGTGTATTCAGTTGGGAAAATAAACTTCAATGAAATCTTAAATAGCTGCCTACGGACACCAGCATTGTCCACATAACTTCGGTACTCGGTATTCATAGCATCACTTGCTTACTGAGAACTTCCAGCAACTTTGAAACAAAGAGTGCTGAACAACATGGCAGTGTTGAGTCCCATGGGATATAAGTAGCCCGTGTTGTCATGGACAGAATGGCGTGCCAAATCAGAGGCAAGAAGTGCTAATGCCATCAAATCAGACCAGAGTGTTATCTTCCCATGTCACATAAGGCAGCAATTGCTTGCGCTAAAAATATCCATGGGTTTATTTTTGGCATTGATCAAAAGCAAATTCAGGTTGCCAGCTTTCTGACACCCAAGGGATGATCTTCACACTCTAACCCTCAAAGAAGAAGGGTCATGACTTCCCAAATTGCCTTCAAGTAGCAAGGATAGCAAGGAAATCAACTCAAGATGTGAGGCTCTTGCAACTGCTTGCCTCATACAGGCTCAAAGTCCAAAAGGACATCCAACTTTTCAAAGACATAAGACTGCTTTTATTCAAGACCGACATCTTGCTGAAAAGAAGGAAGCACAGCCTAATCATAACTGGCATCTTGACAACAAGGCAATTTCTTTTATAATAATCTGACTGGTTAACTCAGACAATATATAGAGAACCTTAAGCGACTTAATTACAAAATCACAATTGACATTGAGTTCGACCAAAATTGCATATAATGCATAGCAAGTCTCCACTGTCACAATGTTGTATTGCCAATCTAAAGAAATTACTCATTATCATATTGTATGTATACCATTGTTTCAAGAATAAATGATATCTGTCTGTCTGTCTGTCTGTCTGTAGTAACCTGGTGATCATGCACTTAGCAACATGTGATAATACTATGAGACCAGAGGAATGTGTGAATATACCGAGACGTGTTGACCGAACGAAATATGTCAATTACTGCAAAAGCAAGCCTAGAACACAAAATCCCCAAGAAGATTTCTGAACCGCTAACAAAAGGAGTAAATCTCTTATAACGGATATTCAGAAAGGCCTAAAAAGTTAGCTTTCTTTGTATTTTTTTTTTTTATGTATGTATATATTTTTATTGAGGTATTCTACACTTGCTATTCAGAATATATAATGTGCATCTTATAATAAATCTAATGACATGATTTTTCTTTATGTGACCTCATTAAAAATATGGTATATAAAGTTTGAGGGATTTACTACAGAAAAAATGGTCATTCTAGACAAGTAATGTCTTTCTGCATTTGGCAATTTTAGAAAAAGTTATTATTATCTCACTGTAATCTTTGTCTAATTCCAATTAAATCAGACAAATCAAATCCGATTAGGAGTTACCTAAACTGTCTAAACAGTTGCCATCTATCATTACTTGTTATTAGTTTTTGTGCCCTGAAGTATTTCATTTCTCAGTCATTATGACAAGCTGAAAGAAAAAATTTACTAAGGTAATAGAAAAGGCAAGTTGCGTCCTGTGAGCTTGTCATAGATCGACAAACTATATTTCTTAGGATTTGCTTCCTCCAAGTTCCAGGAACTTTGTTAAGTGGAAAACTATCTCCACTTAAATGATGAAATTCTGATGGATTAGTTTCCAAAAAGTGAGCGGAATGTTGTCTGAGTAATTTAATTTTGATGTTAAATGCGGGGAGACATTGTCCAAATAAAATTGTAACAAGCAGTTAGGATTTTCAATGGATTACATTATCGATGGCCCTCTCAGGAAATCCAACAATTATATTCGATTAATCATGATACGTGGACCTTCATTGTAATGCCTACTGGTATATAAATAAAAACTTGAAGTGTGGCTGTCTTGATGAGACAAGTGTGCTGTTTGTTGTCGAACAGAAAATTTGTTAGTGATGAGATAGGTTGCAGTCGTTGGGAATGTTAGCTGTAGCATGCCATTCGGTATCTTTAGGCCAATATATCTTGTCAAATAGAATTTGATAGCAGCTGTCACTTGCAGAGACCTCTCACATCAGTAATTTTTGTTTATTACACAAACAAAGAACAACACGGTAATCCATTCTTGTTGAATAATAATTACTACATTTTACGCCTGTAGCTCACACCAATTAATTTGCCTTTTTGTGCATTTTGCACATTGCCAGGAAGTTTCTTTGCTTAGATTTTATTGCAGAAATGAGTTGACACCATTCATTCTTTCTTATTTCTTTCTGCTTTTTTCAACTGGCCTGGTGCCAAGTTCGAATGGCTCTCCTACTAGTCCAAACTAGTTGCTGAATTTGATCTTATAACAATTCAGGTTATTACAAATTCATGATAAAAGCTGTAGTCAGGCACTATTTCAAATCTCTCTTTGTTTTGGGGCGTAGAACCAACTCCGGTAGCTGTCATGAAAGCTAAGTGTGTTTTAAGTGCATTTCAGCCGAAAAACACCAGCATTGAATGAAAAAAATCAAAACAGAAAGAAAGGAAAAAAGAAAGATAGGAAAAAAGGTTATCAGCATTAATAATTAGGTAAAAGGAGGACAACTACGAAAAGTATCTACCAGTACTATCATACCATGAAAGATGTCCATGAAATTGTGTTTTGAAACCATGATTTACAACTGCACATCAGAAGTATTTTAACCAAAATTCCCAAACCTTCATTCCCACACAAATGTATTGTGTGGCGTGATGGTATATGCAATGCAATACAAAAACAAAGTGTCAGTCTGAATGAGACAGTTTTCGTATTTACCATGATGGCATGACAGCTTTTTAGTTTTCTTCATCAAGTAAGGCTGCACTGTGTCTTTTCATGTTGCTATTGATTGACATGGAATGCTTGATGTACATTGATGATGCCTCAGAAGCACAAATCAGCAATTACTTGGCTGGCTTGACCTTCTTTGGTGGGCTTGACCTTCATTTCATGGTTTCATGCCAGTCACTGATAGTATCAGTATATTTCTCCCAAATACAATCTCATAAATATGCTGATCATTCTCCCTTATCATCCTTGCTTTGCTTCCAGTGTACTTAATAATATTGGATATTAGAATTTGCGCACAAATAGGGGAGAGCGGGGCACAGTGAGACGGCGGGCACAGTGAGACAAAGCCCTTAGCGTCTAGCTGGTACTTTTTACAGATCAACCCTCTTTTGTATAGTACAAAAAGTAAGTAAGTGAGAGACTGTCCTACATCCTGAATGCCTACACAGCATAGTGAGAGTGAAATTTCAATATTTTGATTTTTAGCCTGTAAAAGTAAATAATTTTGCAAAACGACTTTTTGTTATAATTCCCAAGAAAAATGGTATAATGCAAATCAATTGCCAGGGATTCAAACCTTGATTATTTGTCTTAGTTTAGTGAGATAATGAACCACAATACAGGCATCCGGTCTGCAGGATACAAAACTTTTATATAGAGAGCTGCGTGGGGCACAGTGAGACAGTTTGAGGCGGGGCACAGTGAGACATCACAAAATACACTCGAAATGACCTGAATGTAATGCATAGCTCACAATTCACTATTAAAAACAAAACACATGCTATAAACTACTGATTTTAGTGAGTCATATCCAAAGGGAAGCATCAGAAAGAATTTTGATTAGTATGTAACAGGTGCGGCAGGTTAAATAAGTCGTGCATGTGTCCTGTGCAATGAAGTTTCAAAACATGCTCAAAAAAGGACCTAAAAAATCACCTAGCCAGCTGTTTTTTTAAGAGTGCAGTAGTTTCTGTAACAACAATTGATAGAAAAATTCCACAGGTCCTGAGGATCGGCGGTTATGGCAGCAGATGCCCTGTCTCACTGTGCCCCGCCTGCTGACTCACTGCACCCCACCCACAAGGCACAGTGAGACACTAAACGATTATGGACGTAACTTAAAATTTCTCCAAATCTGTAAAAGGTAGGAACCTGAAACTACTGGACAATATACCCAACGACATTATCTATAATGTGGACCTGATCTCATTTAACTCGTTTCTGCCAACAATTTGGAACACTTGAAAATAAAAAAAGTGTCTCACTGTGCCCACTCTCCCCTACATACGTAGATAGAATAAGAAAGTATTTCTAAATCAAGCACTTTTCAATGAATACTAATGATCTTTATATAGAAGTGAACAGCAAGACATAATTTACAACTTTGGGCTCTCATCCGAATATCGATACTCTGAAATCAATCTATTTTCATGCTTATTCTCAACATATTTCTAATTTAATTATCCACTTCGGAATAAATATCTCATTCAAATTTGGCTATACAAAATTCAAATAAATATATATGTCTCTTTGCCTGGATGTTGAACATATTGGAAATGTATTCCTCAATGACGTCTGATTTATTTATTTGGCAAGTACATGACCATTGCCATTTGAGATATTCATAGCATTTGAGAACAGCACAGCACAATGCCTTTATTATGTTTGAACTAGAATTGAGCCATGGTGCAAGAATCCGAGATTATAATAGCCTCAAGACAATTCTCTTATTCTCTTGGCTTTGTGGCCATATTACTATTTTTCTGTCAGAATGTTGATATTAGCAGTTTTGCTTGGGCATTTCTTATAAGCCTATATACAACATACCAACTTAAGATACTTCAAGAAAATAAATATGCATAATACATTTTATGTATATGTCATTCCCAGTTTGCCCCCAAGGGTTTTTTTTTGCTAAACTGATTTCTAGCCTGATTACTGTAAATGTTCTGATTTCACATAATAGCAAGAGCACGATGAAGTTGATTCTTCTGAAAATGGCTGTTGACGGGGTCCTTCATATAGATAGAAGCCTGTCATTTTACTGGACGTCTTCTGTTGTAACTTGCAACTTCAATACTGCAGACTTCAGGCTTATTATCATATAATGTTACAAATGGAAGTAACAGCTCTGATTCACTATGAAGTCCATTGAAAACTGTTCAATGGAAAAGTTTTACCTGTCCTTGCTGTTGGTGAACGGGAAACACTGGTTCTTTTTAGTTTTTTTTCTGGTTCGTTGTTAAAACTACCAGATTTTAAAATGTGTCATAGGAGTCATTGCAACTCATGTTTACAATTAAAAGAAAGGCCTCAGTTACAAGAAATAAAGCAAGTGATATTTGCTTCATGGCAGCAGCAATGTTATCGTTCGTCTCTTTGAAAAGGTTATTGAAATATTTATCTTTGCTGTGTGTTTTTATCAAAAAGTTTTGGTATTTGAGCGTAGTTTTCTGATCACGCTCAAAAATGGTGAATCAAATGGAATAATAAAGTGTGCAGTATCATACACTAATTATTGTGACATTCAACGGGATTTTTTCTTAATTTCATCCTATTGTTCATGTTAGCGAAAACCAACCAGTGCAGGTTACTAAATCAAGCGTTCGCTATAACCTAATAGCACCTGCTAGAAATTAACTGAAATTGTACATTTAGCCCGGTCTAAAGAATTTCTGGATATTTATTGGACCATTAGTGATCTAATTTTATCAGCCTGTGCCCTGTAATAGAATACCCTTATCACCCCTCACACTGATTACTCTATTATCTGCCAATGGGAAATTAGTCATAACTTGATTGACTGTTCTAATGCCTGCAACTGATCCACTTCATGGCCCTTCCCACTCTTTTTATGTGTAATCCAGATATTTATACACATCACTCCTGGTTTTTGCTGATAAAAGAAGTATGTAAGTCTAATAGGTTGTATTATGATGATAACTAACTCCATGTTGATAAGCAACCAAATTGGACATTATGAAAACTTTCATTATAATTAGCTTCTTTTATAAATAGAATAGTTTGTTCTGGTCCTGCTGGGTCGGTATATTTCGTTCTTTCTTTCTCCTTTCTTTCCTTCTTTGCTACTTTCTGTTGTTCCTTTTCCTCAATCCTTCCTTTTTATTTGCCTTTGTCGTCTTCATTGTTCTTATCTCCTGTTCTTTTCTGTTAGGGGGTGACCATTTTATAATCCTGGTGGGCTTTGAGTTTTCCTCGTTGAGAAATAATTTATTTCACGGTAATGGTGGCCACAATTATTTATATCATGAGCACTATGTCCGATGTTCCCGAATATCCATTCCTAAGACAAGCATCTCCTTCATAAGAAAAGCCCCCACAAGAAATTAGATATTTAAAGGCTGCCCAGTAAAAATGTATTTATTTCACCGAAACGGAACAAGAAATTTTTTATATTGACAAAAAACTTCAAGCCCTGCCTTGAGATTAAATGGTGGCCCCCTTATGTCTTGCCTATTTGTTTCTTCATTCTTTCTTTACCTGCCCACCTTCCTTTCACTTTCCCCTTTCATCATTTCTTTCTTTTTGCGGACCTTCTCACTCTTTCCTGTCTCCATTTCCAGTTGTTTTCTCTGTGTAAACTATCTTGTATAAGCGCAAGTGAGCCATAACAGGCAAACCAAAGCAGGACAGTATGCTCATGAAATATTTGTGCGGGGCAACAGGCTAGAAAGTTAATCAATACGACCAGTTGAGGTCGGACCCTGACTAAAAGAGCTGACCAATTTACATGGCTGTTTCTTATCAGTATGGTTCACCCAATTATTCATAAATATGCATCATTTCTAAATGGTGTTTCCGTTTCGTATCTGCTGCAGTATTAGTTGTATCCCCTTGCAATTGATTGCTAAAATGAACAGATACAAAGATTTAAACTGGTAACAACATCAGTAGTTCAACAGTGGCTTTGTTTGGCATTTAAATATCTTGCAACAGATTAAGTGTTAGTTTGCTATTCCTTGTGAAACATCCTTGTCAGTTCAGCGGTCTGCCCTGACAAAGACCAGGGATTATTTTTTGTAGAATAGACCTTCATGAACAAATCTTACATTTCTTTGTACCATTGTTTGCTATGCCAGTAAAGTGTTGGGTGGGACTTTTTTTTTGTTTTCTTCATCTCTAACAAGCACTAGCAACATTAAATTTTCATCTCTACTTAGCACTAGTAACATTTCAACTCTGTAGGCCAGTACAATAATTTTTAGTAAAATTACATCCCAAAGGCAGCTATGGGATGTTACTTCAAATTTCACATTGAAACTCTCCTCCCACAAATATGCCTGTTAGGAAATGTTTGGTCTTATTTGGGTGTTTGGCAACATATATTGTGAATATTTAACAAGGAAGCTTCCTATTGTAAGATACATTTCCTTTTGCACAGCAGTTGCATACAAGAGAATGGTACAAACCAGTGTGTCTTGTTATGCTTTACAAAAGTCTCTCATGGTATATTCATGACCCTAGCAAATGGCCAGTGTTGTCTTTAATAGTGGGTATTTATTTCCCCTTTCATTATTGGTGTAATTGCCAATAGCTATACCACTTTAATGAATTATATACTACCCAGTCATATTCTTCATCCCAGCTGGATGTCATTCATTAAGTATATCTTTAAAATTACTTGCATCTGCTACACAGTGCCTACGTCAAGGCAGACAAGAAATCCAATACATTGGCAAAAACACTGTGTTGGGTGGGACTCCCAGCCTTATCATGTCATTATATCTTAAACTGCCCCTGATAGCTAGTTATATATTAGTTGACTACACGGGGTATAAATTAAGATTGCTATGATCTCAAAATATGCAGTGAGCAATCTTCAGATCAGCAGCAATATGCTTGTGGACTGTCGATCCTAAATTTCAAATACAATGTAATATAAATATAGCTTGGATTATTGAAAACACGATTTTCATAAAGCCAGACAGACAAAACATCAAGATATCAGATCTAAAAAGAACAAAAAAAGTTTCTTTAGAACTCAGAACTTAGAACTCAGAACTCTTTATTTTCACATGATCAAACAGTAAAAAAAAAAAAAAAAATTATAATAGAAATAAATATTTAAATGAAAGATGAGAAACGTAATACAATAATAATGAATGCTTAACATATACACAATAGAAAGGAGAATGTCAAATCAAACAATACCAATAAAACAAATAAACATAGCACAAAATGATACTGATGACCATGTGAAGGAGCTTCCTGAAGACTGGTGAGTCGCTGCCAGGAAGCACCTTATGACGGAGATGAGAAAAAAAAAAGAAAAGAAGAAAGAAAAATGCAACAATGAGCAATGAGAATGAAGGATGAGAATGTGAATGAAAAAGAAGCCATGGCGAGTTTCCTCCAAACAGAATGTTTTTATTTTATTTTTTATTTAATGCTGTTGAGGTAAGCTGTAGGAGAAAACCAATAAACAAAATAGAAAATGCAAAATTAGCCTCGCAGTTGTCTATTACAGACAAAACACAGGTGATTATTACAAACAGTGTTGTATTTTTCCCTTATGAAATAAAATTTTATATATTTTGAATATCCGTGGTAACTATGGGTTAAGACTTTTTCTTTAATGGAATTGGGACATTTATTATAAATTAGAGGTATTCTATATCGTAAATCTTGTTTAGCAAAAGAATGTCTTATACTTGGAAATTGAAAATCATTTGCACCTCTTGTATTATAGGAGTGAACACTGTGTTGAAAATTAATAAAATCATTCATAAAATATGCTGGTAAAGTCCCATTCAGGTATTTGTAACAAAATTTATATTCCTGTAGTAAGCAAACATCCGTTACCTTTAGTAAATTCAGTTCCTTAAACAACGGATCAGTATGGGAATTATAGGCTGCGTTCGCTATTATTCGTATGGCTTTTTTTTGTAATTTAAGAAGTTTACTTACTTTAGAGCCCCATGCTAGTATTCCATAGTTAAAATATGGTGTAATCAATGAATTGTAAATTGTTAGTAGTATGTTTTGAGGGACTACATGTTTCAATTTACACATTACTCCTATGGTCCTAGATATTTTCTTTGAGATCTTTGATACATGAGTTGTCCAATTGAGACTTTTGTTAACCATTACCCCCAAGAAATCAAAGTTATCTTCATAGTTTATAATTTGATCATTTATTTTTAGAATTGGCCTGGTAATTCTTTTCTGTGGTGGGTGAAATACCATCGCTCTTGTTTTATCACAATTTAACGACAATCGATTTAATTTGAACCAGTCTACAATATTCATCAGTTCTGAATTAATGATTTCAGAAGAATGATTAAATACATTTAGAGTTGCCATTAGGGTAGTGTCATCGGCATAGATAATCGGATAGAAAATGTTACTAGAATTACTTATATCATTTATGTAGATAATAAAAAGGAGGGGTCCTAATATGGATCCTTGTGGAACACCAGTAGTAATTTTCATTTGACTAGAGAATACACCCTGAAAATCAAGATATTGACACCTGTCTTTTAGGTAACTTTCAAATAACATTATAAATCATTTGGTTAATTATCACTGTCAATATGTCAGCTATTTCATTTCCTATCAATTTGATTAGTTTGTTTGATAGTCCATCTATACCACAGCTGGTTTTTGGTTTGAATTCTTTAATAATTTTCTCAACATCTTCTTTCTTAACATAGTTGAATTGAAGATAGCTCTCACTCACACCAGGATCCTTGAGATAATCTTTGAATGATTTGCCTGGAGGTTGCTCAATATTTTCAGCTAAGGATGGACCTATATTCACAAAGTACTTATTAAATTCTTCAGCTATCTTATGTTGATCTAAGACTGGAATGTCATTGATTAAGAAGTATCTTGGAAGCTCCTCTTTTTCTGAACTCTTATTTAATAATCCCTTTATTGTAACCCAAGTCTTCTTTATGTCATCTTTATATTTTTCAAAGCAGCTGGCATAATATGATTTTTTAGCTAATTTGATGGTCTTCTTGAGTATTCGGTTATATGTGCATAGATTAGTCTTCATTGCTTCATAGTTATTATCAGATATAGTTACGGATCTGAATTTCTTATACAAACCGTCTCTGAATTTTATAGAGCGAATGATACCGGCAGTGATCCATTTTGTCTTACGATGTTTATATTTATTAAATCTAACTACTTTACACGGAAGATGCTTTTCAAGTGCTGATGCTAATTTTTGGCTTAGAGTACAAAAATTATTGTTTGGGTGTTCTTCATGATCCACACTAAAGTGTTCCAGTGAACATGATTCTAGTATTTCACTTTTGAAGTTTTCGTATGCAACTGGGGTATTCACAAAAGTTTTGATATGTTTTGTACATTTCTTTACAAACTTTAGGAAATCCAAAGATATGAAATATGGATAATGATCGGACAAATTATGTTCTAATATACCTGCTGTTGTTTTAGAGAATTGATTTGAAAGCTTTACTAAGTAGTTATCAATCAATGTAGCACTAGCATGTGTGATTCGTGTAGGGGCTGTTATTTTAGGAATGAAACCATTTGCTAGAATAAGTTCAAAGAAATTATTAATTTGTGTATTTTCATCTATCTTCAATAGATTCAAATTAAAATCCCCAGCAATGACTATATCTGTAGATAACTGATTAAAGTCATTTAAAACCTTGTCAATTTCATTAATGAATGTCTGATAATCTTGATATGAATTTCGAGGAGGCCGATAGATATTTCCAACAATTAATTTCTTTGAACCTACTGAATTATCTATGGTTACTTCCACAAACAAACCATCCCAATTTACTCCATTTCCTTGGTATGACAAGATATTATATTTAAAGGAATTTTTCAAATAAATGGCAGTGCCACCATGAATGCTGCATGGGTCTTTGCTAGTAACAAGATTATATCCTTCAATTTTAAATAGGGAAGTATCAAAATTGTTCCTTAGCCAAGTTTCTTGAATACATATAGCGCTAAATTGGAAATTTTTCTCTGAGTATGATTCTAGATATACTTTTAATTCATCAAATTTAGCATTGAGAGATTGAATGTTCAAACTTAAAATGGTAAAAGTGTCTAACTTTTCTCTCAGTAGTTCGGAAGCAGTGTTGAAATCATAGTAAGCTGAGGGACTAAAAATGTTTGGCGATTCTTCATTACTATCAAATAACTCATTAAAATTAACTATGTCCAACAAGGAGGTCATTGCTCAAAAATGAAAATACCAGGGAGTAAACTGTAGTTAAATGTTGGGCATATGTTCAAAAGGAAGAATGTCCATCCATCATTAAGTGAATGTGCACATAATTCATGGTAATAATGAACAATCTGGGCAGTGTGTTTGAGGGAAGAGGAGAGAGACACATAGGCTTCATTGATGGGTGGAAATGATTGGTTGAAGGAAAAGCAGGTTAATTCAAAACAAATTGTAATACACACAATGTGCAGTAAAAAAGTGTGCATATTTGTCAAAGGTTGTCAGACAGTTCATGGTTCACATTTATAAGAGATAAAAAAGTTAAGGGTGGAGTTGTACTAGGGTTTATATTCTACGATTATAAGAAAAACATATCATCATATTTACTAATTATTACTATAAACATTGGCGAGGCCTCGGCATCATTAAGGGGATTACTAAATATAGATTCATAGATCTTATCAACAGAGACATAAAAGAGATGGTATAAAAAGGTCATATACATATGATATTAGATAATAAATAATTTTAGATTTCCCTACCGGAAAATTAGCCCCATTTTTAACCGATTATGAGAACATCGTGCCAATTATAGCTGATGTCATTATCCAAATATATAGTATTAGAAAACAGTTAACAATTCCATATATTAAGTTATGAAAGTATGTCAACAGATCATCACATTCAGAACAGTACAGAGGATGTGGTAGTAACCCAAGATATTAACATAATTTTAACCACCTCAAACCCAAATTATAAATCACACAATAATCAAATAAGATTATTCAACCCATCCTAACCAGAGTATTAACCTGATAAATAGTATCACGTTTCCAGACTACAAAACAAATTTTCTGCCTTTGATCTGAAGGTATCATCAAAGAAGACATGCAAGTTTATGTGAACTTCCAATCAGCAGGTGTCTGTCATCTAGAGCTTTTTGTCTGTGTTTGTCTATGTTTAATAGTTCTAAAACACCTGTCTATATTAGAGTGAGAAAATCAAATAGACTGAGACTACACTTTTAAAAATTTCGGGACAAAATTGTTTTTTTAGATTCAAAATGCTTTTTTTTTAAACCAAATTTAAATGCAAAAACCAACATGGATTTTTAAAAAATCCATGTTGGTTTTTTGCATCGAAATTTGGTTTTTCGAAAAAACATTTTGAATCTAAACAACCAATTTTGTCCCGAAATTTTTAGAGTGTACCATGAAAAGGTCAATCAAAGGATTTGGTGACCGATATATATTTCGAGCGAAAATACCTCTACTACAGATATGTCTTGGCGACACACTGGGTTGTTTAAACCACAAGTGTTTGCCACTTACTATATCGTCTATCTCATGGAAGACTCAGATATAGCAAATTTTGCAATTTTCAGCAGACATGAAATTCTGAAAACTAAAAGAATCAGCAGATAACTTCTGTTTCCCATTGCTGATTGTATTGAGAGTTATATCATTGTGTTCAGCTTGGTGTTGTGATTGTGCAGAAACATAAATAATGTTTAAAAATTGTAGAATTTATTTAATAAAGTAATTTTGACTGATTATTCCAGGAAGCTGCAAGGCAGTGGCTTCATTATTTTAATTTCCATACTAGGTCAAAGTGGTTTGACTGAAGCCGACTCTGTGAATCTGTCACTAATCTAGAGGAAGACTCAGTCAAAGCTATGTTTTGGCTGAGTCATCCTCCATTTTCTAGTGGAAGACTCAGTCATAACATAGCTTTGACTGAGTCTTCCACTAGAAAATGGAGGATGACCCAGAAAAAAACATAGCTTTGACTGAGTCTTCCACTAGACTTGTGCAGATTCATAGAGTCGGCTTCAGTCAAACCACTTTGACCTTTTTAGCTTGAACAACAAACAACTTTTTGGAGGGAAAAAATCAATGGAAGACTCAGTCAAAGCAGGTTTAACTGTTTTTACCTCAAAAGTTCCCATTGTGCAACTCAGATTCTGTTGTGGAAGACTCAGTCAAACCACTGAAACCCAGTTTTACTTAAGACTAACCTTTCTATTTTTTTGAATGATGCATAAGCATAAAAGGTTAAATCAGTTTGTATGTTGACACGACTGATTGTCCTCTTTCATTGTATAACGGAAGACTAGGTCAAATCAGTTGGGCTGAGTCAGATAAGCCATGAAAGATGTCAGTTTTTCATGGAAAATAGCCATAAAACAGAGGGAAAATGTCCCAAAATACCAAGAGTTTGAAGGAGTAGTGAATGGTAATAAATGGACCAATTGGGCTTATTTCTATTGCCATTTGGTGCTAGAGACCCTCGAGATTATTTTTCAGATATATTTCAAAATTCAGTCAAATTGATTTGACTGAGTCTTCCTTGAGATAGACGATATGACAAATACACCGCCAAAAGGACATAACTAATAGACAGGGCTCATGGGCTTTGCTTTGAATAATGAATGTTAATTGTCCATAATATGTCACCGTTGACCTCTAGGCTAAGCCCCACTGACCAAAGGTGACCTCATAAACATACCGAACATCAGTCGGAGGAATAATTGCGTAATATTATCAAGATAAATAGGTTCTTCTGCAGACCCACAGAAAAGTTGGTCGGCCACTCCACTGCATTACGCAGATTCGATTCCTTGGTGAGGAAACATAAGTTTTTACTTATGGATGCAACTGGATGCGTTTTTGATTTCATTTAAAGAGGATATTGGTTTAATCAATAATTTTCCATCCAGATGTTGCAATCCTTTTTTGGTCAGCAGAGTACACCCTGACACAGAGGTTTGGTTAGACAAAGTTTATTCATGGTCAACAGAGAATTGAGGCACATTAGAACAACATGTTTTGTGAATAAATTGTAGGTGCGCTCTAATTTCCAATTCCTTGGATTTAAGATTAATATTCGAGACATGCATGCAAACTTCTGCAATGCTCAGTGTTTTCAACATTGAGTAAAATTAGCTTAATATTTTCAATAGTCCCAATGTGTCCCGTATCTCCCTATATATTTTTGCTTCAGGAATCTGCCATCAGGCATTTTATATCAATTATTGCCGAGATTAATGGTTCTTCTTGTTTGATTGCATTGCCATTGAGGTCAGATATCAGGGAGAACCTTTAAGAGCGATTATCTGAGAAAATCAACCCGCGACCGGAATGTGGTACGTCACAGAATCGTTTTATATTTTGTGGGATGGAAGTACTATGGTATGAGACTTCAGAAAAAATTTTTTGGTCCGGTCAGATTATTGGTTGCCATGGTAACCATAGCATCATTATTTTGGGCCAAATCAGCAAATTTGCAAAAAATGAAAAGTCAAAATTATGCATTTTTAGCTCATATTTCCGCCCGAAAAGTGGTAATATATCGCAGCACTACCCATTTTGTCTGGAATAGTCACTCTTGAACTGAGTAATGGCATTGTATTTTTAAATCTGGGGTCAATGGGGTCTGTGTAATTACGGCCTAAAAAAGGTATCTTCGAGGCTAAGGAGAATTGAAAAAATTACCCATATTTAAGGGCCTCATATCTTCTATGGAGGTACTAGTTGAGCAAAACCAAGCAGACAAATGATGAAACTGACCTTTCCTCTACAAGAATCAATAATAAAATCACGGTGGAACCATAGATTGAGCTTACGAACAAAGGTGGCGCAACCTATGTTTTTGGATATTTTGAGATTTGGCAAAAAAGACATTCGATTAAGTGGTGCCACATATACAATTATTTTTTCAGAAATCTCAGATTTATTTTTGGTACAATTCAATTATAAGTCTAACATGGCAGGCCATCACTGTTGCCATGGCAACATTGTAAAGTCAGTAGCAGCGCCTCCGAGTGAGCATGTTTGCCAATTTCCTCAAAAACGCCACTTTTTCATGAAAATAGGCAAGTTTGAATCCACTGGTACCTGGGTAATGGTAATATATGGCTATATTATATATTGTACCTGGACTGGTCACTCTTTAACTATGAATTGGTATTGTATTTTGAAATCTTGGATTAATAGGGTCTGTGTAGGAAGGGCCCAAGAAATCTATGATTGAAGCTAAGAAAATTGAATAAAATTTCACATTTTTAGAGCTTTTTAGGGGCTCATATCCTCTATGGAGGTATTAGCTGGTGGAAACAAAAGGTACAAACTATGAAACTGACCTTTCCTCTAAATGAATCAATAATAAAATCACGGTGGAACCATATATTTAGCTTACAAATGAAGGTGGCGCCATCTATGTTTTTGCATGTTTTAAGATTTTACGAAAAACGCTTACAATAAAGTCATGCCACATATACAATTATTGTGTCAGAAATCTCAGATTTCTTTTTTGGTACATTTGATTTGTTACTCAAATATGGTAGGCCAGCATTGTTGCCATGGCGGCATTGGTATGCCAGCAGCAGCGCCCCCAAGTGAGCATGTTGCCAGTTTCCTCAAGAACGCCACTTTTTCATGAAAATAGGCAATTTCTAAGCCACTGGTACTTTGGAAATGGTAATATAAGGCTAAATTATACATCGTGCCTGGACTGGTCACTCTTTAACTATGTATTGGTACTGTATTTTGAAATCTTGGATTAATGGGGTCTGTGTTAGAAAGGCCCAAGAAATCTATGTTTGAGGCCAAGAAAATCGCACAAAATATCACATTTCTAGAGCTTTTTGGGCGCTGATATCTTCTATGGAGGTATTAGCTGGTGAAAACAAAGGTACACATTATGAAACTGACTTTCCTCTAAATGAATCAATAATAAAATCACGGTGGAACCATATATTGAGCTTACAAACGAAGGTGGCGCCATCTAGGTTTTTGCATATTTTGAGATTTCGCCAAAAAAGGCTTTCAGTGAAGTTGTGCCGCATTTATTGTGCCTGATATCTGCAGTTTTTTTCGGGTACATTTCATTTTTTGTCCTAACATATATATAGCAGGTCATCAACATTGTCATGACTGCATTACTAAGTCAGCAGCAGCGTCCCCATGTGACCATGTTTGCCAATTTCCTCAAAAATGCCCTTTTACATGAAAGGATAAAGATTGCTTGAGTCGAACATTTGGAGGTATCACTTTGATTCCGACACTTTGCCCGATCCATTAGCCAAGAGATTGCTATCCAAGTACTATATTAAGCGCAAGTATTTTGTTCATGACTTCCTTTGTGATCAAAATCATCAGCACTGATATTATCTTAGCATACTCACAGTGTGTTTTTCATATCCTTAAATCTAGGTTCAAATGAGCGGTTGTGTCGAAATCGTATGCTGAACATCGTTAGACAACACAATTTTCTGAGTTCTAATTGTTCAATAATTTTCAAATCTGTCACAGACCTCACTGCTGGTCTTACAATGCATATTGGTAACTTTTGTGAAATATAGTTCACATTTCGCCATATAGCAATAATTCTAGTGAGTTCTTTTTGAAACTTCAGTTCACTCATTGCTCTTCAATAGAAAACTCACCAATGAAAATATTGGTTTTGTTGCATATTGAATTGAATTATTCTTATGAAATTTTAACATAATCGGTACAAGACTTCCAAAAGCTCTCCATTGAATGTTTTTGGAAAAAACTATTAAGGATAAAGCAGATTTTGATGAAGGTGCATTTTGATACTACAAGAGGAGGTACGGTTTTAAGCCATTTTGCAATGTTGCGTTTTTAATGGTGCTCAGTGTAAGTCAGAAAAAGTTGTATTTCAGTCAAATTGAAGGATCTTTCACAGGCCTGTGGTGATGATTTGACTTGAATTTGTGTACCACTTAGTTGGGACTGAGGTCAATCTACCTCTTGCTCTAACATGGACTTTTTCAAATAAAAAGTTCTTAAACAGCAGCAGATCCAATGTCTTTTTAAAAGAAAGAGCTGTCCGACGCAAGCATACCCTTAGCCTCTTATGATTCGTATCTGTAACCTCCATATTGTCTGTTTGTTTTGAAAATGCTCAATTTTCTACTAATTCGAGTCAGAGAAAATGTTTTTAAAATTTGATGTGCTGGTTGATTTCTACAATATACTTTTCAGACACCAGGAATCTTACCCAGTTGAAATCAGGCCTCATAAAGAATGCTTTGGCCAAATTTCATAAAATTCTTATCTATTTGAAATTTTGTGTGAAGTGTGAGATTCCACTTTAAGAATACCTAAAATTAGAAGAGCAAATAACATATTGATATGCGGTAACAGGTCTAAATATAAATTAAATTGAAAATATTGTTGGAAAGAAACAGTTTTCATTAAAAATTTAAATTTCTTGTTATATTTGTCGGTGAGAACCAGTGTCTCGAATTGGGCCATTTTGAAGAAAAAAAAGGCATTTTTGAGGAAATTTGTCTTGGGGTACGGTTGACAAGCAACAGTGATAGACTTCCATGTTAGGGCAACAAATGAAATGGTACATATCATGTACCAGAAAATAATCTGAGATTTCTGACACAGTAATTGTATGTGTGGCACCACTTTATTGCAAGCCTTTATTGCAAGCCTTTATTGCAAGATTTCAAAATGTGCAAAACATAGGTGGCGCCACCTTTTTTCATAAGCTCAAACTATGGTCCACCATGATTTTATTGTTGATTAATGTAGAGGAAAGGTCAGTTTTATCATGTGTACCCCAAATTTCCCCTTGCACACCAATAGAAATATGAGGCTTAAAACATGTGCAATTTCATTCCCGTTTTTTAGCCTCAAACGCAGATATCTTTGGCCCTTCTGACACAGAGCCCATTAATCCAAGAGTTCAGAATACAACACAAATACACTTGTTAAAGAATGACCAGTCCAGGCACAGTACTAGATATAGCCATATATTACCATTTACCAGGTACCAGTGGCTTCAAACTTGCCTATTTTCATGAAAAAGTGGCATCTTGAGTTTTCTAAAACAAAAATTGTATATATGGCATTACTTCATTGAAGGCCTTTATCGGAAAATTTCAAAATATTCAACAACATGAATGGTGCCACCTTCATTTGCAAGCTCAATATATGGTTTCACCATGATTTTATTATTGATTCATTTAGAGGAAAGGTCTGTTTCATAATGTTTACCTTTTGTTTCCACCAGCTAATACCTCTAGAGCTCTAAAAAGGTGATATTTTGTGCGATTTTCTTGGCCTCAAACATAGATTTTTGGGCCTTTCTAACACAGACCCCATTAATCCAAGATTTCAAAATACAATACCAATACATAGTTAAAGAGTGACTAGTCCAGGCACAATGTATAATTTAGCCATATATTACCATTTCCCAGGTACCAGTGGCTTAGAAATTGCCCATTTTCATGAAAAAGTGGCGTTTTTTAGGAAACTGGCAATATGCTCACTTGGGGCGCTGCTGCTGGCATACCAATGCCGCCATGGCAAAAATGCTGGCCTACCATATTTGAGTAACAAATCAAATGTACCAAAAAAGAAATCTGAGATTTCTGACACAATAATTGTATATGTGGCATGACTTTATTGTAAGCGTTTTTCGTAAAATCTTAAAACATGCAAAAACATAGATGGTGCCACCTTCATTTGTAAGCTAAATATATGGTTCCACCGTGATTTTATTATTGATTCATTTAGAGGAAAGGTCAGTTTCATAGTTTGTACCTTTTGTTTCCACCAGCTAATACCTCCATAGACGATATGAGCCCCTAAAAAGCTCTAAAAATGTGAAATTTTATGCAATTTTCTTAGCTTCAATCATAGATTTCTTGGGCCCTTCCTACACAGACCCTATTAATCCAAGATTTCAAAATACAATACCAATTCATAGTTAAAGAGTGACCAGTCCAGGTACAATGTATAATATAGCCATATATTACCATTACCCAGGTACCAGTGGCTTCAAACTTGCCTATTTTCATGAAAAAGTGGCATTTTTTAGGAAATTGGCAAACATGCTCACTTGGGGGCGCTGCTACTGACTTTACAATGTTGCCATGGCAACAGTGATGGCCTGCCATGTTAGACTTATAATTGAAATGTACCAAAAATAAATCTGAGATTTCTGAAACAATAATTGTATATGTGGCACCACTTAATCGAATGCCTTTTTTGCCAAATCTCAAAATATCCAAAAACATAGGTGGCGCCACCTTTGTTCGTAAGCTCAATCTATGGTTCCACCGTGATTTTATTATTGATTCTTGTAGAGGAAAGGTCAGTTTCATCATGTGTATGCTTTGTTTTGCTCAACTAGTACCTCCATAGAAGATATGAGGCCCTTAAATATGGGAAATTTTTTTAATTCTCTTTAGCCTCGAAGATACCTTTTTTAGGCCGTAATTACACAGACCCCATTGACCCCAGATTTAAAAATACAATGACATTACTCAGTTCAAGAGTGACTATTCGAGACACAATGAGTAGTGCAGCGATATATTACCACCTTTCAGGTGGAAATATGAGCTAAATATGCATAATTTTGACTTTTCGTTTTTGCCAATTTACTTCATTTGGCCCTAAATAATGGAGCCATGGTTACCATGGCAACCAATAATCTGACAGGTCCAAAATTTTTCTCGAGAAATCCTATCTCATAATACTTCAATCCTACAAAGTATGAAACGATTCCGTGACGGGGCACATTCCAAATTTTCTGGAAATCGGTTGATTTTCTCAGATAGTTGCTCTTAAAGGCTTGAAATGGATAGTATTTCCTTAAATTTCACACTTGGCGAACAAGGTTCTAGTCATTGGGCAAAACATAAAGTGGTTGCCACAGCCTCTTCTTTATTACCCTTGGGTCAGTTTTTGGACTTCTTCCAATCTTCTCCTCCTTCAAGCATCAACTTGTTATTGATATCATCACTTTTGACTCATGTTCCCTGAAAAACTAACATTTTATGATTAACTTGTGTGATGTGGCAAAGGAGGAAATGTTGTAATGTGTGCAGTAAGAGAATGAGCATCATAAACTTTAAAAAAGTAAATTTCTATTGTAATAGTCTATTACATGAATGAAGTCCATGTCAACAGTATTCATAATGTATTTAATCCTTGGCAAGCCTGTTCAAGCATGAGCCTACCTCAACTGTCCCAGGAGTACACAGCCAGCCAGCTGTTTCAGTGCAACAATGCTCATCTCTGTAACTTCATGACATGGCTTGGACTCAAGCCTGAAATGTCACTGTTACAGGCTTAGTACCTGTAAACAAGTGGTTGCATGGTCTTTGACAGCAGTTTTCACTGTATAATAAACTTGTTATAAGTACCAGTACTTTAGCAACCTCCCTAACTTATATAGCAGGTAATTATGTCATGACTGTATTCCCTCTCGACTGTTGTTTACCAAAACAGCATCTAGTTTTTGGTGGCTGCCAGAAAGTGATGAAAACTCCGGTGGATTGGCATTATGCGTGTTTAGAGAGAGAATGTGGCCCAAGGGGATTCCCTGCTTTGCCCAACATCCGCCTATGCCAGCTGGGCAGTTGTCAATGCATGCTCCGAGCTAGAATCCTGCAAGATATCCCTACAGTGTAGCTTGTGAAGAAGTGTGTTCTTCTAGTTTAAGAAGAAATGAGCAACGGCTGCTGGAAGTTTTGTGGATATTATGCAGGTTGAATCTTGGAAAACCATTTGAATCAAGAGCTCTGTATATGTATAATCTCATGGGTTGTTGCTTGCTTTTGCACAGAAACATTGGACTTTGTCAAATGGCAGTGTGCTTCTAGGAGACTCCATTGGCTTGTGAGTTATTTCCACATCAGTCTTTATATAAGTACTGGATTTGCCGAAAGTTCAAAGAAATTTGTCATCCTTGTCCAGTACAAGCAAAAGCTTTTGAGTAAAGAAGTTCAGAGAGGGGGGCAGTTTAGGTTAGTGGTGTCATGCTAGTCTTCCAATTTCTGAGACTGATAATCTCTAATTGCTTGGTAAATTGGAACCTCACAGCTGTGCTTCTAACAGCTGTAATAAACCTTCAAAGTGTATAAATACTATTAAACCCCAATTAAAGTCAGTCGTAAAGGTAGCTGGATTAATTATTTGTCTCTGTGATGGTATTTGAACGTCTACAATATGTTTTATTTATGGAAGGCTGGACTAAGTGTTTTGTTCAACTTGGCCAATTGAAGCAAAAAACCATTTCACAAATATTACGGAGATGATAATTTAATATAGAAACATCATCTTCTTCGTCTTCGGATTATTACAGAACCCGATAGGGTTGAACACCACACTACAAAGTATCCACATGTGCCAAAGGGCAGGTTGTTGATTGCAGGTAACTACTACAGCACCTGTTATCCTGCTCCTAGCATTACACAACCACAATAACGAGACTAGCTATTAGTGACCATTTTCTTTCTATACTCTCATCAGTAACTTCGAATTAAGTGCATGCTAAAGAGACAACCCCCCCACCCCCAGGAATGCACACTAAAGAGACAACCTCTCCCCCCCCCCCCAGTTTCCCCCTCCCTGAATAACATGGACTGGGTTTTCTCACTGCAGTTGGGAGAACTGTGGAAACTCTCGGATTTGTTGGCCTCTTTTCTGATGGTCTACTTCTGATTTTCCTTTCTTCTGCTAAGAATAAAACAGTTGATGATTATAGACCTCTTGTATATAACAAAATTATCAAGAATAAGGTCACATGAGCAAGCATTACAATGCAGGAATACTTAATTTGCAATATAACTGGCAGAGCAATATATTGTCTCCATCTTTGACAGTTTATAATACCCCCACTCAGTTATATTGTTGGAAGCTTTATCAAGTACACTTCCATATTTCAGCATTTTCTTGTTCGATCGGATAAGTGAATGTTACTTGAGATTCTTCAAGTATCTCTGGGAATTTAACCAAGCTCCTTAAGAAGTAGCCAAAGTCCCAGGGATATTAGTATGCATCTTTTAAGCAATAAACGACAGAGGCTCAGCTTTCCAGTAATACTTGTACAGCCTTAATAATGCTGGGGGTTCAAACTTTGGATGTGAGCTACAGTTAAATGAATACTAAACCTTCATTAAATTTTTACATGGAATGGGTCGGGGGGCGGGGGGGGGGGCGAGGATACAGTACAACCCAAAATAAAGCACGACTACCCCAGCAGGAAGGAAGAATCAGCCACTACTTTACCCTTTCACACCTTTTGGCTACCTTCGAAATACTTCCTACCTTTACCTACCTTAAACTACCTTTCAAAAGCACATTAAATTTACATTAAACCAACATTAATGCAAACTTCATCACCCCCATTGTCTTTGGTTTCTTTGATATTGTGCCCTTCTGCAAAAAATTGCAATTAAATACCTAGCTGTCTTAATAGAGTTCTTAATATGGGACAAAGTTGTGGTGAGGAGTCAAAGATAGTTGTTAGGAGATTTGAGGTGGAGAAGAAACAAAAGGACAAAATAGGTAAACTGAGGACTTCTGACAGAAAATTTTCTTACTTTATTTTGGTTTCACTGTAGGTTCTCACGTCAAAATACAGTATATACAGTAATATAATCGTACATTCGGCGGCCATCGGCGCCTTTGGCCAAAAACACTGAATATTATCACACATACTTGCAGAGATACATTCATAAAAATGCATGCAACTAGCAATTTCAAAAGTCATGTTATGTGATGTAGGACGTCATCAATTTAAAAGGACCAGTAGGGCAACGCAAATTGAATATTTTCTATCATGAACTTCGTTATATGATTACACTGATATTATTGTCTGAATTATATTGATTGATTATGGCATTTGCATCATGTTGAGTTCGTTTCAGATGCAACTCAATAGCTATACTTTGCAAGGATTTATCATTGAGCTTCAATTTAGACAGCTTCCCTATTTCACACACCCTTAATCAACAGATTCCTATGTATCTGTCAGAGAGGAATCCCATTTGTATTGAGATGAAACATTTCTCCACAACTGAAAAGAGAGGAGGGGATTTGATCAACCAGTGCCTAATTTCAGGAGGGTTAGCCTTCATTATAAAGCCAATGAACTCACTATTTAAAGCCAATATACAGGGCCTGATTGAGCAGCCGAAACAGTTAACTGGGTTGAGCCACTGCTATCATATATACTTGAATAATATACATGCGTGCTATGTACGGAATTAATGTGGTATTCCTTTTAGTCATACTGCCAGGACAGGCAAAAAATAAAACCCTTGAAATTGTGCAAGGTATAACAAAATTTAGCCTCTTTGAGCACATGGGAGTTGCTGTTCTCTTGTGCTTTAGTATATTGTGAATCCCTGAAGCTTAACTTATTGAGAGTGGGTAGAAGGTCAGTATATGATTACACCCACCTAACTTATGAAGGATATATTACTTTTACAGCATATAAACTCAAATTATCCATATTCACTCAAAAACTTTGGATCCTTAATCAGGTTTATGTTATTGAATGGAAATAATTGTCAAATGATTGTCACATACATGTTATGTTATATGGGGTTGAATAATCTAAAATAGTT
This sequence comes from Platynereis dumerilii, assembly GCA_026936325.1. Classification (NCBI taxonomy): domain Eukaryota; kingdom Metazoa; phylum Annelida; class Polychaeta; order Phyllodocida; family Nereididae; genus Platynereis; species Platynereis dumerilii. The sequence goes on from JAPTHN010000002.1 coordinate 105,693,040, forward strand.
ACTCCAATGTATAACCTGCCAATCACTGCAATTTTTTTGCTATTAACAGGATTAATGTGCCAAGAAATTACTCAGTTTGCTTTCCTTGGGCAGATGTCCATTAGAAAGCCATTCATGGATGAATTAATTCAATATTGTGGGGAAGTAGGCAATTTCGTGTAAATATTCAGTTAATTACTTAATTATTGAGTATTATAATGATGGAAAGTAATTGATGGAATGTGGAAGCAAATAATTGATGAATTAGCAGGCACACAAAAAAATTACTCTTCTAGGAGAAATGCCGCATAATAAGTACTTTGATAGTGACTGAATATTACAACATACAAAACTAAACCTACGTTGGTCACTTTGATCACATGATCTGGTGCCTTTTTGTTTAAATCTTTCCATCAATTGCACGAAATTAGCACAGCACTCAATGCCATTCATTGTATATTACGAATACATGCAGACAAACAGTGTCTACATCATTTATTTTTCCTTTTTTGCAGGTGATAAAGATGCTTGTGATCGTGGTTGTCCTCTTCGGGGTCTGCTGGCTGCCTCTTCATGTTTTCATCCTTGTCCTGGATTTACACCCATATCTGCTGGCCACAGCTGGTCCAAAGACAATCCAACTGTTTGTGGCACTTTACTATACTGCTCACTGGCTGGCCATGTCCAACTCCTTTGTTAATCCTATCATATACGGATTCCTTAATGACAGTTTTAGGGTATGTTCATTTACATGTATATCTTTTTAGATTGTATTACTGTTTCTGCCAAAATTAACTGGCTTCCTTTGAAGCTGTGTAGCTCTCTAATGTATGTCTGTAAAATTCTGTTGATAGTATTGTGAAGAATGACGGAATACTCAGGAGGCCCAAAAATGTATAAAAATGCATCGTTTTCGAATGCCTTAGTCAGGAATAAAACTTGCATGTGTATTTTTGTGTTGTTTGTACTAATATATATTTGATCTATGTCCTCACTATATCACTATTGATTTCGGCTATTGTTGTATGACTATATATGTGTAGCGATCCCACTGACATGTGTACATGTCAGGGAAGATCAGTCATGTCAGATACTTGTATATGACAGATTGTAACACAAACATAATTAACCATAAACTCAAATGGGGATAAAAACATCCAGTACTACACACAATAAAGTACGACTACCCCGACAGGATGGAAGAATCAGCCACTACTTCACCCTTTCACACCTTTCACACCTTTTGGCCCCTCCAAATCACTCCTGACAGAAAATATTGTTACTTTATTTTTGGTTGTACTGTAATTAATCACACACAATTGTTAGATGATAACAGCAAATGTTCACCAATGCACAAAAAACCTATGATATTACCACATTGTTATGTTATAAGGTAAGCAAACTTACCAAACTATATATAAATGCTCAATTATACGACAAATAGGAACAACATCTTCCAGACTAGATTCTAATTGCAATCTTGCTTTGATTCAGTCTTTCCCAGCGCGAAGTGCAAAAACATGTATGTAATAATGAAGTGGTGAATGGCATGCACTGAAAACTGGCATAATAAAGTAACCCCTGGAGCTTAATGGCAGAACAAGACAGAAAGTAGATTTTAGTGCAAAGGCGTTTAAATCCACCAATACCTCTTCAAATTATGCAAGAAGTTCATGGATCACTGTTTCCAATTAAACTACAATCCCCAGAGAAGGGAGAGGCAGAAAAAAACAACAACATTGCAATAAATATATAAGTGCAAACATGTGAAATATATTTTACAAAATTTTATATGGGGTAGAGCATTTCCAGTAGAACCTCAAAGGACAAAACATTTGTAAGTGCAGTTGTAAATGTATGTTTTGCAATTTTTAGAACAGCATATAGACCACCCTTATGCCACCGATTTTGAAAAATAAACAATGTTGGTTGACGTCAATTCTAAGAAAATCTAAACACAACTAACCACTATAAAATACCACCTGTAAATGAACATAATGGCATTGTTTTGCCATTTGGTCATTGCTTTACATCCTTAACCAAACTTCTGGCATCAAAGGTGTCACAATTTGATTTCACATTCATGGGCACATCAATTACTTGAGGGCAGGGGCCATACAATGTAGCATTCAGCAAATCTGCTTATACTGTCTATTCCACATTAATCTTTGGGGCCTGGCTTCCAATATCCCGTTCCACATCGTGGTCCTCATCATCACAGGAGTGTCCAAAACAAAGCCAATTTGGACTCTATTTACAACACGCCGGTCACCAAGAAGTAAAAGTGCAGCTCCCTCCACAAAGATGGTTGTTGAGCTACCCCACCTGATCCGGGTACCCCAGCACAACACAAGCCAAGTCAAGTTAAGTCAGGGTGTCTTATAATGCAGGGACCACTGTAGCAGATTGAACTGTGTCCTGTATATTGCATGACAAGATACAAAAAGCACTGGTTGACATTGACTAATAGTATGTTGTCTGTTTCAGAATGACTTGAAGAGGCTCTTCAGGAGATGGTGTCCCTGTTTCAAGATTTGCCCATGTCTAAGCTCAGATGCCCTGACACGCGATTCCACAATCATGTTCAAAGAGTGCAGTGTTGTGGATTACCCAAAAGACAGGAAATACAGTTCCAGCAATGGCAATGGAAACTCACGGCGAAACAGCAATGATTATAGGAAGCAACTAAGTGTTAAATTGAACGGTCGCAACGGAAAGTGCGAGGCTGAATTGAATGTAACATGCACAACAACATTGTTGCCAAAATCGGCCAGCACGAGACGAAGTCAAGCAACTTTATAGCATCAGTTGACAGTTGGCAAGGAACGGTTCGGTCCACATAGTCTTTGAGTGCTTCTGTTTGGAACTTAATACTGAACGAAATATGATACTCTCAGATTGTGACTTCATCCTTGCCACTGTTATTTGTCTGTTACATTACAGTATCAACGGGTTTCTATAGTGAAGTCAAAATTCATATATATATTCAATCGTATAATCAGATAAACAGAGCCATGTTGTTTCATCATTGTCTATCATTAATCTAATCTTTATCGAGAAATGCATTGATCAATCCCCAATTTGAAAATTATCATTGTGTTACTTGTTGCTTGGAATTAAACTGGTTTCATTCAAGACAGCAAATTAGTTATTTGACAGTAGTAATTGAATGTTATCTATCAATGAGCATGAAAGGTGCAAAACCATGACTGATCATTTTTAAATAGTGGACTTGATAGGCAGTTAAGACAATGATAACCGAGAAACATACAGCTATTGTTAAGAATAGCGGGGACTGAAGTGTTTTAATTATGTGAAATACCTCTGTTCAAATTTTTGTGCAATTTTTGTTTCAATGTCTGTGAACAAATGGTCAGGCCTGATTGAAGTAGATTGTGTTACTTGATGCAATCAGTTTGATGCCAAGCTACAATAAGATATTAGAATTACAAAAATAATATTTGAATGGTAAACCAGAAAATCAATCCACTTGCCCCTAAACAATGCATTTATGATAACCTGAAAAGTCTAAATTGTCTACTGTATATATGATATATAATTTTCTATGATGACAAGCTGATGAGTGTGCCTTCTAGTGTACGTAGAATGATGAAGTTAGGAGTGAGATGAGGTTGCCTTTCTAGTGTGATATGTGAGAACATGTTGAATCTATCAATTTTTATGAAGACTTATGTATTTTAATTGGTCATGGTAATGTGGAGTATTACTCTCAGATGATGAAAAGATATAATGGACCAAATCTTGTAGCCTGTATATTACAGAAAGTGTAGTTTCTGTTTCACTGTCAAATAAAGATAAAATATTATGTCATAATATGTAATGAACTGTTTTTTTGTCCTGTCAGAAAATCGTTACCAAAATGTTATGAATAGTTTTTTTGTTTTTTTGTTATTGAAACATACTCAATGTGATTTTCCACATTTATTAAAAACAAAAGAAAATCTCCTGTCTGTCTATTGGACTATTGGTAATTCTTGCAATTACAAGCATACTTGTAAGATCCTTAGATGTTGGGACATTGAAACCTATTACTTGGTTGCTAAGATAATGCATGTTTGTCTGTGTTAATTATTCATTGTTATCAAATGAAATCTGAAATTAAATTTTGTTGTTCTGACAATGGTATGTGCCATAGGACTTATTATTTTGAATTTGACCGAAGCTCAAATCGAGCTTCTGATTCATTGTTTTGTACAAGTTTATAATTATTGATCCGTGTTTGTTCAACCCAACTGCATGCATTATGCACTGCATCAAATCTAAGAGAACATTGAAATTAAAATATACAGTACAGTCTTCATTTGGACAGAACAAAAAATTTTGACCATTCCCCAAAATCATTAATTTACTCAATATTTCACAATATTCAATCCAAACAAAGAATTTCAGATTCCCGTCATGTAAACAGCTCCAGTGTTATCAGAAATCAGTGTCTTGGCTTGATACTTTTTAATATCAACATTTGTTCATGTCCAAAACCAACAGATCTTGTGATGGAACAACTGAGGATTTATTTTCTACTCTTCACATTATTTGAAAATCAGCATTGGGGGTTATTTCAATGATTTGTCTAGAGAACAGTGAGTGAAAATTTAACGAGTACTTGTATGAGCTACTATTATTTATTAATTTCCAATGACCATTGACCAATTAAATCGTTAAATAAAGGGGCATTCTTGTACTGCAGAACAAATAGGTCACAGAATCTGAATGTAAATGGAGCGCACATCAGACAACTTTATAATCCGTCTAAAGATAAGAGTGCCTTGGGTCAAGGCTTCGGTGGGTGTTGTGTACGATATAAATGTATAGGTACTGAAATATTTAGTTTTATGTGCCAATAATTTCAAATTTTAAAGATAACTATATTTTGACTAAAACTTCTCTGAAGGAATGGTATAGGATAGAAACTACCTCAATGACTGACTCAAAATGTAACTAGGGGCCGAAGAGATGATTCCCTTGGCTTGGGGTATATGGATTTGAAAAAAAAAAGTTTCAACAATGATATAATGTTCAGCATATGAAGAAGTGACAACAAATCTGGTCACCTGCCATGCCATTCTGTCAGAGATTCATGAGGCATCCTCTTCTTTAAGACAAAGAAGTGACAACAACACCACTCACCCAGGGGCGTAGATCCTGGGGGGGGTGGGGGGATGCAAACCCCCCCCCCCCCTAGGATGAACCTGGGGGGATGATCATATGATTATCCCCTCCCTCCTAGAATTTCCAAGTATTACTGCTAGGTTTCGACTTTCGACCCGTTAGGCTTCAGATGAACTTTGCGTTTGCCGAAATCATCCCCCCACCCCTACAAAAATGAAAAATCTACGCCCCTGCGTGACTCACCTGAGCTATTTCACTATGCTGAAAACAGCTATGAGTTGGCGGAAACGTTTGGCAGGCAAAATGTTAAATTATAATCACAGGTGACAAATTCCATTGGTTTGGGGTTGTTTCTCAGACCACCTATACAATTATGATGTCAAAGTTACTCACAGGCTCATTATTCAAATTTACAGGGGTAGCTTTTGATGCCTACCATGCCACTATTATGCAGAGAACAGATTTTATCTGGCTAGCAAGCATTTCTAACAATATCTGATATCCAATTTCCCCTGATGGCAGTGAGGGAGGCGGGGGGGGGGGCAGTCGCAGCCTCCGCCTGATCACCAGCGAACTAATTGCTTTTTAAAATCTTATTGTAGTGACATTATAGATGTCTTAAAGGGGTCACCCATCTTGAAGCAATAGCAATTTTTTTAAATTGAAAATTTGTTGATGTTTACTTCGAGAAAAATTAAATATCTGAATCTCACATCTGAATCATTAACTTACTTTGATATTCAATGGATGACTTTTAGCCCTCTGAGGCCAAAGAATTCATAATTAATTCATAAATGATATGTAAATCATTTGAAAACATATAAACTCACACCGGAAAGTCGACTCTAAGGGCAAATTAATTGCTGTAATGTCATGAAATCTGCCAATTATATCCAGTTTCTGTGAGTAGGGTGCTTTTGCCTGTAATGTTGCACCCTATCTACCTTTTCTTATTTATCTAAAAATCTCTCATTCAGTCTAATTTGAGTTTGTATTGAGTCTATATGATCTATATTTAACATATTGTGAATTTGTCATGCGCCTGTATTATTGTACGTAAAATAAATTATATTTTTGTGAACATTACTGGCTCGTGTCTCTTGCTTCAAGATCGTTAAATGGTACATAATTTTGTTTATGACAGCTATAATTTAAAAAGGGGAGAAATTCTGATTTTCTTAAAGGACAATAAATGGAGGAACATAAAACATAGCCAGGCAGTAGCAAAGATCCAAAGGATCATTAGCAATTGATATTAGCTTTTGGAGAACACCATAAAATACCAGTCAGCATACAGCAACATCAGGGCCGGATTTAGATATGATGAGGCCCTGGGCATTCACAACATTCTGGGCCCTCCGATCCCCCCCCCTTCCGGACTCCCGGAACCTTTCTCAGAGTGCGTTGAAGACTCCTACATAAAGCCCGGTGTCACTGAGTTCTGGCATCATGACTTGACTTGAGTGCTTGGTGCAGTGATATAGTCGAAGCCAAGACATCCGAGACTGAGGCAAGGCCAAGGATTTGGCATCTGAGACCGAGCCAAGGCCGAGGCCATCAAAATCTTCCTCGAGGCTGGCCTCGAGACCTCGAACACTGGCTTGGTGACTTGATTTGAAAGACTTTCATGACTTGGAAATTTATCACTTTAGTGTTTCATTACCTGATTGAACTGATTTCAGTGACTTACAGCAATGGAATTACATGTGCTTACAGAGATGCCCTACATTTTCCATATAAGGCATAATGACTCATTGTGCCGTACTTGCTATGTTTTTCTAATAACTCATAATCCAGTAAGTGAGGTCATATCCCATTCTTTTCATTTATCAGAAAAGTCTGTGAGTCTGACCACTCAGCACTGACCAGTCACCAGTGAGGTCAAAAGTTAGCCAGTGACAAATTGACAGTTCATTTCAATGGGAAAGATGGTGCCTATTGTGACATCATGCACTGAGGTCTTCAAATAGCTGAATGTAAGCACTTGTGATTCTTTTGCCAAAAGAATTACAAGTGCTTACATTCAGCTACGGTAACTTGCACCCTTTATAAGTTGCAGGTCATCAACATTTGCTAAGTTACACATGAGCTATTCTAAAGAATTAGAAACAAAAAATAAGCAACCTTCTACCAATTTAGTCAATTACTATTGTTAGGCTACAGCATCTGTTTTGGCATAATTTTTAAGAGATTGGTAACTGGTAAAAGGAACTGGAAATTGGATCAACGATAGAAGCGGAACATCAAAGCACAGGCCCAGCTGATAAAGAAAGTACTTGGTAATAATGAGAAATACACAGCAAACCGAAAATCAAATAATACTTCTACCAGATATGTCGATGGTTAATACTTAGAAATAAAGACTTTCAAAGTCATATGTTGAAAAGTGCATTCAGCTTTGCCTTTGAAACCTAAAACTAGGGCGTCCCACTTATACACATAAGCTGTTGGAAAATTCTGCTGAACATTATATACACTGTACGGCCCACAATCATTTTAAAATGTTATGGGCCCCCTCAGCCTCCCTGTATGGCTGGCTTAATGGCAGTATCTCAAAAATAAATAGTCAGCGCTCTCTGTTTGGGGCCCGGCACATTCTATTTAAAAAAATGTATGGTTACCCACAATTATTCATTTCACGGGCCCCTGTCTGATGGCTTTGTTTATCAAATTAAATTCAGACTGCCCTGAAGCCACACAGGACAGGCCCCAGCAAAGTTTGAAAATTTACCTGTTTGTTAAACAGTGCAAACTCGCCAGGGGTGCAGCAAAGTTAGGAAAAGCTATTGCAGGGCCCCACAATATTATTATTAATTTTCTGGGCAACCTGCATGGTGAACTTTGCTATATGATAATGCGCTGCATTGGTATGTATACTTTTATCAAAGGTGCCAGCCTGCCAGTGCGTGGTTTTGCAAATATTAAGCACTGTTAGGGGCCCCAGTGGCTGATCCAACAGGGCAGTCTGGGGTGAGGGGCCCGGACATAGTTTTGGCATTTGCGGGCCCCTGACTCCAAATAGTTTCTTCAAAATGCTATTTTCCATCTTAGTCTTCTAGGAGGGCCCGGACCTTCTTAGGCCCCCTGGTCGCGAGTGCCATGATGTTGCGCGCGGCAGCTCTTCTTGGTTTTTCCGGGCCCCCCTAATCCCCCGGGCCCCGGGCAATTGCCCAAATTGCCCATATGTAAATCCGGCCCTGAGCAACATAGCTCAAAACAGTGTATTGTATATGGTCTAGACAAGTCAATGAGTTGAGTGGTGTTAAAGATGTGGAGGCGATAAGCTTATCTATTAGCTTGGAATCAATAAACCACTGAAACACATATTTTAGCACAGGGAATTCTGTTTCAAGACTAACTGGTATATTTTTCTGTATAATCAGATGGCATCTACTTTAAATCTGATTTGGTGTGTCGTTTTATTCATGACTGCCTACATCTAGTTCCCGGAGGCCTGTAACACTGCACCTTTGTTAAGGAGGCTCGCTACTCATGCAGAGTGGTTGTTAGCGCATATTCACGCGCAGCCAGGTTGGCCCTATCTGTCATAACGTCACCATAGCAGCTCACCTCTGCTGGCACTGTTCGGCATCTTTTTTTGATTCTGAGAATTTCATGAGTCGGCCGCTTCGTTTAGAATTTGTGGGACTTCTAAGAGGGTTACAGACTTCTAGTTTGCAGCATTAGATGCGCTATGGAGAGGACTACATACAGCCGGAGTTTCAGCTTGATACTCAGAATAGAAAAGTTTTACAGGCGATTTTTGGCAAGCAGGTCTAATTTCTCAAAAATGACCTATAGACATAAATAAATTTTTATATCAAAGTCCACCGCGTTAGGGAACCTTCTCTTACTCATTTTATTGTTCCTCACAATATTTGGAAATAAATAACAAAGAAATGAGAAATCCTATCTCCGCAATTTTTTTTAGCGCCATGGTTAATAAAAAAAAATTAAAATTGTCAAAATCAATATTTTGATTCCGAGTCCCTTGGAAAGCCCTTTAAACTAAATATATTTCTTTGAAATTTTAATAAGCTTTTCCATGAAAGTGTCTTCTTTAATTTCATGCTGCATTGAATAATATGGGATGCATGACCACTGAATGACAGGGTAAAGTTCACAGTAAAAAAGTTAAGAAAAAAATTGAGTTTTTCAGGTTTGCGTGAAATGACTTTCTTGTACATAACCTCAAATATTTTGAAAAAAAGGCTGGTTGTGACCCTCTTTTTTTACATATCCTTGCTATAAACTGTATTTTGGACCATTCTAAACTTTTTAAAAAAAATCCTATCTTGGAAAGTTCATGAGTATCGAGCCACCTTAAGTATACATCATGTTTTTGCCTCCAGTGTCATGTAGGCGAGTATACAATTCATACAAATTAGGTCCAGTGCCGTGAGTTGGTAAAATTTCAGTTTTGGGCCAATATGCACTTACATTTTATGTCATATCTCAGCCCCATAAAGGAATTTATGCCGGTATGATGGATCGAATGATAGGCAAAAATATATTCTTTGATGTATATAGCAGCAATTGCATCCATGTGTCACTGGTCTTGAGATAATCAGTGATCAATGATTGCATTTAGGGAAATTTTTGGTGTGCAGCCGGGACACTGCATGTAAAATTTTTGCATACAACTTTGAAATACAGGAAAAGGGATCAATTTAGGATCAAAATTGCAATGCATTACTGTTCCCTGATTAGGTGGGCATCATGTGAATTCAGAAAAATGGCAATTGGATGTTTCTATATATTTTTAATACACCTTTTGTAATCCTCAGTTGGTGTGTCCCGGGTGAAGCTTAAAAGTGCAATGTGATTTTTGATGCCACAGATGAACCACTGATCGAAACATTTTCGGAAAATTTGATATACCAATGCAATGCTCATGACCTTGTCTGTCAGGAATATATCACTTAAAGTGGCTGAGGCTGTTGTGTCAGGAGCTGTGATGGCTTGAGTAAGACTGACAACAGTGTGACGCTCTTATATTCTGCAAACATTCTGTGGGACTTCCCTTGTTCGGGTACTTCCTGATGAAGGCTTGTTGCTGGAATTCTTGCATTCTTGGTATCATTGTCATGCTCATGAGCCTTGCTTTGTATTAGTGCATAGAATAGGGTAGAAAGTCCAACCCATAATGGCATTAGAGCCCTATCTTTGAGACTGACAAAAAATGCGACGCTCTCACATTTTGAAATATTTATGAGGACCTTTCTTCTTTACACACTTCTTGATGAAGGCTAGTGGAAGGAAAGTTACCTTTTCTGATATGATTTTGTTGCTCATGAGCCCAGGTTTCTATTGGTCTATAGAACGTGGTTGTAAATGTAACCAATCATGGTATTAGTGGCCTGTCTTTGTCACTGACAACAAATGTGGCACTCTTGCACTTTGTAAAAATGTGTTTTCAGACATGTCTTGTTCAAATGCTTTGTGATAAAGACTCTTTGCTGGAATTTTCACTTGTTTGATATTGTGTTGTTACACTTAAGCTTGGCTTTCCATTGGTATATACAATATGGTTTTTAGTCAAACCTATCATGGTATAATGGCCCTGTGTTTATGACTACCAAAAAGTGCAAAGCTTGCTTTCGGCATTACCTGCTAATTATACCATAGAAGGTATGAGAAGGCTAATAATGAAAAATCAGTTTTTTGTTTGTCTTAAGAATATTATTCAACAAATAGTGTGCAAGTTTCATAGTGATATCTTAAAAAGTCTTTGCTGCAGAGGTATTTGAAGAAATAAAGTTTCGTTTTGAATAGACTGCATTTCAAGTTAGTATTTTCTTCACATTCATGTTTAAATTTACCATCATAATGTGGCATAGACGTCACAAAAACGCATATACAACCTCAAATTTTTGGATTTGGAATCTATTAACACATAGGAAGCATATCAGTGATTATTGATTTTTTGGTCAATTTCACCAGAAGTTCCAAATTTTACCAACTTGTGGCATTGGTCCATTACTAAGTTATGCTTTAGGTTGCAGAGGCTTTTATGAAATCTGAAATTCTGGTCGTCCAGTCACCTTCCACACTTTGGCCTCAACACCACAGAAAAGAAAATAATAGCTGGGAGTATAGGCCATATGAATGCACAAGTAGTGTTGATGTATAATTATGATGACAAAGCTGCCTTTCAACGGTCACACTGTCTCTTTATCATATGGCTTGTAGGGTTGTATGAATCTTGCAATAAACCATTTTACCTTGTTCTAAAACATAATTTAATTTGGTTTTCATTGTCATTAGTTCAGGTAGTTACTGGAAAGAGTGCCAATCAGTTAAACACCCATTCCTCGCCTTTCTGATGACTAGCAAGTTAGATTCAAATGAAAACCATTCAAAATCTCTAGTGTTAGTGCCATGAAAATATAATGGCTAAAATTGACATGATCATGGGACAACTTACACCAAAGTGCCAATTTATATTATTGTACCAAGAAAAACCTGAAAATAATTGTTGTTTAACACAAAATGGCTATTTATACCTGCCAATCTTTCCAGTAGGATGCTGTTGTTTTTATTCAGTTGTTGGAATGAGGAGAGTATGAGACCAGGCTCATTCAGTACTCTTGTAGGTACAGACGTTTACATGCTATTGTGAGTCTATTTCACCAAAATCAAGAAATAAAATATACAATCATCATAATTTTATACAAAAAAAAACTAGAACGTAGTAGAATATAATTAGAAGCCAAATATTTCAGGTATCTCCTTTAACTTTGCATTCACAGAGGATCAATCTTTTTCAGATAAGTGTTCGAAGTCCCCCCCCCCCCCGGCTGTTCAAAGTCACCCAATTGCACAATATTTCGGTTTGTACTGTAGCTATATTAAATGGTTTAGAACCTCAAAACAATGACAGAACTTAAATTGGTGCAGTGCCTGACTCCAGCTTATCACATGAATCTTTTATTAATAATGAAATAAAAATAAGTCTTGAACTAAGACTAGCGCTGGAGGGTAGGGTGCATCGAATGCTCAATAAATTTCAAAAAATGATCAAATCTATTTACTCTGGATCCAATTTTGTTCCGATTTTTTGGTAAAATTTCATTGGGATACCAATGTGTTAGGTATGCCACCACAGCCAAATGTCTTCATAAAAATGCACAATTTGTAATCATAGGATCTTTCATTTAAACTTACCTTCATTTACATTTTTTTTGTCTTGGATCAATATTGCCAACTAGCTGTTCACCCGTCAGGGTTTCCTGCTTTTCAAAAATGCAGCGAGACCCAGGTTCTTCCCAAGCACTACAAACACTGAGAGAGTGGAGTTGTTGGAAAATGAGATGTTTTCAAAATGCATGAGGCAAGTTAATTTGTGGGAGCTGGGTAGTTACATTAGACATAGAAGTTGAATGAGTGTGGGAAAAGATGTGGAATTTAGTGGCCTGCAATATGATATGCATTACATGTACTGGCCTTGATGTGACATAGAAATATATAGCTTCCAGATTTGTATGTGGGAAATGTGGTTTTTGTGAAACTACCAATAGGAATATGTGGTAACTGGGTAGTTATATTGGCCATAGAAGGTCAGTCAGCATATCGAAAGATGGGGAATTGAATGGCCTATAATATTAAATGCATTACAGCCCTTGCTGTGGCAGATAAATATACAGGTGGGATATATTAAAGTGAAAAAACATGTTTTTTGGCCAAACTCATAAGATAAATTTGTGTAACTATTGAAATAATGAATGTTGATAGGTAAAAGTTGCCCTATCGGGAACTTTAGATGAATTGACAGGCTTAGGAGTGTAATTGAAGGTCTTATGGGTTGAGGGAAAAAAGCCTTATGAGTGAGATGAGATTCCTGCTATGAGTATTATTATGATTAGATTGTTCATATTTCATCCAGAATATTGACTCACTTCACCAGTTATGTACCATGTATCTATTGTCATGTTTACGCCGTCTCTCACATCGATACCAACACTTAATGACATTACAACCTTACTCAAGCTACCATGCCAGCCAGGGTTATGACCACAAATCCTAATGAGGGACAAACCCTGCACTTGGTGCTCCCATTGCAGTCTTGGGCAGATTTATGATTCTCACTCAGCTTCAAGAACAAAGCACCTCATGTCACTTGAAGACCGTAATCTTGTTGTGGAGCATTCCTCACAATATCAGCATGACAAGGGAAGTAATTAACTACCAGGATATTCACTACCAGGACATTCCAAGTAATCCCGATGAGGTTGAGCAAAAGGGACTTTGCCAGACTGAAAGTGACTGAGTCATCAGTGTAATTGTGAATATATTATGTAGTGTTTTATTTTTGCAACATCAGTTCTTTTTATCACAGTAACAACTAGAATCGCAAGCGATGATAATATGACCGCGGGCGCTGCTGGGCGCCTTTTGCTGATCAAGTGCAATCAAGTGTGACTGTGTCGATCCATAAAAGATGAATAACAATTTGTGTTTTGAGTGCAGCTTGTTTGGACCTGGCTTATAATAATAGTCGTATAATAATAATAATAAATAGATATATATTCGTTGTTGTCCATGGCGCAGGGGGGCCTCTATTTGACGGGGGGGTTTATTCGAGGGGCGTATATGTGTACATCCATTGTGCATGCCTGTGTACGGCCATCGTCAAGTGTACGCCCATCTGTAGCTCGTCTGGCATGCCCATCTGTGTGTGCACGCCAATTTGTGTGTACACACCCATCTGTGTACGCACCCATTTGCGTGGGCATGTCCACCTGAATGCCTATCTGTGTGGGCACGCCCACCTGTACACCCATCTATGTGTACGCCCACCTGTAGGCCTATGCCCATCTCTCGAGTGTATGCCCATCTGTGTTGGAACCCTCATCTGTGAGTGCATGCCTTCTTAGTGTGCACGCCCCCCTTTACAACTAGCTGGGAGTACGACCATCTGTGTGTGTATGCCAATTTGTGTGTGCACAGCCACCTTTGTGTGCACGCCCATTGATATGGCCATCTGTGTGCACGTGCCCATATGTACAGCCATCTGCATGTATACGCCCATATCAGCACGCCTGTCAGTGTGTGTAAGCCCATCTGTGCGTGCACGCCCATCTGTGTGTGCATGCCCATTTGTATGTGCATGGCCATCTGTATGCCCATCCCAGTGTGGATGCCCATGTGTGTGTGGACGCCCATGTGTGTCTGCAGGGCCACCTGTGTGTACACACACATCTGTCAGTGCAGGCCCACCTGTACGCCCAGCTGTGTGGGTATGCCCACCTGTACACTCATCTGTGTGTACGCCCATGTGTATGCCCATCTATGTGTGTATGCCCATCGGTCAGTGCATGCCCATGGTTGTGTGTACGCCCATGGGTGTGTGTACACCCATGGGTGTGTGTACTCCCATGGGTGTGCATGGACCCATGGGTGTGTAAAACCATTGGTACAGTATATATACACCTTTTGATATATATATATGAACACCCTTTGGTATAGACTGACCCATGTCAGTAAACTGTCATGAAAAGTAAGCCAACCGACCTGCCGCCTGACCTGTAATGTAATGTAGTGCTTTAATGCAGTGCTGTAATGCAGCGCTGTAATGCAGTGCTGTAATGCAGTGCTGTAATATAGTGCTGTAATACAGTGCTGTAATGCAGTGTTGTAGTGCAGTGCTTTAATACAGAAAACAGAAAGCGGTCCAATAACACGTTGCTGTAATGCAGCGCAATGATTCATTGTTGTAATTCTGTTGTAAAGTAATGCAGTGAGGCAGTGATGTAATGCAGTACTATAATGCAGTGCTGTAATGCAGTGCTGTTATACAGTGATGCAAAGCATGCAGTAATGCAATGCAGTTATGCAGTGCAGTTATGCAGTGTTGTAAGCAGTGCTGTGATGTGGTCTGTAATGCAGTGCAGTTATGCAGTGCAAAAAAGCACTGTTGAAATACAGTGCAGTAATGAAGTGTTGTACTGCAGTGCTGTAATGCATTGCAGTAATGAGGTTCTGTGATGCAGTGCAGTAACACAGAGCTGCAATGCAGACTGCAGTGTTGTAATGCAAGGCAGTGATGCAGTGCAGTTATGTGTCCGCGGGGGCATGGCCCGTGTCCGCGGGGGCATGTCCCTGTGTCCGCAGGGGCAAGTCCCCGTGTCCTCGGGGGCATGTTCCCGGGGGCATGTCCCCATCTACCCGGGGGCATGTCCCCATGTCCCTGGGGGTATGTCCCCATGTCCCTGGGGGTATGTCCCCATGACCCCGGGGGTATGTCCCCGGGGGTGTGTCCCCATGTCCCCGGGGGTATGTCCCATGGCCCCGGGGGTATGTCCCCATGTCCGCGGGGGCATGTCCCCATGTCCCCGGGGGTATGTCCCCATGTCCCCGGGGGTATGTCCCCGGGGGTATGTCCCCATGTCCCCGGGGGTATGTCCCCATGGCCCCGGGGGCATGACCCCATGTCCGCGGGGGCATGTCCCCATGTCCCCGGGGGCATGTCCCCATGTCCCCGGGGGGCATGTCCCCATGTTTCCGGGGGCATGTCCCCATGTCCACGGGGGCATGTCCCCATGTCCCTGGGGGCATGTCACCATGTCCCCGGAGGCATGTCCCTGGGTGCATGTCCCCATGTCCGCTGGTGCATGTCCCCATGTCCGCGGGGGCATGTCCCCATGTCCGCAGGGGGTTTAGTAGATATTAAATGGTTCCCCCTTATTCTTAGTAATAATGGTCGCCCACTCTTTAGTACATATCAAATGGTCGCCCCCTCATCCTATCTATCTATCTATCTATCTATCTATCTATGTATATCTATCATCATTGCTTAGTAGATATTAAATGGTTGCCCCCTTGGTTCATACATTCTTAGTAATAATGGTCGCCCCCTCTTTAGTAGATATTAATTGGTCCCCCCTTATCCTATCTATCTATCTATGTATCTATCTATGTATATCTATCATCATTGCTTAGTAGATATTAAATGGTTGCCCCCTTGGTTCATTCATGCATGTACTTTTGTTATCTTAGCACCTTAGTAGATATTAAATGGTTTCCCCCTTATTCTTAGGAGATATTAAATGGTCGCCCCCTTATCCTTAGTAGATACCTTATCTATCTATCTATCTATCTATCTATCATCATCATTGATTGCCATCATTGATTGCCATCATTGATTGCCATCATTGATTGCCATCATTGACTGCCATCATTGACTGCCATCATTGATTACCTTTGTCTACGACTCCGCCACATAAATCCTCCGACACCCTCCGACACATGAAATCCCGCCATGTGACCGCGTAAAAACAGAGATCAGCCTAAAGGCGATCAATAAGAGTTTGGCTGCTTTTGAGACATCCCCCAGCAGTCAAGTGGTCCAAGCAGGTCTAATCTGGCACAGTGCCAAAAATCACGAAAACAACATTCACACAGCCAAAATAACAATAAGGTGGGGTGTTTCACTGAAAAATCATGAATCTCAGAAAGGTATGAAAGACCCCTTGGATCATCCTGGTCTTCAGTCGTTGATTGTAGAATGTAAAGCTATGTTTATATAGCAACTTTCATGATTGTACATTGAGTGTAACTTGTTATATCCATCCCCAAAAATGTTAGTTAAATGGTACAATACGGGGGTAAAAGCAAAATGACCGCGCCAGTGGCTGGCCGCGGTCATAATAAAATTAGGCCAAAAGAAAAATACATACATGTACTTTTGTCTCTTCATTGCATGAAATGCATAACATAACAAGTTATATGACACACGAACATAAACAGGGCTTAATTGCTTCTTCCTGTTATGATAAGTAGACTCAATTAGTAACAATGACACATCCTGGCCTCAGGAGCTTTCCGGTAACTACATTATTATGGTTTCCTTTTGTGACCCCTAATGATGATCTAAATTTGGCTGCGTAAACTTTGTCTTTCACACCTTTGAGCTATCTTCGAATCACTTCCTACCTTTACCTTCTTGAAACTACCTTTAAAAGTTACATCAGATTTACATTAAATCAGCACAAATATAAACTTTCCATTGCGTTTGATTTCTTTGTTGTTGTTCCCCTTCTTAATTGCAATTACATTGCCACCTATCTTAATACTATTGGATGAAGTTGTGGTTAGGAGCCAAAGATTTGGATAGGGAGGAGAAAGAAGGCAAAACTGGAAAATTTTCTTACTTTATTTTGGTTGTATGTTTATTAAGTGAAAATTATATCATAAAATAATCTTCAATGGAAGTTCTAGAAATATTTCCGTTGGTTCATCAGTCTTTGCTTCTCTGCGTAGCTCTGTGTGTCTTAAAAGTTAGTTTACAAACTGTCCTTGATTAAGAAAAGGGCTTAAGTGGCAATATGGTGAGGAATTTATATCTTAATCACAGAATACACTCTCCTATAAAAAAAAGTTAATGGAATTCCAGGCTTGCATTCACAGATATCAAGGTAACCTAAGCTTACAAAAGCAACACAACATTCATTCTCACCATTACTAACATATGTTTGATGGGACACAGCATTGAGTCATTGTCTATCTTTTAATACGTAATGTCTTGCTGCCTACATAAGGTAGGAGTAACCGACTGCTAGAATTAAAACTTTTTGAACTTTCGTGTTATTTCATTAGTCCAAATTTAACAATGCCAAATTTGATGGCTACTTTCATCAATAATCGATAAAATAAAATTGATTTTATTATCACTGCTACACTTTAACTAATTTCTAATATACAAATGCTAACCGATGAATGAGGTTTGTTGGTAAATTACTTAACTAAATTGTTTGTTTCTTTGTTAATTTATTTCTAAGTTTGTTAGTGTACCTGTCTATTAACTCCAGAGGGATGCTATTTCTGCTTATGGGAACTTCCTTTGTCTTAGCAATCTATTTTCAGGCTCATTAATCATTTGTGTTAGCACATTTTTACTTTTAAGATATGCTCGTTATTTTCTCATTTTTCTCCTAGTTGTTGAAGGCTTTAATGAAACAAAATGCAAACACACATTTTTTTCATAGATTCCGCTTAATAACCAGCTGTTGTGGTTGGCTTAAAAACAATCTGAATGCTTCACTCCCAGACATAAGGCCGTGCAAGGCTTTGTGTAAAGGGTCTGCATGTCATGCAAATTTAATGAACTGATGCAAAACAAAGTACAAGTACTTTCTATGAATGACTAACCTGAAAGCAATATCTATGAAGAAAAGAAAACAGACCAAGGTTCACAACTAACTTGAATTTCATTGTTAATTTTTTTGTAAAGTTGAGGACATTCACTGTCAATCTACTTGAACGGTCTTGTTTTGAATTCTTATGGCGAGTTGGAAACCTGGATGACGTTGTGTGTCAGTATTAGGTTGAGCAATTCATGATTTTTGAGATCTACCAATAATAGTGAGAGCAAGATTTGGTGAATAATCCCCCATTTATTGCCTTTGCCTTTCCTAAAAGGGGGTTTGATTGTTAAATAATGTGTTCAATGGTTATTAAAAAGTTGTAACTAAACAGTATTCAATTTTTCATGAAGGTCTCACAACCTGATAATAGCAAGTGGACGATTTGGTAGCACTTGTGAGCTTCCAGTCACTGGTATCTGGGTCTGATTCTTGCAGGATAGTCTGCACATATGGTGGACAACAGTTTCCATACTATTTTGCCTCATTGGTTTGTCTTGCTCATGTAATAATTTTAAAAGGGCGGATGAGTGCATGGGTACAGGACATTAAGTTCTTCATCCACCCATGTGCTTCCGGACAGTTGAAGTGCTCAACATGGAACTGTGCAATAAATACTAATTACTGCAGGTTAGTGGTAATTTAGTGGTAAGTGACTGTTGCCTTAATATGTCTGGTCACAACAGGAGAGTATCTAGAAATGACTTGAGGGGTCATTACATGGGGTGAACATGGGTTGCTCTGTGGCTTTTTCTATCTCTTCCATACTAGTTTTTTTGCCTGGGGGTTATGGCCTGATGGTCCCCTCCTAAATATGCCACTGGATCACAAACTCCATTAAACAGCCTGGTGACCCAAAAACACTCTCATAGTGAAAAATCTGTCACTCAAGGCAAAATATTTTAAAAAGCTAGCAGCAGGTGCATATTTGTAACCTATTATATATGTATTTTTTCATCTATATTACAGGTTTTCTGAAGATGACATTGACCATTGCCTGACAAGTATTTCATTGCACACAATTATTTCACTTTGATAATGCAAAAACAATATGACTCATCCATTCAACAGAAGACAATTTGATTGCACAGCTTATGCATGCTATGGGTGAGACAAACTTTAATACCCTTATGTCATATTTTTCTTGCATTATGACCATAAGCCAGCAACTACTCGCTTATATACTAATAAAAAAGGCACAAACTGAAAGCATTTGTAGGACCTATCCATTTAAGTAACCCTCTTTTATGGTTATTTCATGGCTCTATGTTACTAGATGCTTGCCCTTAATGCTTATTGTGCATCCTTCATCCAGGATATTCCTTAGCTACACCAAGTAAATACAATGTGTTTGACATCATGTTTATGACACCTTTCACATTAACACAGCACTTTATGGCATAGCTGCCTTACTCCGGCTACTATGTCGAGCAGGGCTAACACCACAAATCCCAATGAGAGACTAACTCACTGCTTGTTGCTGCCATTGTGGTATACTTGACAGATTTATGATTCATTCTTAGCCCCTGACATGACATGCCTAAGGCCACAAAGAAGACCCCGCTTTATCTTAAAAGTGTGAGTTAATAAAATGGTCGCAGAAGAAAGAGGTGACAAACAAACATCACCTTCCATGTAATCGTAATAAGGTGCAACACAATGCCCCTTGCTTATAAATCAAATGCAACTTCACTGTATTCGCTTCCAGACTAATGTAATATATTTGGTTTAGGACTAGACCAATTAATAATATCTACTTCAAAATCTTGAATTAATTCAATGTTTTCTTTCACAGCAAGTGAGGTGGTATCAGTAAATGATTATTTTTCAGATTAAATCATTATGTTATATTACTCTGCATTGAGTAACCCAGATCCTTTTTCTTTTTTTTGGGCCAAATATCCCTAGATTACTTCTGCAAGCTGGTTTGGTTTTGAGGTTTTTGGCCGAAAAGATTGCAGAATTACATGCCTCATCTTTCTAAGTGACTTCAGGCCCTTGTGGTCACTCATGACAACCTGATCCTTGTGCCCCATGAGCCATCCAGTAGCAACCCATACTAATTTTACTTCCAACTGACAGAATCAGTGAATGCAACTCATTAAACAACTTTAAAGTGACAACCTACTTTTCTTATCTGGGTCATAGTTGAAAGTTCAAATGTTATTGAAAGAGCTTACAGTCAATTTTATTCAGTTTCTAATATTTATAATAGTAATTATGGCGTATATGATTATAATTATAATTATATAATCATACAGGCATATACGATATTAATCAAAGTAAATTAATCAAAAATTGACCTGCTATAAATTTGCTACATTAATTTAATTTTCTGCTTTGATAAATATGTTGGACATAATCTGTCTTTTTTTTAATTTTCTGGTGAGTGATCATTATACCCTTTCCAGAATATAATGCAGCCGAGACACAGAGTTAAGTAGAATTCACCTCCTTATTTCTGTTTATGTGTCTGTCATGACCCGTTCATTTTAGCGTAAGGTAATGCCCTCTATTTGCCCTCTATTTGACTTTAAAAATGACCAAATATACACAGAAATACTTGGATGAAGATTGTTGCTATGTTATTGCTCCTACAACTATTTCAATTCTCTGTATGTATATTCCCTTTGTGACTTTGCCATTAATGGGATCACGAAGGTATGGAAAATTCATCTGACAAAAGCTTCCAGTACCTATGCAGCTATGCTACAAGAGAGTTCTATGAAATGTTTATGCACATATCAAAGATTCTGTAATATTCCATTTTGTGAACTGAAAAGCCTCTAACTGAAAACACCTTAAATGCAGCGTATTTTATTTAGGTCACTGTCTATTTAGGTTATTGCTTGCCATCTTCTACAGCATTCCCAATTCCTAAAAGGGTAGATCTTCTCTTGTTTTATGAGAGTCGGATGCGACTCTTCAGCTGCAAATAGCCAACAACTGTTGCGCCTTGGGCTGAATGATGGACATTATGTGACAGCTCGTCTGGGCAGGGTGCTTTGGTCAGTTGTTTAGGTCAATACAATAAAGAAAGCAGTAATGGCAAGTAGAAGTAAATGTTTATGAGTAGTAGTTCAACTAAGTACCTTCAGTATGTACTAAATCATACCTCCAGTATGTACTAAATCATAACGTCCAGTAAGTATTATACCCCTTTAAATTATTATTTGAAAAATGGATAAATCCATTAACATCAAACTTCACCACTGTCCATCTGATGTTCCGGCTGGCACCAACAACTATTCATATTATTCAATTCTCTTATCAACAGGGTGGCCACTCGACAGCGATGCCTTGGCATCATAGAGTGGTCACCCTGCTCAATTTAGTAAAATAATCTCTTTTGTATGAACGGTAATACTCGCAGATGTAAAGAGCAAATAAATGATTTAAATTGAAATTGAATTGAAATTGAATTGATGCCATTGCGCAGGGTTTACATGGTTTGTATCACAGCTGTTTGCCAGACTATGGCTTGGAAGTGGACTTAGTCTAGGAGTTACAAGCAATTCAGTTGTCCTGTGCTGTTGTTGTATCAATGAAAGCTCCTTTACAGAACCTATCGCCTTGTTTTTAGGCAAACAATGACAGCTTACAGTAGTTCTGCCTTGCTCAGGTCATGTCACACGAGTCATACATGTGTTATTCATCATCTACTTTGACATTAAATCAATGATAATGCAACAGTAGTTGATGTAATTATATGAACGCATGTCAAACAGTCTGATGTGACCGACAGTCCATGCATCTCTTGAGAATTAAATGACATTATGGTATATGCCTATTGTTTGCTTCTAGGTGCTTGAGTTTTGCCTGCAGAGTTACCACAAGTGCATGTTTGTTGACCATGTCAACAAACAAAGTTTTTTAATAAACTCTCCATAAGTATAGCAGCTTTGAGAATGGTGCAAACATCATAATCATTATTAGGCTTACCAAGCTGATGGCATTATACATTTAGTAGCAAAAGTGGTGACTGTGACATTTAATTAGCACACTATTTTTCAAAGAGCAGAAACACTCTAAACATTCTAAATTTAAAGGACCTGTCTCAGTTCTTTCTTAAGATTACAGGAGATCGGCACACTGTTGAGCACAAAGATTCGCCTCAAGGAAAGGGGGACGAGACTCAAGTCTTTTCATCAATTGCTAGATAAGTAATCGAGACTCACTATTCAGTATAGATCTGTATCGTCCCATATCGGAATTATATTCTGTGTATTTTCAAGCTTAATTCAGCTTAGACAACCCGGTAATTGTATTAGGCTGATACAAGAGAAGGTCAGGACCAGTCAGACATAGGTCAGTCAGCCTTGTATCATTGGCACAAGGTTAGTTAAGTGTAACAACAAAACAAAAGCAATCTACTGACGAAAGCAATTGATGATAGTAGCTCATAAAGATCATAAAATTCACCAAAAAGCACAATAAAAATGTAATTTATATGATGTCTATTGGCATCTGGAGAGTCGAGTGCTTTCATGCTAACAAACCATATAATATGACGTGTTTAGGCAGCCTCTCTGCTAATGGGCCAAAAGCGTTGTGTGCTCTGGCAAAACACACAGTATCGCCTTCCGGAAACATGACATTGTACTCCACATCTCACCGTGGTAATTGGTTAATGTACGAGAAAGGAAAATTGCACCATGACACCTTGGCAGAGAAATTTAATTGTCATAAAGGGACACCAGCTTTGAGCATATTAGAAATATGTAAATATATGTTTTGTATCTATAATTTTGTAATTGTAAAAAACTCAAAGAAAATAAATGGACCTGAATCTGAAAAAACAAACAAACAAAAAACGGCTACCCTGCCCAAAAAACATTTGGTGGGCACCCTGAACTCAGGCATGTAGGCTAATAATTTTAGCAGACGATCATACATATTTTGGAAAATCAATGTTTTCCCAGATATACTAGTAACCACACACAGTACGCGTATGGCCATAGTCATGCTCCTTTTCGGGGTGATTTTTTTTTTTCATTTATCACGCCCCAGCAACATCGTCTTTTTCTTTGATGCTTTGATTTTCCACAGTAGAAAATTATGTCTTACTGTTTGTCTTCTAAAGTGTCTTCTAGTTATGTGTCTGTCTTCAGGTGATAACTTAGTGTGTTAATGAATGGTATCTGCAGTTATGAAGCATTATAAAAGTGATCAGTAATATTATCCATCTGAGACCAAATGAGTCAGAATAATTAAGTTCCTAATTGAGTTTAGATTTTGTCCTTAGGACACTGATCAGATATTCGGGAGACACAGTACAAAACGTTATAATGCCAACCATATCAGATTACCTGATGTCTGTGGGATATCATACAAATCAGAACATTGTACAAATGGTGGATAGTGAGGTGTCCATCATATAGATAAATTGGGTAAAGAAAAGCTTTACTGAACAAGACAGCCTTGAGTCAAGTCCAATATAACTTTTTTGAGTCCAACATATCTATGATCGATGACTCGATGTCTATAAATTGTTATCATGTTATGCCCTCAATTTATTAATGACCACTCTGGAAAGTAAAAACGTAACATTTTATGCTTAATTCAGCTGTGTGACCTCTCAAACAGTGACACCACCACACAGTCTGTGACATTACAAACAGGCCTTTGACATCATAGCAGCGAATATAAACAATCCATCACAATGTATTGTGGACAGTCATGTGACGCAATCTGAGTGATGTGAATGGCAGGCGCAAACTGAGTGGCAAACATAGTCTAATCTTCAATTAACATTTATTACTGGTCTAGTATAGGGAGAAAGTTTGAAACTGTACATACACAGTAATTCACTGAGGCATTCTTTCCACACAGATACACGCTGCAGGTAGATCTGTTTGAAGTATGGTTGAGGTTATTAGCTATCTCTTTATTCTAATCTTGATCAACTTGATTCAACTGATTATGTAATAAGACTGTAAATTATGACAGGGAAAATATTTACCATTGATTTTATCTTTACATGCTTTTTTTGTGCTGACATATGTGGTCACTTAGATTGAGAATAATAGTTAATTTTTCGAAATTTACTTAGACTCAGACTCAGACTCAGACTCAGATACAGTTTATTATGCCAAGTTGATGTAACATAATTACATAATTAGTACAAATTAATATCTTACGTTAATAAAGGCTATCGAAGGGCCACCTTGTTATGTAATAAAACAACTTAACGTTGGATCTTATATCACTAGTTAAATGAAAATGCACAACAATTCTATAGGTAAATAAATCAGTAAATATTAGGTTGAGTAAGTTTAAGATAATATTAATAATAATTATATATGTTATTAACATTTGAGAGCCTTAATTACAGTTGTTGGCAATATAGGATAGATTTATGTCACCCAAAAATGATTAGAAACATTATGCTTAAGTTTCTTAAAAATAAGAAAAAGAACTACAATAACAAAATTAAAAAAAAATTGGATTAAATTAATGCCACAGAACAACTTACCTGCCCAGCATGAAGGACTCCAACGACCACAGACATAATAGTTTGGAATAATAGCATACATATGAACACACTGTATAGGTAAGGTTTGCTTATTGCTAAAAAATCTCTATTCTGTTTTCCAGAGTAGACTTTGTTTGACCTTGCTTTTAATGGGACATCTGGTCTCAGTTTTGGAAATGTATTACTTTGCACGAGAGCCAATAAAGAACTAGAATCAAATGAGAGCTTTGAAGACTATCATATAGGAATTTTCCGTTGGAAACACCATGAAAGCTATCCATTACATCCCTCTGAAACAATATTCATGCAATCTTGATAAATGGAGACAATCAGCTTCTAAAAATAGACAGAAATGAAAAAGTCATTGAACAATTTTTGTTCATTTTTGTTGCGCATACAACCCTTCCTGTGGTTCAGTATTCAAGACATGCGCCTTGAGTAATTGGGGTTATTTTCTCAGACAACACACGCTGTGTAGATTGCCTAGAGCTTCTTCTGTAAGTCGCCACCATTTTGGGTTAGACTTATTTGGCGAGCCACTTTGGAGTTCAGGATTTTAGTCCAAGGGGTTTTAAAAGGCTTTTAAGGCTAGTGGCCGACACCTCAGAGCTGCCGCGAAACGTTGCAGACGGCACACAATTTGATTGCCTAAAAGGTAACGAAAAGATCTACCAATGCACTCTGTCATACAATGTATGTCACAATATACAAAATGTACCACAAATGTTCTGTCATACTGAACTGCATCAATTGAACACACCATAGGCAAACTTCATTTAAATATATCTTTCTATTGATTTGTTTGCCATATACCAAAGCTTTCCAAGACAAGTTCCTCTTTTTGTTCTTATGACACAAATTGCCAACAACTGGGCTTAATGGTGGACATATATTGGAACTTGTCCGGGCTGGGTGCTTGGTCAGTTGTTTACCAGGTCAGCTGAAATAAAGAGAGCAGTAACAGCAAGTGGTAAAACCGGTTTATGAGTGGTCATTACACCGTTTTATACCAAGTTGTTTTATTCGGATCTATGGCTTTATACCAAAGCTGATGCTACAACTCATTTGGCCTGTTTGGATTCTCTTTTTTGCAAACGTGGGAGAACTTCAATGCTAATTCTCCTGATCTAGTCAGATGTGGGTGATACAGTTTTTGGGGGCACCATAAGTTGCAATCTCCTTCCAGTTTGTGTATTAAACATTTTGTGACTTTTGCATGATTCAAAGTTTTGTTGATGCTCATCCTTTTCTGTGTACTTTGATGTTATCATATACGGGCATCTCTCATAACGTTGTTGCATAAAGCCCACTCACAAAGGTGAACTAGCACTTTAGGGATTTCATGCTCAGAAATCTTTCATAAAAATATGGTAAAATCAGTAATATTCATCATCTGCAGTGCCCTAGTGTGAAAAATGAGACTCCTCAGCAAATGGCATGGCACATTCTATGACTAAAACGGATACTGATAAGAGGTCTCCGAGTTTGGAGTAGCCATGTGGGATGACAAACAGTCTGATATCATTCAAATGCGAAGTACATTCTCAAGTAAAAAAAGCGACATTGGTATTTGCTCATTATGTGCTCCTGGATGCTTGAATCCGCTTTTATAGTTGCCACAATGACATGTATGTTTATTTTGTCAACCGCAGAGTTCACTGTCAGCTCTCTATTTCCCCCTTGAGGCATAGATCTACATTCTACAGCTTTGGAAATGTTCTGAAAATATCATCATTTACAAAGCACCTTTTCGAGTTGATGGCAAATACATCGCAGTAGCCACGATGGAAGCAAAATATTTTTTGACTTTACTCGTATCAAATACCTTTTCGTGTTATCTCATGCACTTGTGTCTCCATTGAGCTGGTCCTACTTTATCAAAAATGTATTTATTTGCGGCAACACCAGCTGGATGGCTGTCAGCCATGCAGTTAGATTGTTTTGCCTCAATTGATATCCAATTTGCTCAATACAGTTGGTAAAGCTTGAAATGTGGCAATTTGAAGTTTTCAATTAACTGTTAAATTGTAACTAGTGCCTCTACAGAACATACTCCTTATCTTGGTTGCGTCAACAACAAATGCAACAGTGGTTGATTTAGAAATAGAAATGAAATAGGTGTTTGAAATATTAGGATATAGTATTAACACCAATTCCATGATGGCATTTTCATTTTTCAATATGATGGATGTGAATGATGTAATATGTTACATTGCACGCCCTCCCGGACATTGAGGTAGATCTAATGTTGGTCTAACGAAGCATTAAACCTCCACTCCACATCGGACCCAACGTTCAGAAACTGAGTACGTAATTTGTCGACACATTTCTCAGACGTTAATACGTACTTTTAGACGTTGATACGAGTGATACAAGCCGTATCTGTCCCTACGAAGTATTTTAACGTTGAACTGACTGCCTTCAACCGTCTTCCCGCCTTCTAGGATCCAGCGTCTCGACGCACCTTCCCCCCCTCGTGCATGCGCACTCGCGTACAAGAAGCCACAATGGCGGGCTGACTAGATTGTGTGAAATCTCGGATGGTGTTTTGCTTATCACGAAGGATTTAACGCATTGACAAGCCTCATAATGTGGTTTGCTTCCTAGATTAACTACTTGGCTACCACTTTAGCATGTTTTGGACGGTCGGAAATCTTTATTGCGAAAGATTGAGGCCCGGCAATGTGAAAAATCGAACGGCATGGTCGGAGCGCCCCGGCCCAGGAATGACTCGATCAGCTGTTTTAGTATTTGTGATTCAATTATGGACTGAACATGGACATATATACCCCGTTCTGGATGGATATACCCCGTTACCAAACCGGGGAGGACTCATGGACGTGGATACTGCCGGAATTCGTCGTTGGACACCAGCGCTGGACTCACAAGTAAGTCTCTTCAAGATGTCGATTTTTTCCGGGGGCGGATCGTCTGATGGGGGGGGGGGGTTTCAATTCTGTTCAGTTTAATTCTGTTTATTAGCTATTAAGGTCTTTTGGTTCAGTTCATCATGTTTTCAGGTTGATTTATATATATAGCGTGTTCGCACTGTTCGGGATCATTGTCCAGGTAGGGTGGGGTCGGGGGGGGGGGGAGAGCATCCCAGCGACTGGTTCGGAGGATTTAATTATTTTGATTGAGATCTGCAAATATAAAACAAAAAATTAAAGCAGTACAAACAGAGCTATCCAAAAAGGATGGCTCCCAAAATTAATAGACTTTTCTTCCTCATTTTACTGAGCAGTCTACAAGTCCACTTAGGGACTATAAGATAAAATTATATAAAAAACACTTACCTTGCATGGTGAAATTGAAAATGTTACTGCAATTTTACCTTGATAAAATTGGAACATTCTCGGCATCTAGGACAGTTGCATTGAGGCACCATTAAACTTGGGTCTCATTAAATTTTCATATGCATCTTTGTGGGTGTGGAAAAAAATTAAATTATTTTTAAACCAGGATAAGCTTTCTTATTTTTAAAAGTACATATGTGGATTTAATTTTTACTGGTTTGTCAACTTTTTCTTCATGGCTTCATCTTATCGACAACAGTAACCATCCTGTTGGAGTTTTTATATATTACAAAGTTACCAGATAGATTGGAATAGGTATGGAATAGATGGCGCTACAAGCTCTCTGAGAATCAGGATCCTAGGTTCTGCAACTTTGTGCAAACCTTCAACAAACCTTTGGCAGATACGTATGATCAGACGTTTGACCTGAACATTACTTTCAAACGTTGTCCATACATCTCAAAAACACGTTGGAGAAACCTTGGAACTTACGTATGACCAAACGTGTGACCATACCTTTGATAAATCTATGAATCAAAGGTATGGTCATACGTAATAGTCCAAGGTTGCTAAAACCTCTCAGATGAATGTTCGACAAACCTATGAATCAAAGGTATGGTCATACGTAACAGTCAAACGTTCTTCAAACCTCTCAACCAAAGGTATGACTTACGTAATAGTCTAAGGTTTTATAAACCTCTCAAATCAATGTTCGACAAACCTTTGAATCATAGGTATGGTCATACGTAATAGTCATATGTTCTTCTAACCTGTCAACCAAAGGTATGACTTACGTATGACTGACACGTTTAGCCAAACGTTACAACCAAACGTTCTTCCAGCCTCTCAACCAAAGGTATGACTTCCGTGTGACTCTAACGTTAGGCCAAACTATAAAACAAACTATCTGCCAACCTCTTACTAACGTCGCGACCTACGTTTGGTTTTCCATCTGAGTGCAACGTTTGGAAATTACATTTGCCCTACCTTTGTGATACGTTGTTTGGCCCAACGTTTGATTCTAACCTAAATAATTACGTAGTGAAAGGTTTGATTTACGTTGGTGCTCAGGAGGGCATACTATTGGATGCGGAGTCAGGCACTTTGTAAGGACTGCCCAAAGAGAATTGGACAATAAGATGGATGGCAGCAAATTGGGAAGAAATCTGACACTTCATAATCAATCAATAGATTGTAATGTTTAATGTTTGTTCTATATTCTAAAATTAACCGGACTCACTCCAACTATTGCAAAAATGTCTCAAAAATGACATAGACTATTTTGTTTTGTGAGATATATCCAGAATATTCTCTTAATTAAGACAATTAATATTTATTTGTTCTCTTTTCAGGTGAGTGTCAAACATCCATTCAAGTACACAGCTGAGTATCATTTTCATGTTTCACCGTAATTACGTGGCTGTTGTTGAGCCAGGCTTCTAGTCACTTTTTTTGTAATTTAGGAAGTTAAAAGCGGTCTTGTTTTAGGGTTAGGGCTTCAAGAATAGTCAATGAGTGGCATTTGGGATCAGGAGAGGATATGCAGATTAGTTTTTAATAAATAAACCACATAACTGTAGATGTTTTTAGCGCCAAGAATTGTGGTTTTCAAGACTCACGGATATAGTTTACTGTATGTAATCAGATGGCATCACCTCTGAATCTGATTTGACATGGCGTTCTATTCATGACAATCTATAACACTGTCACTTTGTGAGGTACGGTATACACCATATTTTTGCTTCCAGTGTTGTGCAGACGAGTGATACAATGCATACAAATCACAGACTGAAGTTTGCTATGGGTTGCCGAAGATTTCATAAAATCAGACATTCTGGGAGTTCAGTCACCTCAAAACACTTTGGCCAGTGTCACAGATAAGAAAACAATAGCTTTGACCATAAGCCATATGAATGTATATGCACTGTTGGTGTATGATGAATGCATCTGTCTGTCAAAGAGCTATCCTTTCCTTTATTATAAGGCATGTCAACTTCAATGAATCTTGCAAAAGTGTGGCCATTTTACCTTTCTGTATAACAAAATTCAGTTTTAAGAGTGGTTAGGACAGACAATTTCAAAACTTCCTGTTGGTAGCGAAAATAGGGCTGTCATCACATTGACTAGAAATGGTGTTGATATATAGTGGGAGCTTTGAGCAATGCAGCTCATCTGGTTGCAGACAGTTTCTAAAGCCAACAGTTGCAAAAAAGTCTATCAATACCATGTGGTATAAAAGTACTATAATCATACCATGAAAACAGCAAAACACCCTTTCAGGTCATTCAACTGTTATAAATTCTTCCTCAGTAATTACTTCTGAAAACCACATTCAAAGTGACAATCAGAAGTCACGTTCTTTCTTTATTGTGACCTCATGTGCTGCACTGAACTGATAATTGCCTTTCAGAGAAAAATCAATAATCTACTGAATGCATGGGTTGTTCAACCTGCAAGGGAGCTCATTTTGGTTTCTGTTTGGGTTTCTGGAGTCTGGCACATGTTCCTATTCATTCAGGGTCTTTCGTAGGATGGCAGTTGTATATCCCAAGGGCTCTCACTGAGTAGCTTTTTTCTGTGTTGTCGTATTTCTTTACTGTCCTAGGTAGCCCAATGAAATTCAGTTCTTGAAGGTGGGTCCTGAAGGGCCAAAGAATTCAAAAGACATCATTCAGGATTTAATAATTAACAAATTTCTCACTTTAGACTGAGGTACAATATCAGTAACTAAGTAGCCCGGATGCAGTTAAAACATCAGCAATTTTTATGATGCAATTTTTATGATCAGTGCCTTGGAATTGCCTCCTTGGAAAAGCCTCCTTGGAATTGCTTCCTTGGAATTACCCCCTTGGTATTACCTCCTTGGAATTTTTTTTTTGATTTGAAATATATTTATTCAGGATAAAAGTTTCAGTGTACAAACTGTTTTTCAAACTAGTCCTGACAATGAATAACAATGACAATAAAATATATACAATGAGAAAAAGAAGAAAAAAAGATTAAAAAGTTATATAGATATAAACATGGAAATACTTTAACATTAAAACATGATAAAACATTTTGTTGACTTGATAAAAGCTTTGAGTTTAAATTTAAAAACATCAATAGACATAGATGACTTGAGTTGACCAGGCAATTTGTTCTATAACATAGTACCATGATAAGTAAATGAATTTTTAAAAGCTGAATTACAAGGGAAAGGCATTAAAACATCATATGAATCACTAGACCTGAGAGCATAATTAACATTGACTTCATTGCAGAGTGTTACATTATTAGACAAGTAAGCTGGAGCAGCACCATGTATACATTTAAAGTATTGCAATAATGTAAATAATCACGACGTTGGAGAACATTCATCCATCCTGTAGACTTAACAAGGTCAGCTCCCCTGATATTAATATAGTCAAAATTGCCAGTTATAACACGTGCGGCATAATTTTGTAAACATACTTTTTTGAATATTTGAACAAGTGGTATAAGCCCATGAACATATAGCACAATCAATGACATTTTATATGGAAGAAATATAAATTCTGTTAAGTACATCAACCGGGGTAATATGTTTAAGACGTGCTAATCTATTTATCTTGTAACCAAGAGATCTACAAATTTTCTGCACTTGAATATCCCATGTAAGATGGTTGTTGAGTCTAACACCCAAATACTCAGCAGTGTCTGTCTGCGTGAGCAACTGATTGTCTATCTTTACTTCAATATTTGTATCATTAACATTTGAATACTTACTGGAAATGAGCATGACATCACTTTTCTCAAATGCCAGCAAACAAACCACATGCTTCATTCAAATCCGTTTGACATTGCATAATGCAACCCCCCCCCCCCTTCAGACAAGTCAACTGGAGAGATGAATCATATTGTATTCTAAGAACATATTAGGATGTTCCCATTTGCAGTGAAAGGATGGATTAAGGGTGGACGACTGCCAGAGAGCTACCTGGGAGAATTAGATAATTTTTTGAGGAGCTGCCTCATCCCATTGCAGAACTGTTCATGCATATTTATGCAGATTTCTTATGTGTTATTCTCCTGGGATATGTAATAAAATGTTTTTAGTCCTTACAGCCCAATATCAGCCTTTTAGTATTTTGCCAAGATCTGTTGAGGTTCATTAAAACTATGTGTAGAGTATTTTAGTGTAGACCTACCTTGCGATTTAATTTTAAAATACCATAACATGTGTAGGAACGTTGAAAGTCATTCTTAAGCATGCAAGCTCGCATCATGAAGAAGAATACTATTCAATAGCATTAAGGCCTACTTTTGATTTCTATCTGTCAATTTCATACCATTTCTTATCTGAATGAGGATATTTCCACCATTTGCACATGCTGAGAGCACAAAGCCTGCATGTAGCCAGTAATCAAAGTCGATTCTGTAAATATCTACCATGTTTACCAAAAATGATGTGTCATCTTAACAGAATTATCAAAACGTTGCTTCAGTCTGCTATGTTTTCTTAGATTGGAAAAACTTGTCCTTATGTTGATCTTCTGTTTGACAGTAACAGATAGTGACACAGCATCTTAATACTTAAAAAGCAATATCACAACAAGCACCTGCTTATTTGAACTTCATGCCTACTTCACAAACTTCTAAGATGAACATACATTTTTAAGTCGGAAGAAAACAGTAGAAAAATGTTGTTTTGTAAACTGAAGTAGTCACATTTTGTGAGAAACTTTCCAAACATTGGATATCTGGCCAGCTGACTTTCAACATCGAAAATATGTAAATTATAAACGATGGCTATACAATCCAGGTTAAGGCCTAAAGCTATTTTCTATAGAGAAAATATGCACAAAAGTGGTTTCAATAACTACCAAAAATTATATAATATATAAAATATCATAACGGTTAAGTGATTCTGTCTTATTACGACAACACTATAGCAAAGGAGCGGCTGCTGAATCTACATTATTGAAAAATGAAATTATCATAAACAATCTCCACAGGACTGAAATGTGTGTTTTAGATTAAGCCCCTTTCACACCTACAAGGATGCATTCAAGGATCACCAAGGATGGCCCAGAATGAAGGAAATTATTCATCCTGCACGATCCGGCATTCAAATAATTGCTACAATGTAACAATGCCAAATGTTACATTTTGAAGCAGGATGCACTATGGTATCAGTAGGGACTGAGCAAGGACCTACTATGGTCTTGAAGGACTGAACAAGGATACTGCAGGATTGAACAAGGATACAGCAGGACTGAACAAGGATGCAGCAGGACTGAACAAGGATACAGCAGGATTGAACAAGGACAATGCAGGATAAAACAAGGATACTGCAGGATTGAACAAGGACACTGCAGGATTGAACAAGGATAGTGCAAAACTGAGGTCTCTCAAGTTGTGTCGATGCCTGCCGACACTGTATATATATATGGCAATGACACCTAATTTGCCTTTGATAAAATAAAAATTACATGGAAAGCATACAGCTATTCTTTGTTCAGAGTGGAAAACAATGGAAAATTGAAAGGAAAAATAGCTTGTATTAAGGTATTTAAGAAAACCAATAAAATTCAAAGTTTAGTTGAATAGTTAAATTGCTGTAATATTCTTTTAGGATGACAAAAAAGGAGGATACTGTATTTATTGCTCATATATGCAGAGAACTTCTCAAAACTTTTTACATAAACATAGCTATGAGTGGTACGCCGGGAAAAAAAATCTGAAGCCAGGCTGCTGCCAGGAGGTCAAAAGATCATTATTATCGAACAAGAAAAAGAATAAACTCAACTGTGACAATATTAAACTGGTATTCATGGATATGAACTTGAAGCTTGGGTTTTAACTTTGTGCATTGTCCACATTCTTACCATCAGAAAGTGCACAAATTAGCTTGTTCATGTCCTCCTGCCAGTCAAGGATGTGCAAGGATGGCCAAGGATGAGCCAAGGATGAGTAAGGATGAGCCAAGGATAGGTAAGGAAAGGTAAGGATGAGCCAAGGATAGGTAAGGAAAGGTAAGGATGAGCCAAGGATCCTCCAGGATGCACCCTGGTGGCCACATGGTCATCAGGGAAGTAATAAGGTGGAGCAGGATCCGCTAAGGATAGCCCAGGATCCACCAAGGATAGTCCAGGATTCACTAAGGACAATGTAGCCATTTTGCCATCCTGCTCATCCGGCAACAAAAATTAAACATGTTCAATTTTTTGTTGTGATCCGTGGTGGAGATGAAGGATGCTCCAGGATAGTCAAGGATGGCCCAGGACCCAACAAGGATGCAACAAGGATGTAACAAGGATGTAACAAGGATGCAACAAGGATGTCAAGGATGAGTGATCCTTCTTCATCCGTGAGTATCCTTGGATGCATCCTTGAAGGTGTGAACACCACATATGGCAATGACACCTAATTTGCCCTTGATAAAATAAATAAAAATTACAGGGATAGCAAACAGCTATTCTTTAGTTCAGAGTGGAAAACAATGGAAAATTGAAAGGAAAAATAGCTTGTATTAAGGTATTTAAGAAAACCAACGAAATTCAAAGTTTAGTTGAATAGTTAAATTGCTGTAATATTTTTTTAGGATGACAAAAAAGGAGGACACTGTATTTATTGTTCATATATGCAGAGAACTTCTCAAAACTTTTTACATAAACATAGCTATGAGTGGTACGCCGGGAAAAAAATCTGAAGCCAGGCTGCTGCCAGGAGGTCAAAAGATCATTATTATCAAACAAGAAAAAGAATAAACTCAACTGTGACAATATTAAACTGGTATTCATGAAAAGGGGATATGAACTAGAAGCTTGGGTTTTAACCCTGTGCATTGTCCACATTCTTACCATCAGAAAGTGCACAAATTAGCTTGTTCATGTCCTCCTGCCAGTCAAGGATGTGCAAAGATGGCCAAGGATGAGCCAAGGATGAGTAAGGATGAGCCAAGGATAGGTAAGGATGAGCCAAGGATCCTCCAGGATGCATCCTGGTGGCCACAGGGTCATCAGGGAAGTAACAAGGTGGAGCAGGATCCACTAAGGATAGCCCAGGATCCACCAAGGATAGCCCAGGATTCACTAAGGACAATGTAGCCATTTTGCCATCCTGCTCATCCGGCAACAAAAATTAAACATGTTCAATTTTTTGTTGTGATCCGTGGTGGAGATGAAGGATGCTCCAGGATAGTCAAGGATGGCCCAGGTCCCAACAAGGATGCAACAAGGATGTAACAAGGATGCAACAAGGATGTCAAGGATGAGTGATCCTTCTTCATCCGTGAGTATCCTTGGATGCATCCTTGAAGGTGTGAACACCACATTACACCCGACATTCTTATTTCTTATCACTGAAATATTCCTCAATTTGTTCTGTAAAGCACAGAACCTAATTGAGAAGATAAGAGTCACAAATCTCATTTTTGCAATGTATGGATTGCACAGTCACCTTCATTCCTGCCATTTCTCCAGTGAAAACTCTATTCCCTCAAATAATACCACCTTTCATGTACATACAAATGTTATACCTGGCAGCTTACATCAATTTCTATAATTTGTATCCATCTGACCTTTCGAAAGCAATGAGGGGACTTTGTTGATTGATTGATTGATTGATTGATTATTTATTTCCACGATTTTTTGAAATATATACAAAATATATAAGAAGTGGAGGAGATTCCCCAAGACCAGAATTGATCGCTTTGTACTGTTCACTCTTCCTTGCCATTGTCTGGCATATATATTCTACATTGAAGGTCATATATACGTATGTATCTCCATTTCCATTCTCTGTTCCAAACCCAAGATAAAAGCTCTTATTCTAATTCTAAAATGTATAAATGTGTAAAACTCCAAAGCTTAGTGATCTTATTCACCTGTAATTTTTGTGCCTGTGGATGGAAAGTGGGTGTACATTTTACTTCTGTTATTTGATTCATTCATATAGCACAGTGGCACACAAGGTTTCCACAAGTATAAACTTTATATACAACAATTTTAAATTAGCGGTACTTTGAAAATATAGATAAAAAAGCAGTACAGCGGATTATGGGTTATATATTAAATGTTTCCAAGTAGAAATTAAAATTATAGATTCTATATATACTCTTGATCAAAATGCTGGAATAATTTGGATTTTCAAGGTGTCAGGATTTCAATGTTCAAAAATTGGTGATTGAATGTGTGGAATTTCAAAGATTTTTTCCTCAGATATTAGATTTATGCATAAATGATATCATAAACCATTTTTAGTTGCTGAGAATAATTTGAAAACTTTCTTAGGGTGAACCGGAAAAATTGATAATTTTTAGTAAAAAATCATCAAAAATCACATCCTGGATCAACAACACAGACATATAATTTCAACATATGCAAAAAATGCCAACTTCATCTTGATGTGTACAACCAAAAAACATAGCAATATCATGTTGAATTCCACATTCCTTGACCTCCGCCTTCACTTGATATGGATTCCGCAAACCTGTTGTTTGCTTCTTTTTGACTGATATGGCCATTCCTCAGTGAAAGTCACTTGCACCTGGTCCAGAGAAGTTGGCTGGACCTCTATCTTGTGTGCAGAATGGTCAAAGATGTCCGTATAATGTTATTTAGGTTCAAATCGGGTGAAGTTGCCAATAGGGTCAAATTGTCAATTTTCAAGGTTTAGAAGGATTTGAGGTGCCCTACAAGCTTGAGCACTGACATAAATGAATGAAATGTTTCAACTGAAGTGTTCTCTACACTGAGGTACTATTTCCTCTTCCAACAAACTTGGATAGGAGACAGCCTGGACGTTTCTATTCCACACTACCGGAAACAAATTTCCGTCATAATGGATGACACCCAAAACAAGCCCTGAACTGCTACCCTGAGCCCTTTTGGCCTTGAGCAGGTATTTGGGCTGTATCTGGCCACCTTCGCATCACACAAAAATTTCTCCATAAGCTCTGTGAAACATGTACCAGGATATATTGACTGGTACTGAATTAACTTGAAAACTTATCAAAATATTCCAGCATTTTTGTCAAGGGTGTACACTTGTTGGATGAGGAAATGATACGTCAGTGTAGAGAACACTTCAGTTGAAACATTTCATTCATTTATGGCAATGCTCAGGCTTGTAGGGCACCACAAATACTTCTAAACCTTGAAATTTGAGACAAATTGACAATTTGACGTTATTGGCAACTTCATCCAATATTAACCTAAAAAACATTATAGGGACATCTTTGACCATTCTGCACACAAGATAGAGGTCCAGCCAACTACTCTGGACCAGGTGCAAGTGACTTTCACTGAAGAATGGCCATATCGGTCAAAAAGAAGCAAAAAACAGGTTGGCAGAATCCATGTCAAGTCAAGTGAAGGCGGAGGTCAATGAATGTGGAATTCAACATGATATTGTTATGTTTTTTGGTTGTACACATCAAGATGAAGTTGGCATTTTTTGCATGTGCTGAAATTTTATGTCTGTGATGTCAATCTAGGATGCGATTTTTGATGAATTTCTACTAAGAATTATCAATTTTTCAGGGTACGCAAAGAAAGTTTATCAATTATTCTCAGCAACTCAAAATGGTTTATGATATCATTTACATGTAAATCTAATGTCTGAGGAAAAAATCTTTTCAATTCGACACATTTGATCACCAATTTTAGAACTTTGAAATCCTGACAGCCTGAAAATCCAAATTATTCCAGCGTTTTGATCAAGAGTATAATTCAACGGAGACCATGCTCACCAGCGGATTAAATTGTTGCTCAGATCCCATTTAGAGCTTATAGAGTAATCAGTGTGTAGCGAAAAGGGTATTTGATAGCAGGCAACAGGCAGATAAAATTAGATCACTAACAGTGCATGAAAAATCTGGAGAGCTTTGACCCTTGTGGACAATTTCCTTTGAGGAACGTTGGTCTGAGGTTCGATTAAACCTCCAATCCACATCGGACCCAACGTTTGAAAACTACGTATTCTGTCGACAAATGCTTACGAGATTACTACGTACGTATATATCGTAAATAATGCGTATTTCTCCAACCTCCCTTGACTACGTACCCCCCACGTTGAAGGATCGGTCGTTATACGCCTCTGGGGCGTCAGGCGTGGCAGGCCAGCCCAGCGCGCTGGTTCTTGCGCATGCGCAGAAGTGGGAGGAGGCGGCCATGGCTGGGACAACGCTCGTGTTGATTGGAGTTATTTCGGCCTAGAACACCATTTATACAACCGTACTAATGTATTTAACCATGGCCGATTGATTCTAGGATGTGTATTGGTCAAATGACTCCTTCGGATGGACTCTAGCTGGTGTGTATGCTTCACAATCATCCTGTCAATCGGCGATCTGGAAGATGTGTACCAGGGAGGCGCCGGCCAGGGGCGGAGCGCTCGGAGGGGCCCGGGGGACTGCCGCATTGCTTCTTGCCGTCCAGCCACCCTGCCAGGCTGCGACCCCCGTGGAAAAAAATAATAATAAAGCCCTTATACAATGGGCCTTATATATGATAAAATGTTGTTTTCTTGATATGATAAAAGAATATTCTGATTTGATTTTTGCTGCGGGATTTTTGGGGGGGGGGTTCAAGAATTTTTATTTATTTGAGGGTTGTGCTTGGTTTGGATTTTTGTTGAACACCTGCAAAGAGAAAACATGAATTAAAACAGTGAAGAGAGAAAAACCAGAGAGAGATAGAGAGAGCAGAGCCAGGCAGCAAGCACTGAAGGTGGCTCCAAAATAGGCAGACTTTTCTTCCTTGTTTTACCAAGCAGTCTGCAGTCCATTTAAGGACTACAATATATAAATATAAATAAACAAAATTCACTTACCTTGTGAGGGATTAATACTTCAACTCTGAAGAGTTGGAAAAATCCCAATCCAAATTGGTCTTGGACAGGTGGCATTCAGGAGAGCTGCAAGTAACTCACTTCAACTCCGGTCTTAAGTGATTCTCTCTTGGTCATTTGTGGTTGAGCAGTACTTGGGAAATTTTTTTTGCCCAATTTAATCTTACATAGTTTAAAAGATATTTATTTGGTAATTTTTGTACTCTTGTAGCTACTATTTCTTTATGGCTTCATCCAATTATCACCAGCAAGCATCCTGTTGGAGATTTTATTATCTCAAAGTTACGAAATAGATTGAATTAGGTAAGGTATAGATGGCGCTACAAGGCTCTCTGACACTCAGGATCCCAGGTTCTGCAACTTTGTGCAAACCTTCAACAAACCTTTGGCAGATACGTATGATCAGACGTTTGCCCTGAACATTACTTTCAAACGTTGTCCATACATATCAAAAACACGTCGGAGAAACCTTGGAACTTACGTATTGCCAAATGTGCGACCATACCTTTCATAAACCTATGAATCAAAGGTATGGTCATACGTAACAGTCTAAGGTTGTAAAAACCTCTCAAATGAATGTTCGACAAACCTATTAATCAAAGGTACGGTCATACGTAGTTGTCAAACTTCCTTCAAACCTCTCAACCAAAGGTATCACTTACGTAATAGTCTAAGGTTTTAAAAACCTCTCAAATGAATGTTCGACAAACCTTTGAATCAAAGGTATGGTCATACGTAATAGTCAAACGTTCTTCTAACCTCTCAAACAAAGGTAAGACTTATGTATGACTGACACGTTTAGCCAAACGTTACGACCAAACAGTCTTCCAACCTCTCAACCAAAGGTATGACTTACGTATGACTCGAACGTTAGGCCAAACTATAAAACAAACTATCTGCCAACCTCTTACTAAGGTTGCGACCTACGTTTGGTTTTCCATCTGAGTGCAACGTTTCTGAAATTACCTTTGCCCAACCTTTGACATACATTGTTTAGCCCAACGTTTGATTCTAACCAAAACAATTACGTAGGGAAAGGTTTGATTTACGTAGCTGCTCGGGAGGGGAAGTAGGCTAATATAATCAAGCTTCACTCAATTCAAGTAGGTGCATTTAAGTGGTAGCGAATGTCAGATTTTTGGCTTGTAAAATGGGTTTGCCTTAATCGGACACTGGCTGTATAATGCCATGACGGTAATGAGGAATAATTGGATGGATGTAATACACACATGATAATGATGATGAAGAATTCTGAGGGTTAGAATCATTCATAAATTATCTCAAAATTCCTATTTCTGATTCACAGGTCTAGTCGTTGTGCTCTAGGTGAACACTGTACAGCATCTATATAGGAACATTTGCATGATATGGAAGTATGCCTCTTTTAGATAGATAGATAGACTATAGACAGATAGACAGATAGATAGATAGATAGATAGATAGATAGATAGATAGATAGATAGATAGATAGATAGATAATCTTTAATATCTGAAGAACGGAAATTTGCTTTGCACCCACAGGCAAAAATACATAGTGAAGAAATGACGGTAAATATTTTACAAATTGATTAATACATAAATGCAAGTGTCATTGGGTATTGAAGAGTCTTATGCTTGATGGCACAAATGATTGCTGCATTCTCCGGGTTCTACCATAGAATGATCTCAGCCGTCTGTTCAAGGGTAGAAACTCATACTCCTTGTGACGGTCATGGGTTGGAGCTTGCAGGATTTTATTAACCTTTAGAGCGATACATAGTGTCTGATTTTGATAGGAATCCTGCTAAGATTGTATCATCCGCAAATTTTATAATGTGACAATCAGGGTTGGGCACGAGTACATGCAAATGTACTCGAGTACGAGTACGAGTACTTGCTACATCTATGAGTACGAGTACGAGTACGAGTACAGCCTTTTCTGAATGTACTTGAGTACGAGTACGAGTACTTTCAAATGTACTCGAGTACGAGTACGAGTACATTTATGCAGTTTCGAACCTTCTTTGTACAATATTTAAAAAAAAAAAGCATTATCAAGATAAAACGATTGAGTGACAATATAGATTATCAGGGAAGGCTACTATACCTACTTAGGGGTGACCATTTAATTTCCAGGGGGGGCTTGGAGTTTTCCTTGATGAAAATTATTTGTTTCACAATAAGATTTTATTTATTTCAAGTCCGCAAAGTCACTGAACATTCATTCCTAAGTCAAGCAATACTTTGAGCCCCAAGAAATATCCCCACCAGAAATAATTCATTTCAAGACTGCCGAAAAAGAATTTACTTATCTGAGCAAGAAATTGTTTATTTTAAAAAAAACTGCAACCTCCCCCCCCCCTTCCCGAGATTAAATGGTGGCCCCCTTGTTGATCGAAAGTGAACTATGCTAGTTCAAAATGGCCTTTGAAACTATTTGCTGGGCTGCCAATCGCTTAATCAAGGGTTGGAATCCAGATCTAGTCAGGTCACCTGGACCTATGTTGGACGGCAGTTTCAAGCATATCCTTAATTGCCTTGCCCTAATTAGCCTAACGAGTGCATACAATTTAATACAGGATGTAAACCTCCAGTCATTCTAAGTGACTACAGTGGAGAAATGAAGGATTGAGTTAACTATTATGTTTACTATGTTGAGGCCTATTTCAGAGGTAATGGTGTTTGGAAGTAGAGGGCAAGTATTTACTCCAATAATTTAGTAACAAATGACATGCATCCATGGCTTCAATGGGAACATATATGTCTCTTGTGATTGTCATTTTTCATTTCATTTCAATATCTTTATTATGTGCAAAGAATTCGTTAAAAACACATATCAAAGCTTGGCAAGGCAGATTGAGTAAAAAAAATTAATTTATAGCAAGCATAGAAAACTTAGTAATGGTTATTTCGTTCAGCCAAGAACATTTTTCGTAAGATAAAATCAAAACATAGTGATTGGTTTTGGTGAGAGAAAGTGTAAGGTTTTCTGAAGACATGATATTTGGGGAGAACTATTTGAGTTGAAAATATAATTTATGGTAGCAATTAAATGCTGTCAACTTTCTTTGTATTGTTGATAATTTTTTGAAAATGCATTTCATCTAAGTAATTTCTTAAAATGTGATTACTTCATAATGTCCACTTGGTTATTTTGCAATACTTGTATATCTTTAATTCAACAAATGAATCAGGCAAGAAAAGATGCATAATCAGACACACTGAATCACTCAGGAAAGTCATAGCAGTTACAATACACAATGTGAACAATAAACGAAAATAAACAAATGTCAATATCTCATATTAACTTGAACAAATGGAAATAAAAAATATGATAAATTTGAATTCAGTAATTCCTTAAAATCACACTTGTTAGAATTAAGATGAGCCAGGGTGGGCCTCTTGACTAAATATCGTTTTCCGATTTCCGTAAAAGCGTCGAATTATCCAAAAAAAGGTTAAAACGAAAACGGCTCTAGATATGGTTAAAATAATGCTAAAAACATAATTTAAAAACTTAGATATATAATTTAGAAGTAGCTGAATACAATGGCTCAGGTAAAAATACTGTATCTTCCGTGATAAGGCCAGCATCAGCCTGTAGTTTAGGATGTTTTGATTTGCGCCAAAGGTGTGAAAATTACAAATGGCGGATATATGAGTGATCAAAATTTTAGAATCTAAATCTAAATGGTTTTTCCTGAAAGTGATTCATATATGATCAAAAAAATATATATGTTGTACTTACGATGTGTATAGGTCCCAGATTACAGAAGACTGCTCACTATATATAATACTTTCCATTATGAAACTACAAGTTTATTCACAAAACACATAATTCAGTAGTGAATACACCGAAAAAGCAATTGAGCTATGGAATTAAATAAACTATAATATTTTGTCAAGTTAGAAACATTTCTTCAATTCATGGTAACGTTTTTCTCTAAATAACATAGGACATCTAAAAGAGTAAAGAACTAAAGATGGCTTGGAATCAAGATCTAGACTATATAATTTTATCTTGTTCAAATTTTATTTTCAATTTTCATAATTTAGTTGCTTTTGTGTTCAATTTTGTTCTTTTGAAGCTTTAAATGTACTCGTGATGTACTCACTACGAGTACGAGTACTTTAGCAATGTACTCGAGTACGAGTACGAGTACTGTACTCATGATTTGACGCGAGTACTGAGTACATGC
This sequence comes from Platynereis dumerilii, assembly GCA_026936325.1. NCBI lineage: Eukaryota > Metazoa > Annelida > Polychaeta > Phyllodocida > Nereididae > Platynereis > Platynereis dumerilii. Next base: position 105,736,055 of record JAPTHN010000002.1, read on the forward strand.
GAGTACTTTGAAAAATGTACTCGAGTACACGAGTACACGAGTACATGTGTACTCGTGCCCAACCCTGGTGACAATCCTTATAAACAGCTTAAAGCAAGAGCCTGTGAAGTGCGTGTCGCATGCTGAGCAGCGCCACCTGCATCTTTTATATCACTGAATGAGAAGAGAGCATGATGACTGAAATCTGACTTTGTCAATCAGTAGGATCCACCAAGCTAACACGCCAGTTTCCAATTTGAACTGATATCTTAGGAAATAATCTGCATTGATGTTCCCTATAGCATGCATAACTTTTTCTACATAAGAGTGTAAAAATTAAAAATCAGATCTATTGGAACAGTTCAGTTTGGAGGTGCTTCAGCTTAGGGGTTAAAGTTATTCATATTTACTCAAAATGTAATATGTAACACCTTGAAATTTTGTTGGACTGTCTTGAAATGCGAGCAACTCGGACCAAATCATTTATTGTGAGACCTTGCACGTGTACTAATTCTATTACATTTTTCCTCTATCGTGAAGATGAAGTGCTGAAAGCAAATTGGATTTAGTTTGAAGAAAATATCCTGCTCTGTTCCAGGATGTCACATGAATGAGCCCTTGTAAGACGTGTAAACAACCAGATTCACTGATGTGTACTGACTCCCAAACTGTAATTTATACATCACTTAAATTGATTGCTTGTTCTTGTGACATGAAAATTGTAGACCAGCAGAGTCATTTTTTTTGTCCCAACTGGGCCATGTGGTCTAATGAATACTTCCTGCTGTAGTTACTTTTAAAACCGTATTCACAGTAACAATCAGAAGACATGTTCTTAGTTTATTGTCACCTCATGGGCTGTACTGAACAGACACATAATTGCATTTTTGAGAAGGAATCAATAAACCTTTGAAGGGACGAGTTGGAATGGTTGACTCCACACATTCACTCAGGCCAAGTGTTGGACCTGAATATTGCATGATTGCATTTACCAATGTGTGAAAATCAACTCTAATTACCGGTATGGTGAGAAAGAGTGATTCTTCTACCTTTAATTCTAACTTCACAGACATTTTACCCTTTATTTAGAAATCTTGTTTGAATTGTTGGAATAAAAAATTTGAGATTTCTTTAATTTTTCAACATTCTTAGAATTAAAAACTTCACCAGGTGCAACATGTTGATAATATTCTCTATATTAAATGTTCAAATATACGTCTGAGAGCGACAATGTTGACTGAATATATATTTGTAGACAGGAAAATGCCAATTTGCCCTAAATTGGTGAGAAACTTTCTTATCATTGAATATGTTGACATTCTGTCTGCTTTATAGCAAGGCATTATTTAGGTATGTGAACACATGGAACAAAATGTCCGCACACATCCTTTTTTGCGTTATAATAATATAATACAAGACAAACAAGAAAATACTTAATCATAAAGTCAGTATGACAAGTATAGGGTAAACCAGAAATGATGAATTTATAGATCTAACTTTGGATAAGTTTTTTCCTGTACTTGTACTCAAAGAATATATGGAGATATTTTGCACGTCTTCATTACACAATTCAGCAAAACTCATGTACATGTACCTGAAGAAACACAACAACACATCATCTAATCAGTTTCACTGGAACTTTTGCAAAGTTTTATTACAGAATGACTTATCAGATATCTGTCTTTCAAATTAAGTAACGTTCCAAGTGTTTGTCAAAAACGTTACATTTACCAAATGTATTATCTGATACTTTGGAATACATACAATGCTTATAAATAGGAACACATGAGCAGTTCCAATCTGTAGGGGAGAGTGGGGACCGATGGGCCGCTTGACAAATTTTTGACCATGGAGGCAAATCTGCTTCAGATAAAGGATTCATACTGTGCACCCTATTAGCTGGTGTAATTCTCTTTAAAATGATATAAGATTCACATAGATCAACCTAGGAAGAAAGATGAGAAAACACATTTTGTGTCAAGACAGATGGTGGCCCATCGGTCCCCAACCATGGGGACCGATGGGCCATCCTATGGGGTCCGATGGACCATGTTAATAACTTGCCAAAGGGTGGATAAAGAATTCAAAATTTGTTTCCAATATGTTTTTGTTGATCCATATGAGTGTATTGGACAATAAGAGAGCGAAAGAATATAGATATGCCCAGATTTTACACTTTGAAAAAAAGCTTAATTTTCACAAATGTCATGAGTTACTTTTTTATAGTTATATTCAATCTATTGAGATGATATTTTAGCAGTACATGAAAAGATGCATTAAAAACTATATTGGAGAATTCCAAAACGATTGGTCCATTGGTCACTAAGAAAAAAAAATTATTTGATATTTGGTCGATATAGAAGTTTTGCTACCATCGTGATCATCAAAATCTTGTCTAATACCTCAAATTTGTTGGTGAATATTAAAAAATGAGAATATTTTAATTTTTTCTCCATCAATGAATCATTTCTGTCAATCATTTAGATTTTTAGAGGAAAATTAAAATTTTCCAATGATACTGTACTAGTATGCCACCTGCAGGAGAAATATTTAATCAAAACAATAAAATTCATCAATAACCCTTCATTAGCTTATATTTTGGTGAAAATTTAATTTACACTCAATAATGCATCAATGTCTTATGGGTACTTATGTTTATTATATCCCAAATACTACCTGAATTGAAAATTTGTGATTATGGATATTCTAAATTTCCATTATTTTGTGTTTGAAGCCATTACTAAGGCAAATCTATCACTGTAAATTCGAGGGCATTCATTTAAGTCAAAACTCATCATTTAAAGATGCAAGCTGAAGTTCTATTGTGCTTTTTCCTATAAAAGACTTTAATATCGAGCCCTATGCCAATACGCCACCTATATAAAATCTCAAGAAACAGTGGCCTATCGGTCCCCATGTTGGGTGGCCCATCGGTCCCCAAAAGCTTTCTGAACATTCAAACCCCTCTTTTTTGGTGAAATATGGTTCTTGTTCCTAAAATTCAATATGTAAATTGTCACCAATATATAGGACAAATCATCATAGAAAATATATTGCGTCGAGTCTACACACTTTTGAGATATTAAACTTTTTCTGAATCAGAAAAAAAATATTTAGATGTTGAAAATTTCATTTTGCCGCCTTCGCGGTTGTGCTATCACTTACTGATCAGTCGTTGATATGGTATTCATAGATGTGATAAGCAATACTAAAAATGCAAATTAGATGTTATGAAACGTTTTTGATGTGGAGTTAAGAGGATGGCCCATCGGTCCCCATGGCCCATCGGTCCCCATGTTCCCCTATTCCATGACAAGACCTGTTGCGTCTCAAGTCAAATGTACCATTTAAGACATGCAGTGAATTGGCCTTCTTGTCATAAATCAGGTTATGGAGAAATAATTAAAAGGAAACGATATCTGTTAGATAATTGGGTCTTAGTTGATTTTTTGTATTATGCATTGAAACTATTCTGACTTTCATATTGATGCGAAAACCCTTCGATGGAGCACATCATAACAATGCAATAAATTATATTTTTGAGAAAGGTGTATTGATATCAGCATTTTGACTCATTTGTCACTGAGAGCTGGGTTTTGGATTATTGAAAGTCAACAATTTTTTATAATTATGAATTTTTCTTCTGAATCTTTTGTTTTTATTTGGGACATTTGAGCCAAATGTCAATCAGATGAGCCACGAAATTAAAGGCCCATTGACATTTGTAAATGTGGAATAAAAGTCCAATGTGGTGATGGTTTAGGTGTAGCAAATTTTGTACATTTCTGCTACTACCTCGAGATGATTGCATGCAGATTGCTGTCTCAGCACTTCATATGAAGCCTTTGCAGGACTGTGATACAGCCTGTCTCCACCGACACAAAATTTTATCACCAACTATTTGATGTATGTTTCATATGCTTGAAAGTTCTTCGAGGCAATTGCATACAAATTCCCAGTCGGCCTGTGACCTTGGAGATGATGAAGTGATGACCTGGGGCACAGTGATACTCTTGAATCACAGCTCAATATCTTCAATTGACCCTCAAAGTTACTTCATTCTCCCAAGAAATCGCCCTTATTCTGCTGAAATATCTTCCCAGTGTGTCATTATGGTTTCCCCATCCAATTCCAGGTGTTTTCGCTAGTGGCAATTCTGTAGATAAATTTTGCTTCTGTCGTTATCCTTTCAAGACTGTCATTGAGATTCCAAGCAGGTGTCACATTTCTAAATGACATTTTGTAATATCGAGTATTGGGTGCCATATTTTTTGTACAATTTCGTTTTCCCATACCATTTCTTCAAAATGCATCTGTCACATATCATTTGTGAGAGTGAGATTCTCAAATTTTATGATTGCCTCTTAAGATCTATGTGATAAAAATTATTTCATTCATTTCATGATGAAGGTGAACAAACACGTTTTACAAACTATCCTTCTGTTCTAGTTTGAAAATTTTTTAAAAACTTGTTTACTTTTTGCTTTACAAAACGTAATTTTTTTGTCTTGCTACATCTGTTTTGTACAAACATAAGATAAAAGACAGAATAGCAAAAATACCTGAATCAATTCTAAAATGACTGCATCTCTTCCACAATTTAAGAATCATGCAAATAGTGAGATAAAGCAAAATTAATGTAAAAAAAAAACATACTTTTAAGTTCAGAATAAACTGTTCTTATGACATAAAACTTTCAGGCCAGCAAAGTCATTTCAATGTCCCTGCTAGCCAATGTGGTTTAATGAATTGCTACTTCTGAAAACGTATTCAGGGCAACCACCTCTAGTCACGTTCTTAGTTTATTGTGACTTCATGTGCTGCATTGAACGGACACATAATTGCCTTTCTGGGGACGAATCAATAATCTACTGAAGGGATTGGTTGCAATGGTTAAGTCCAAATGTGAAAAATGAGAGTTTCAGAAAATTGTATTTATGAAAAATATCAAAAATTGTACATTTGAAAAATATCAAAATGCTTCATGATATTTGTAACTTAAATACAAATACAGAGATCACAGTGGAATCTGATGTTAAAGTATCAAAAACTGGGTAATCAAAAATCTCATGTTTTTCTGCAGTGTATTTATTTCCACTGTATTGCAACATATTCAACATCAATAGCCTCTAGAGCAGTTTCTTGGCTCACTTCCAGGCCAATTTTCTCTGTACATGCTAACGTTCTTCCTGATACTAGGATATGACTGGCCGGAACTTATGGCTGTTTGAATGGTCTATACTTTCACTAAACAAGGACACGGTGTAGGGCCATGATGCTGGGCTTCACAGTAGAAGCCCAACTATTTTAGTCATTCACTTGGGGGTCCCTTCGGCCTAGCGAGGCATCTTCTCAGAACAACATATACCTCCTTCATAATAAATGAGCCTATCCAGGAAAAATTGCTTCTGTTCAAAGCCACCTCAAAAAATTTTTTTTGTCTCTTCAACTTGAAATTATATACATGTACAGATTCAGTGACCTCCATCTATAAACAAATACGTACAGTGTAGTGTTTCGAATCCCATCCTCAATTGAGTCTGAGCCCTTGGGACATTAAATGGAGGCTGGTTGTATCCTGTGTTCTGTGCTGGGGCAACTGACAGACCCTGGGCATCCCTGAATTAATAGGGTATGCCAGACTCCCAGTCTTCTCATCAATCATCATCACACAGCGATCACCAGCACTGGAGGGTCCCACAGCATGGGGCTAGTGAGGCATCTTTTCAGAGCAGCCTGCCACATAATTGTCCACATTTATGATGCAGGGCCTGTCTAGGAAAAATTGCTTTTGTTGATTAGCTATCTTGATGGATCATCTAAACTTTTAATTCACCGTGGAGTAACCCGATTGACTTTATAAACCCTGTTCACATTGTGTAATAAGTGCAAATAGACGAACCAAATGTATAAAATTGTATTATCAAGTACATCCGCGCCATCCCTTTATTTTAAACTTGTGAGGGGATGTGGAATTCAGTGAGTTATATACTCTAATTACTCTAATATGCGTATCTGAAATTCAGAAGCTTCATGCTATTACAATTCCAGATATATGAAACCAAATGTAATCCATGTCACCAGATCTTATACTCTTGGGGGTAGGACCTTGCCTGACCAAGGTTTCAGATAATATCAAATTTGACATATGGGGTTTTGCAGATGCATAAGGTAATTTTCCTTCCATCCCCTGGTGGGGTTCAGAAATGGCTGGAAACTTGATATGTTGTCATTTTCAATATATTAGCTTGCATACCAGCTGTCATTATTCAAAGAACTGATCTTTATGTAGGATTGGACTTACGACACCTTTCAGTCTTGACGTTTATACACAATGTTTATAAACTTATTTTACCTACTTTCATTTTGAAATGGGAAGATTCTTTTGTAGGAACAAATTTCTCAGAGACAGGTCATGTTTGTTTACTATCTGCCAATGAGTGATAAACAATATCAAGCCAATTTGACGATACATTTGTTACATTCAACCACCAGGTTGGACTTTTTTCTCGACATCAGATTTATCACTTCACATTAGCAGATCGGTACCAGTGAAATACTCGCTCAAACCACAGACCTGCAACAACAATGTCATACTCACATGGTTTGTGTAAAGTATCTGACTGCTAGTTGCTATGCCTGTAAAAGCATATATATTAAATGAAGAGAAGGGACAGTCATCCTAGTGATATTTCAGGCTTTTAGATCATTTTTTTATAAAGCCTGCCTGAATTCATAGAACATAATTCCCAAGAGAGTTGCATTCCAAACAGACTCAGTACTCAATTTTTACAATAGGATATCTACCCCACGAGAAAAACTTTCCATCAGATAAAAGAAAAGAACCTTCTTCTTTCCTAATCAAAAGAAACACCAATGCTCATAAAAGACGCACTTCAAACATGATGATTGTTCAAATGAAAGAATCTGAGAATGGTCGAGCAGCATGACAGTAAGTCAACACAGCAAAAATGAGATGATTATTAAAACACGATAGCATGTGTGATGTGTCAAAGAAAAACTACTTTCAGCCCTTGATACATTGTATGTAACAAACACTTTCCCTGAAAGAGATTTATGTAATTTACAAACTGTTAACAATCAAGGTGTATCACTAGGCCTAAGGAACAAACTGTTCTTTCCAGTTGTTTAGCTAGCAAGGCATTCCTTGTTTCTGTGGGGTTACAAGAGAAACGGAATCAGTTGCAAATGGCATTCCAGAGACAAATATGTCATGAAACTTTAAACCTTGGTTTACAAGGTGACTTGGAGATGACATGGTCTCAACATCATAGTATGATGATGTCATTGCGAAAACTATTTAATATAGGGAGTAACAGGGAACAGATACTGATCATATTGCAGATGCTCTGTCTGAGAACAGTCTGCTGTACAAGGAAGCTTGGCTGCAGACTGATGAAATTCAAGTCGAATTGGTATCGAATTGGCATCTAGGTCAGTGGAACTGCTCCCCTAAAGTCCAGGCTGCTGCCTGTCAGGACCGCGCCCAGCAGAACTCAGCAGAACTCAGCAGAACTTTGTTGGGCTGCTTCAAAACGTTAAATACAGCACCAAAAGTGAAATGTTGCAGCCTGGCAGATTCTTGGATTTTACGCTTACTTTGCACCATGTGCGAGTTGGAAAATTCTGGAGAATTCCTGAGTATTGAGATGTGTTAGCTTGCTCATTTGCTAAATAATTATCATGAATAAGGCATTTAACAACAGTTGCTTTATGTATGCTCAAGCCCTAAATGCCATATATATTCTTATTTGGAAATAAGCCTTTTTTATATGCTAAATTGTGATATGGGCGGACTGATGATTAACATTAGGCCTTACATATAACACCTCAGGTTTCAAATACAGGAAAGCAAAAGCTCCTTAAAATATACATGTCAAATGGGACTTTATCAATGTCATATTGCAATGCAATACAATACTTATAAGTTATATAAGACATATCATTAAAAATAACTATGTATAGCAGAGCTAATATTAATCAAGTCGCTTTGTGTGTGACATTTTGCTAAATCCGATTTTATTCCAGTGAAACAGAATAACATGGATTGCATCCAAGTGAAGGCACCACATATGGTGTAACTTTTAAAATGGAAATTGATATTAGACCTTCAGAGATTTTCAAAGTTTCGTATTACAAATTTTCTTGTAACAAGTCAAAATATCTCATAACCTGGCACCTGTGCAAGTATGAACTATACAACTTCTGATTGTGCGAATGGAATGGGAGAAGAATCATGTTATAGAATCTTTTACCCCCAACAACCCCTGTGGGTAATTTAAATAGAAATTGTCCAAATATGTTTTGAGAAAGTGGCTTGGCCCTTGGTGTAACCGTAATACCCTATAAAATGATAATATAAAATGACACAAGCCATTACGAGTGATATAATAATTTCAAAATCTGACCTTATTTGCGTCTCCTGAGTCTTCACAGCCAATTGTGGTCCTTCATCAACTATGTCATCTGAAATAGATATCAAACAGAAAAGAAGAAACAGAGAACTTTCCTACAGCCAAAACAAAGGTATTTATTTGTTGCAAATGCTGATTTGATTAAGTCGTGAATGATATGAAAAGGGTGATCACAATAGATTCAAAATTCAATTTCCACTTCTACAAGAAGTAGCCCCAGGAAGAAACGATCCCGAATCAAATGAAGAAAAAGAGAATGATATAAAATTTAAAAAAGGGAAATACGATGAATGGAAATCACACATCAAAAAGAAAGCATTTGCTAGTTTAGTAAAATGTTGAGAAGATGCTTTGAAGCCACAAAATTCAGATAATAATATTGTCAATAGTAAGTATCTAATGATAAACGAGGGCTCTAAACAGTCCCTGTGGCATTTGACTTTTAATCTGAACTAACCTTCATAGCTATTTTAGGGATGTTTGTAACCAGGTGCTTGCCCTGAATGCATCTTAAATGATAGATATTCTTAACAACGCAAGTTTAGCACTTTGGTTACACACCTCTCTCACATAAACACAATGTTAACTACCTCACTACTTTGTATTGGTTACCTTTGGTCAGAGTCTGCACCTCAATTCTTAATGAGACACTAACTCACACCTTGATGCCTCCATTGTGATAACAGACTAAGTCATGATAGAAACTGAGCCCCATCGCAAACAGAAACATGTATAAGCAAGAACTTCTCACCAGCATGGCACAAGGCAGGAAGTCATTAATCTTCCGACCCTCTCATGCAATCCTAATGAGATCTCGCCAAGCAAACCTCATCAATATCAAAGCAGTCTATTTAGTGGGAACTCCCATTTTATTACCGTAATTTTATAGACTTAAGAAATGAAAAAAATCTTAGCCAGTCGACAACTGTGAAATGGCTATGTCCTAAATGGTTCTCTGAGACAAAAAAACAACTACATTATTTTACTTTGTTCTGAGTCATTACAGACCCAAAGTTGAGTGACCAAATCAGGAAATTTACCTTTACATTTATCTTTACCTTTAGCCAAGTGACTCTTTGGGTGACCTTCCCCTTCGCAAGTTAGAGAACAAGCTTAATTTATACCAGCTGCACTGACAGTATGAAACATACATGTACCACTGCAATTGCAAGCCTTCTAGTATGATTGTATTGAACATCCCACCTTTAGCTGATTTAGATAATTTCATTAAAAGTAGGTCGATGTGAGCTCATAAAAGCTTTGTGCTCTGTGTTGTCAACACAGTCAAAAAAAATGTTTTGGTCCTGCACAATTCCATTAGCATTGGCATCAAATTTAGAAACCGTCATTTATCAAATTTGGTATCTTAGAAAATAATAACACAAGAATAAGAAAACTTTTTGTGTCATTTTCCTTTTTTTGGCCAAAAGAGGTACTGATTTCACATCCTGAAATTGCTTCATTTTGCTCCAACAAGGAATCTGACTGTTACAGTAATGCTTTTTAGAGCATTTCTTAATGATCACACTTACCAATGGTCAGCCAAGGTGTTCTTTTAACTTTATAGATTTGCTTCCTCCATTTTTTTACAATTATCTTTTAAATGAAATTCTAGTAAATCCCTTTCCAAAGAGACTGAAATATCTGTGTATTAAATAATGATGTCAAATATCTGACGACAATGTAAAAATAAAGTTTTCACAAAAGGATATGATTCACAACAGATTACATTGATGATGGTCAACTGGAGCTCAGGAAATTCAAAACCTTTCCAGTAATAAGCATTATGGTGGGACTGGCACCCCACATTTTGGAAATCTTAGGCGGACCAAACCTGACTTTTTTTTGCAAGTGAGGTTGACATATAAGAGTGTGTGTGTAAAACTTCTCATTCTATTAATATTTAGAGGTAGCACATTTCACTTGAAGTTTATATTGTAAATCCCCATTGGCGAGACCTAAAAAAACCTGAAAAAAACATGATTTTCCAAAAATGAGACTTAGAATGAATATTTTTTGAGCATTCAAAGACTGTTCGGGAGGGTTTTGGGAGGGCACTTCAGAACAGGCGTCCATTTCGCTCTAACATATATTATTTGGCCACTATGAGGAGTTAAAATCTCGAAATTTAGGCGTTATTGAGTCATTTTCATCATATTCAGCTGATATTGGACATTACATTTCGCAGAGATGAAGAGTTGAAAATGCAAAATTATGGTGGTTATGAATTGCCTTCCCAAAACCCTCCCCCGTAATTTTTGAATGGTATAAAAAAATATTGATTCTAAGTCTCATTTTTGAAAAATGCTTTTTTGCAGGTTTTTTCAGGTCTCGCCAATGGGGATTTACATCATAAACTGCAAGTGAAATGTGCTACCTCTGAATATAAATAGAATGAGCTGAAATTTTACACACATGCTCTCATATGCCAACCTCACTTGCAAAAAAGTCAGGTTTGATCCACAAACATAGGGGCACCAGTCCCACCCTAGCGGCCTCCCTACTAAAAGTACAGACAACCATGATTTTTTGAGTAACTTAACATACATGACTAGTGAGGGAAGGATCAGCAGCAATTGTTGATGATCTGTATTCATCATTTGATGAAAAACAGATGGTGACTTGAGCAGGCTTGGGTATTGAGATAATCATATGTACCTTTTTTTATAAATAATATTTTTTTAACAAAATGCTCTACTTTTTAGAATTTAGTGACACACGTTTTAAAGCATAGCTGCTCGTGAATTATTAACTTGAAGGGAAAAAAATATGTTTTTTTAACGCATAGCGCATTTGTCAAACCAATTCATGCATTTCAAAATATAAAAATTGCCCATAAACTCATCAAATGTTTGCGTTTTGTTCCAGGCCAGAAGACATGGCATATTTTTTTAAATAAGCTGAACAACCAAGTATTGGCAGACAATCTATATTACATGATTATAGTTGCATTTATCATTACAATTACGGCAAAAAAAAAAAGGCTTAAAAATGGAATCTTAATGAGGCTTTCCCCTGAATGGTTAGTGGCAAGGAACAATAATCTATTTCATTAGCATAGTACATTAGCTTATGTCCCTGAAACGGGACAACATCCTCAATAATTCAAATGTTTTGTGACCTAGCTGTGAAAACCATATGGCTAATCTGCCAGGTCACAAACCTGAAGGTAACTATGTTGTAAGATCTGAAAGCACACACTGCTTCATCCGCAACCTTATGCATTGGTGTTGAGCCCATGTCAAACTCCAGATCTATCAGCTCTTCCCACTAGGACTCTATATCGTTGCCAACATTCGATACGATATATATCATCGATACACTTGATCGATACACGATTCGTACCATCGGTCCACAAATTCGGGCCGATCCACATTTTGGAAATCCGCCTCCTGAAAAACATAATTTTTGGCCCAGAAAGTTCATCTCCCACTAGAGCGGACGTCAAGATGACAATCTTCTCTAGTTCAGTGATTGATTTTATGTATATTTTCTGTCAAATCTCAGCAATAAACTGCTTTTTTTAGCTTGATATGGCATAATGAACCATACCGAAAGTGCTGCTTCGAAAACCGGTTCGGGAACTGCTAGACTGAATCGGTATTTATCGAACCGGTGTAGACCCCTACTTCCCACTGCTTCTGTATTAACTCCCTGATTTTCATTGGCAAAATTGGTCCCATAGCGTGTGTTGAAAACAATGCACATTGTCCCTTTAAAAATTTTAGGATTTTCGAAATGAAGGCCGAAAACTAAAAGTGCACGACTGTTGAGGAAGGTCTGGAGAGATTTTAAGACAAAAACAAAAGAATTCTAAAGGGAGAATTTTGAGTTATGTCAATTATGGGATTTTGGTTTATCACACATTCATTTTCATGTTTAAATTGGGGTATGGGTTGTTTTTCAATCGGGGTACATGGATTTGTCTCAAGGGGGTCGAAAATAAGGGTCTTTTTTTTTCACCAAATTAATTTTTTTCTATTGCAATATATCTTGCCTTGAATTTCTGAAAATTGTAGGGCTACAAGTATTCTGAATTGTTTTTTATTTGACATGTTGTGTGGTGGTATTGATAAATTTGACCAAAAACAACTATCATGCCCATTCCTCTATTACTGGTTAATAGCGTTCCTCGTTGTATGGGCTTATGCTGAGTGGTAGATAGACATATGGCAATGAAAAATAATCTTACTTGCTTAATTTTGGCCAAGCACTTTGTCTATACCAAGAAAAACAAACATTTTGGGAACCGATTTTCCGATAACAATACTATATCTTCTACATAGCAACTCCTATCTGCCATTGACCCCACATTTTCACAGACTGGTCTGCAAGAAAAAATAGAACAACTCCACCAAATTTCAACAGTTTATTCGTACTGATAGTCATGGTATGACCCGCTGAATTTAACAAATACGACAACATAAATTCATTCGGAGAGGACACTTATTTTGACATGACAACGTCTATAATATAAAGTCTCTGTGGCATGCTTCTCGCAGTTGTGGATGAATCAGACCTTGAAACACAATTTTCGTCATAGAATTAGGTGACTAAGGATACCTTTTTGTTTTTTTGTTTTCTTTAAAATTGTAATTAAAGCTATATATGTTCGCAAATACAATAGTTCTTATTGGCACTATAGAGTTGTCATTTCTGCAGAAATTTGTGAGACGTATACTACATATATATGCATTGCTTGTTCATTCAGAAACAGTAATGGCACTTATGATATTACTCATAAGTGTCTATCCAGTTAACCGAGCAATATCGTTTAAGGTAAAGACAAGCAGAAAACTACAATTGCTTTTCTTGTCAAACATTTGTCCTCTCTGCCCTTAAAGAGTAGAACGGCTTCATTCATATGTTAGGGTGTACCAGGTAATGATTAAATTAATTTGAATGACCTAACTATAAAGGAAATAACAAGGCAAAACAACCATAAGAACATCGCAAGTTGTTGGGTATTTAAATCTCTCTTTAAGCAATCATGTTCTGAGGAGTCCACAAGAGGTGGCACTTGAGCATTTGAGCAGTTGAAAAATAACTCAAAATGACAAATTACATTGCATATTGTGCACATACTAAATATCAATGGCTAGGGACATCAATTAGCAAGATTATGCCCTTGGATATGATACCACCAAAAAACCCAACTTTTGGTTCGGAGAGGACAATGACATTTGACAGGCTCAATTCAGCATAAGCATTAATGTTAGTGAGATGTGCTTTGTCAGTGTCTCAAAACCTCTTAGCGCTACAATTTCAAAGTCTTAAAAGTCAGGTAAATCCTTTTGTAAGGATTTAACAGCCATTTTTCCTCATTTTTCGGAGAGGACAAGATTTGACGGAAAGCTGTTTTCGGTGTTTTCCGTGCTAAGAGTATCGCGCAGTTGGTACAACTGAAATGAAAAACTTAAAAAAACGTTGTCTAATTTATTGAAGGAGTATTTATGTAAAATAAAAATACTCTTTAATTGATGTTATCACTGTTTTGGCCGACCCAATTTCGGAGAGGACAATATTTGACGGAGGTGACCTTTAAGTATTCAATGCAGGATTCTGAAGAGACTAATCATAGTTGTTGCATGTAATTCTAATGTTGAACTCTCGGGACCATGTTGAAAGCATATTCACATTGGTGAAAACTTACTGTTATGTCAGGACAGAAAAATCTGAAGCGATATTTGCCTAATTTGTAAATGAGACAGTCAATTTTGGTCAAAATGACACAAATAAATTTTTTTCGGGCAGTTATCAACCGATTTGAATAATTTTTTTGCTACTGTAGGTCCGTCTCAGTATGTTTAATCATTCTGTGTAACGTTTTTTCCACATGTATGCATGGTATTTCAGGTATTTTGGATCTCGTGTCACTTTCCAGAGCGTACCCCGATTGAAAAACAACCCGTATACAAAGTCAATGAATTGGGTAGAGATGATTTAATGAGATAGACAGTACCTGATGAGAAAAAACAATACGGGGAACTGGGGCACTGATCAAAAAAGTTACAAAAAGGCCTGATCAGGCTTGAATCTTTCTCAGTTCCCTCACAAGTATGCGCCAGTGCGAAGCGAGTTTTACGGACTCCTTTAGTCAACCATTCCACAATTGCCATGAATGTCTATAATAGCCAAGTAATGATGAACCCATTTGCACCTGGTTGGAGGGAAGCAGTGGCTTAAGTTAGGGAGGACCTTCATTGCTCCTCCATGCCATGACTGGGGTTTGAACCCACAACCATGCCCGTAACAGTCAAATGCCTTGTCCACTAGGCCAGAACATCAACAATCTGATAATAGAGATTTGTGTTATTTTTGCAAGATATGGCATGGTAAGGTGGGCTGAGGAGTGTAAATTAATCTTGTGTTGTATGTGATTGCTTGAAAAAAATATACATTGAATTATATTTTTACAGTTTGTGTCAGGCTTTACATTTCTAATTTATATTGTGAAATTTATGATGAACTGTATGAAAACATAAAGTAAATGGTCAATAACTTCATGTCAGAATATTTGCAAGAGTAATTCAGGAGCACGTCACCAAAAAATAGAGCAAAAGATTAAAGCTGAAATATGCATGTTGTGATTTTTTCTAAATTCACATTGTCAATTTTGCCTTTGTTTTCAGCCATCATTCCTGGTTCAAGATGGCAAACAACACACTTTCTGCTGCCTTAATGGATGCCATGATCAACTCAACAATCATTCCGGATTTGTGCAATTTTTCTGACTGCTCTTCAAATGAGACTGCTAAGCCATAGGGGAAGAGGGGGTGAAAAGTCACAGGGGTAAAAAGTCACAGGCCTTTTTGACCAACTTGCAGTGACCTAATTCTTAAGCTTAAATCATAATTTGGAACACTTTTATGAGAAGACAGTCTGCAGGGAATATGTAAATTATACTCATTGTGCAAAGTGGGTTTTTACCCACCTCATGCATTTTTGGTGTCCCAAACAGGTTTTATTGATTCTGAAGTTTCTCTATTAATGTCTGGTCACTGTGACATAGGAAGTTGTGCTAGTGTTTCAAGGTCTTTTGGATAATTGTCTTTCATGCAGTAAACCCATTTTTGGCCATTTGGTCACCAAGTTGCCATGATCATGTGTTGAATTTAAAAAACAGCTGAGGGGTGAAATGTCACACTGTGACATTTCACCCCAGCACTGTGATATTTTACCATAGGGTACCGGGAAGTCAGCATTCTGTGCTAAGGAAAGTAAAATATTCCACACTAGAAGCTTTTAGCTTACAATCTTATCATCATCCATCATCAATAATACTGATGAGAGAGCATTGCAGCAAAATTTCATTTCACAAACTTTGGGCAATTTCTGACGCCGGCTTTGCTGATGGTGCATTGTCATTGCATGACGATAACTTTGGAAGGCTCACTATAAATTTCATGCACAACGATGACTATCAAGTCTAGGTCTGCATATTACCTCATATAGTGTTGTATGTTCACAACAATTGCATGTGACTTGTTACCCCATTGTTGTGACTTCTTGACCCTGACATGGGGTAAAAAGTCACATTGAACTTTGCCTTAAATAATTGTGAACTGACTAAAGCCTATTTACAGCACAGCAGCTATCATGTGATAAAACTTTAGTCAACTAAATACTGCATAATTGTGCCAAAGGTCATTCAGATCTAACAAACACCTGCTCTGTTCTGGGGCTTTTTCTGAATTTTGTGACTTCTGACCCCCGCCTCCCCTACTGGTATGCTCCTTTGGAAAAGGCCCACAGAATCGCAATCACTTCGTCTTTGCTATTTTCTATGTTTGGCATGGGTTGTGCTGTTGAGGTAATTATTATGATTATGAAATTTATCTTTACTATACAGATAGGAGATAAATACATATAAGTTACATTTATTGTATGAGCAAACAATGAACGAGTCTGAGTCTGTTTTCTGTGAAACGCAGGTTTTCAAAAAACGTGCAAGCCATTTTATGAGAACGATAACAGGCACATGTCAAGTGTTGCAGACAATCTCTAAATTGTGGCCAATTTTACAGTTAGGCATGGCCATTTCTCCAGTTGGCAAACCATTTCTAATTCAACTATATCCCTTTTCGGGCAAAATCCTACAACTTTGCCCAAAGGAGCTATTTGCTATATTCTAACTATTGGAAAACTACTGTAATCATTGGCATACTTTGCTGTAAGGAGGAATTAGCTGTTCTAACTATTGGCAAAATTTTCCCATCTCTAAATGCCTTTTCGGGCCACTCAGAACTAAATATCGTGCCCATTCCTGCAATTATTGCCCCCCGTCTAATAAAGATACAACTTGGTTTTTTCACCATTAAATTCGCCTTGAAAATAGCTATTGTTATAGGTCAGTTTCATCGCCGTAGCTTTGACTAAAATTTTTCTAGAATTTCCTCATTTTTACTTGATAAAATGTTCATTGGCCTATATTAGTAACTAAATTATAATCTACACCACATGGCCTTGTGGACAGGTCTACAGCGTCCATTACTGACTGCTAATTAATTTATTTTCTTTTTTTTTACCCAAAATAAGATTTATATTATTTCACATGACAATTCTGTGGTTTTTCGGCCCTGCCTGGTCATGTTGGAAGCCCACGCAAGGTTTATTGTAGGCCTGCAAAAATTAACCAATATCAGGCAATGTTAACAACACCAAAAACTGTATACCGGTAGGTGGCCTAAAAGTTTTCTTGAAAAAAAAAAAAGTACTGGCATTTCCAATATTGGTTGAAAGCCTATGCCCTCAGCAACCCAACCAAGGAACATGTACCTCTGAAACTAACTTAATACATTGATAAAGTTAAATTCAAATAAAAAGTACACACGTCCTATAGAATTGAGGTCTGATGATCCTTCTGGCTGGTCCATTACAGCAATACCTTCCAATTTAAGGTGAGCACCCAAGAAGGTTGCTGATGTGCATTTTCCTGCATGAACATAAAATTCTCTTCAACTGACCCAGCATTATTAGGCTTCAGTGTGATTTTCACAAGTCTATTGCTGCACAATCATACCATTAATTTGTCCGTCCTGTATGCACTCCATACAGTCTATGAACTCCTCTAATGACAAGGGATCCCTGACCATCAAAAACCTCCCAAATTGGGAACTATGTGGCATTGATAACAGTGGCGAAAACTGCGTCAATAAATGAATAAATAAAAATTTATACAGTTGTAATGTTTCTCAGGTTTCAGTGGTCCTGCATTATTTGAAGCGGCCATGGCCAGTCCTGGTGGGCATCTTCAGCCAGTTTGGCATCCTCCCTTGCCTGGCTTTTGGCCTGGTTAATGCAATTGGAATGGATCATCTATTTTCTCTTGGTTGCATCATAGTTTCCTGTTCTCCGGGTGGTGGATCATCCAACATGTACACCTATTGGGTTGATGGAAATGTGTCACTAAGGTACGGTTGACTGACAGTTATAATTTACAGGCATAAATATTCAAACATGAAATTGCTGGAGAAATAAGTGAGTGATAATGGTGCCATCCAGGTAGGCAGGGGATGGGCCTTTTTTAATAAACAATTTTTGAGAGTTTTGGTAAAATTAATAATTAATTTGAGGGCAGTCTTGAAATAAATAATCACCATCCAGTTTATTTCTTGACACTGCATTGAGTAAATTGTTGTGTTAAATGGAACCGACTGACAATAATTGGAGGATGTTGAATAATATATATTATATTCACTATGTCACTGAACACTATATTCTGACAGGGAGCCAGGATTATTCTGTTCAATTTTATAATTTTATTTCTATGTGACAATTTTTTTTCCATTTTATAAATTACATTGGGTTCTGTACTTGATGCATTGAGACTAAAATTGCTGATGTGCCATGTGTATGGGCAGGACAATAACGGAAATGAGTCATATCTATAGTTGTAATCCTTATCATTTCATCACATTGTGTATGAAAAATAAAATACAGTGGTGAAACAACTTGCCGAATACCACTGTAGTATAACATGTAAGGCCTGGTGCACCTTGTGACTTTTTTTTAAAGCCAAAAATCGTAGGTTTGTACGATTTCCCAATATCTTTTTGAGAGCAGTTAAGTATCGATATCAATTTGTCACATTGTTTTGTATTGGCCTTTCAAATTTCAGCCAAATCGGATGATTTGTACTCAAGATATTACACAAAACGTTCAGGAAAATGTGCTTAAAATGCACGATTTTGGCGTGACAGACTCAAAAACAACTTTTTATAATGAAGAAAACAAAAATAATGCCCTCATTTTTCATCAATATTGTATGTTATATCATTCAATCAGTACATCTATTTGGAGGCAGAGTTATTTTGGTAATTTGATACAGGGAAATAAGCATGGAAACAAAGACTTTTGCAGAATGACACAAATTCATTTCATTTCAGCGTTTTTAGATTCTCTGAAACTTGGCATACAGCACAGTAAAGAGAGAAGTGTCCCAACCATAACGGTTTTGTCCCAACCATAACGCCTCACCCAAATGGCTATCACTATAAGTTTGATGTTATTTCAAAAGGTCTGATAACTTTTTGAATACAATACTAAATGTGCTTATCAAGTATAATACTAATATTGGGCACTTTAGATAGGTATCATCCAGTCAAAGGCTGTGAAAACAGGTTGACTCGGAAAATCCTGAAATTTTGCACGGGGGATGTGGTGACCTTTGTTATATCACAAAACAGTATTTTCATTTAGTTAATTATGAAATGCTGTTCAAGTCGTTTGTAAACATGATAAATTTTACTGTTTTAAATGAAAAGCCTATTTTTCAAAATTAAGTAGTTTTCACTGCCAAGCATACATACAAAATCTCTTGTTCTTGGAAATGTAACTAACATGGTTATGTGGGACATGCATTAGATCTTTTGAAAG
The DNA here is from genome assembly GCA_026936325.1 of Platynereis dumerilii. Classification (NCBI taxonomy): domain Eukaryota; kingdom Metazoa; phylum Annelida; class Polychaeta; order Phyllodocida; family Nereididae; genus Platynereis; species Platynereis dumerilii. The sequence continues at coordinate 105,755,347 of JAPTHN010000002.1, forward strand.
ATGCATTCATTATTTATAATGAGTTCGGAAAGTATTTTGATGAATATTAGCTTGATAGTCCTTGCCCTGGGGGTCATTTGTGTGACCGAGAGAGGGAGAGCGTTTGACTTCATATTCTGTTACTATATGGTCTGGCCTTTAAAAAAAATCAGGGTAGACATCTGGCGGCATGGCAGGTTAGGAGAAATCCAATATGGCCGCCGTGACAAGACATATGGGTTAAATTTCTCACAGTAACACTACAGAGGTGTGTAATACATCAAAATAGGGGTTTTCTGGGATGCTGAGTCCAAATATGTACAAACAAAACCTCTTACTACTTTTTCTCTTGAGATATTCAAGATGGCTGCCAAATCAAGCTAAAATGGCTGCCGTGATCGGAAAAACACCTATTTTACTGAACAACAAACACTGCACAGGCATATGTTACATCAAAATAGGGGTTTTCAAGGTTGCTGAGTTCAATAATGCACAAATAAAACCTCCAGCTCCCTTCTAATTTGAGAAATCCAAGATGGCCACTGATATGGTGGCCAAAATGTCTTAGAAAAACACCTAAGTTGCCCCCAAGAAACACTAAAGTGTGTGATACATCAAAATAGGAGTTTTCAAGGTTGCTGAGTTCAATAATGCACAAATAAAACCTCTAGCTCCTTTCTAATTTGAGAAATCCATGATTGTGTCCAAATAGTCCTAGAAAAACAGCTATGTTGCCCCCCAACACTAACAATGTGTGATATAAAAAATAAGTGTATTTAGTATCACTCAGTCCAAATTTGTGCATGGAACCTCTTAAACTTTTCCATTTTGAGACTTTCAAGATTGCTGCCATTTAAACCCCTGAAAAAAAAAACCTATTTTGCTCACAACAAACACTCAGAGGGCCTGTGATACAGCAAAATGGGCATTTTCTGACATGCTGAATACAATTGCATGCGTGAAACTTCTTGCTCTTTCCATTTTTAGAATTCATGATGGCTGCGGCTTCAATGAAGCTTTGCAAAACACACCTCTATGATAAAGGCTTTAAATTATTGTTGCTGAGCAAAAAGTTTTCAAAAATGTAGCACATCAAAATCTGGGTATCCGAGTCCAGTTGTGAAGAGGAATATTCTTACCAGAAACAATGCAGCTGTGAATACATGAATCTGTCTTTGAAAGAGTGTCACTGACTTCACATAACTCTTTATAGACCATGTTGACCTTGGGACTATAATGTTTGAGAGAAATCCAAGATGGTGCAATACTCCTGCCATGAAGGGAATATGCCATATGGATGAATTGGTCACACAGAACTAGAGGTGTGTTATACATCAAAATAACGCTTATTTTGGCATTTTGGAAGCCAATCAAAGGGGGATGTTGTCCCACATGTATAGTCTTAAATGATGCTTCATAATTAATAAAAAGAAAACACCAGTGTTAAACATTGAATGGATTTTTTGTAATACAGTGATTAAAGCCAAAAAGCAATAAATTCAAGTTTGAAATGTTCCATATTTTTTGCTGAGTCCAGCCACACTATTTTAGAGCTAAGACTCTTAGACAAGGAATCACAGGATTTTTGCGAACTTGGTGATTCAAATTTTGACACTACAGTACAATCATCATAAAGTGGCTCGTCAGTTGTGATCGACACTTATCGGTAGATCTGAATAGATCTGTAGTGATCCGGATCGATACTGAGTGATCTGATACTTTTTGATCTGCTGTGATCTGTAGTGATAGTACAGATGCTGCTGCCTGGTGTAAATTATCAGTACTAAAACAAATGCTGGTATTGTTGGTTCAAGATGATTTAATAGGGATGTTTAATGAAATGAACTTGCCGTGAAATTTCTCATAACAATAAAATGCGCTTTTTTCATTAAAAACTGCATCCTATTTGTGAACTAGTATTATTCAATATACATTTTCGTCACAGGCATTTTATTTTTCACTTCTGTTGGCTCAACTAAAAACTTTAAACTTTGCAGACATACCCTGACCTCACTCAGGGAAATAGACTCAGGCCAGACTGTAAAGAATAACGTTTTTTCATAATCCATGGGAAGATTTGAAATCAAAACATTTTGATTGGATGGCCAGTAATCAGTCACGTTTGAGGCATTCCCACGGGGGGAGTTATCTCTGAACAAAAGAACCTATTTGCTTAGGGGAGACAATTGGGCTGTCACAGACGCTCAAAGACCAGCCTCTTTTGATTTCTAATTACCATACTCACCAACTAACTTGCATCTGATTGGTCTAGGGCAGGGCCATTCTCAACAAATGTGTTAAGGTCTTTTTTTAAAAGGTGCCTGACCTCAGTTTTAAAGAGAAAGCTAAAATTGTATCATCATTCCATTCGCCTATTCATTCAATATAGATCTAGCCTTTTAAATCTCCTCAATAACTAAATTTTAACTTAAAGTTATTATCCGTTTTCCAATGACACATTTTCTTGTTAAAACATCATAAATTCGCGAAATAAAAAAACGGTAGTTTGCGGCCTCGTCCTGAGCTTAGTCTCGATAATAGAGCAATACAATTGTGACCAATGAGTTCTCCAACATCTAAAATATATATCTAGCTTTTTAAATTTCATTTCTAGCTCAATTTTAACCAAATTTATACCAAATCACAAATTCATCTTTTTCTGGAAAATTCACCAAAACATCGCAAATTTCTTTTGTGAAGTTAATTGATAATACAACACAGGAGCAGACAGACAGTCTCCATTCTTTACCCCCACCCCCTGAACCCTTTGTTTGTCTAAAGGGGTGTCCAAATAATAACTGCAATTATGGACAGATGGCACTTTGGTATATAGATCACTGCAGATCACTACAGATCGATTATTGTCACCTCAGATCAATGCAGATCACTTACTATATAGATAGATTTTTATCACTACAGATCGATATATTGAGCCACTTTAAGATGGTTGTACTGTATACAATAGTCAAAGTATCCACAGACCTTTTGATTAGTGGAATATCATAATGAGGAAATTCATTATCAAATGTCCCTTTAGATTTAGTGTGTTTCTTGCACATGTGAAAGGCAAGCAATTTCAGTTATTTGCGTAATTAATTGTTTGCCCGAATAGCTTGCAAATTTTAGCAGATTTGTGGTCTTCATGGCACTTGCTAAATGCCCAGAGAATATGTAGAACTTTGCATTATCTTCAATTTATTAACATGAAAAAAACATTAAACCGTGAAAAGTGGGTTAAATGCAACATACTGTCGATCATGTTCCTTTATGATCAAAAACCATTGGGCTGGGCCCAGTTTAACCAGAGAAGTCAAAGCATTATCAGAATGTGGAACTTTTTCTATAAGTGACAATCTGATACCAAATGATTATTTTTGAAGGGGAAATAATAATAGATCTCACAGTGAGGATCTGGTGAGGAATAGTGCCACAGGAACAATGCAATTGCTTGTATGCCAGGAAAAAAACTGCATGGAGTACAACACTGAGACTCTTATGTATTCAATGTGGGATTTTGAAGTTGGAATACTTTGTGAATAGTTACGATCGACGTATCTTGGTCATTCACATAGTTTTTTTGTACTATGAATTCAGAAGGTGAAAGTGTGACCAAAATAAAAACAATTTGTCTTGTTCTTTCTCTCTTAATAGGTGGGTGTTCAGCTATAGTTCCCCCCACAAAGATAAACTAAGGCCTATTTAAATGATGCAGGTGATATTTTGTCTGTCATTGAAAATGATGTTGCCCCATCTCAGACGAGTCTTTTTTTTCACAACTTTACTGAGACACCTCTGAACAGGTATCTACACTGGTTCTATTTAGTTCCAGCCATCTAACAATGGAAAATATGAAGAATTTGCTTGGATATAGCAATCCTAAAATCTGCCGTATTGATGCATTACACCCTAAACGGTGTGTATTGTGAGCAACTTATGCATTTTTTCAGACCTTCATAGCAGCAATACTATAATCCAATTTGAATTACTAAAAATACAAAAATGCAAGAATTATCATGCATGCTTATTTGACCTCTGGAGCCTGGAAAAACCTTATTTTGCTGTATCCTTATTAGGTGTTGTTTGGGGCAACAAACTTGTTTTTCCAGGACTTGGTGGCTGCCATATCAGTGGTCATCTTGGATTTCTCAAAATAGAAGGGGGCAAGAGGTTTTATTTGTGCATTATCAAACTCAGCAACCTTGAAAGCCCCTATCTCAATGTATCACACACCTGTTTAGTGTTTGTTGGGAGCAACTTAGGTGTTTTTCTAGGACATTTTGGCCACCATATCAGTGGCCATCTTGGATTTCTCAAATTAGAAGGGAGCTGGAGGTTTTATTTGTGCATTATTGAACCCAGCAACCTTGAAAACCCCTATTTTGATGTATTATATGTCTTTGCAGTGTTTGTTGTTCAGTAACACAGGTGTTTTTCCGATCACGGCAGCCATTTTAGCTTGATTTGGCAGCCATCTTGAATATCTCAAGAGAAAAAGTAGTAAGAGGTTTTATTTGTACATATTTGGACTCAGCATCCCAGAAAACCCCTATTTTGATGTATTACACACCTCTGTAGTGTTACTGTGAGCAATTTAACCCATTTTTCTTGTCACGGCGGCCATATTGGCCGCCATCTTGGATTTCTCCTAACCTGCCATGCCGCCAGATGTCTACCCTGATTTTTTTTGAAGACCAGACCATATAGTAACAGAATATGAAGTCAAACGCTCTCCCTCTCTCGGTCACACAAATGACCCCCAGGGCATGGACTATGATCCAATGATATGTTTGTGGCTCTCAAAAACTTTGAACTTTCCAATTACCAATTACTGTTAGAATACACGATATATGCGATATTTCGGTCAATTCTTAATCCACATAAATAATTTATACATTTCTGAAATCACCAAAAAAAATCTTTCGAATGAATGGTAGGAAGCTACGGTTTCACATATTCAATGCTTGTACCATCAATTTTTAGTGTCGGATGAAAAAAGTTTGTTTCCCACTTGACTCTGAAAAATAAGTTTGTTCGGCACATGAAAAAAAAGAGAAGCTTGTTTCCACCTATAGCAAAGTTATCGTAAAGTTAAAATTGCAATGAAAAAATTTGTCGCTCATCCACATAATAAAAAATTGTTTGTGTCGACACCTCGCAAGAAGAGTCAAGAGGGCCTTTTTAGCAGCACAAGCATTTCAGTTATCAACTTCAAAGAAGTCTGTCAAATGGCTCTTCAAAGTTATGAGGGGCACCATGCCCCAAACAACTCAATGATATGACATTTCTCTGTTGCAGTATTGTTATGACAACCATTTCAACCACATTGGCCTTTGTGTTGATGCCATTGAACATCTTCATCTACACAAGACTCTGGGCTGAAGAACTCGCGGAATCTGCTATTTCGGGGTCTCCTTTTTCTGTTGTGCCTTATGAGAAGATCTTCACTGCTCTGGCGTGTGCATTGGGACCCGTTATCCTCGGAGTTCTTGTCCGAAGATGGAACCTAAAAGTGGCCAATGCATTTGCTAAGGTGATGTAACATATAGGGGATTTAAAACACATGTCACACATACAAATCTATAATTCTATTTTTTTACACGTCTGTGTGTATCGAACACTTCTAACCAAGCGACAAACACTGTACTAGATGACAATCAGTTTTACTAGGCGACAAACACCTTTATTTCACTGGGAGACATGTTGAAGATCGCTTTACAAAATTAACACTAGAGTGAGCCCAGATAGTACTTTGTCCTTTATTTGTTGAAATGATAAATGGCTGGAAATATGAATAAAAGCCTTTATTTATTGTAAATTCGAAGGCAATCAATTCCTTTTGACCTATGTTGGACGGAGATAATTGTTTCTACAGGCAACCTGGGCTATCTACCAGACGGCAGCATGAACGACATTGAACGTCCACCTGAGCGATAATCTATCGTAGTTTTCAGATTCTTGAAACCTTGATCAGATTAAATTTTAAGTTTGTCATATGGATTCAGGACTGTGTGTCACCTAGTTAGTATGTCATGTAAAATATCGGTCACCTAGTTGGTACTTCTTGTCGCGTGGCTGGTAAAAACATGTCGTCTGGCAGGTCAAAATATGTCGCCTGGCTGGTAGTGGTGTGTCGGATGGTTGTCGCCGAGTTGGTAGTGATGTCGCCTGGTTGTCTGTCGCACGGTTGATATGACTGGCAATCCGATATTACAGCTGAAATGCACTTTAGCGTCCCCAGGTGAACATGTCAAATCTTGTTGAATTTGACTGTTGTGGATGGTAACCTGTTTCTTGTTTAAAGTATAACTATATTAAATCAAAATTTGTTCACCTGTTGCTCATTAAAATTATGTTAATTTCAATCAAAGCTAATGATGTTGGTATCACCTGCTGCGTATCCAATGATATTTAATATTTTTGTCTTTGCTTCCAGATTGGTTCCCTCGTGGGCATAATTGTGATCTGGATTTTCATAGGCATGCAAGTCTGGCTTTATGAATGGCACAAGACCACCATGTGGCAGTTGTGGGTGGCAAACATCACACTACCAGCTGTGGGATTCGCATGTGGCTTTGTCATGTCAAAAATACTATGCCAACCGAAACCGGTTCCCCGCACAGTGGCTTTTGAAACAGGCTGTCAGAACATGGCTGTGGCTCTGTCCGTCATCGCACGATCATTTCCCAATGACATCGTCAAGAAAGTGATAATTTTCCCCATTCTTTATGGGTTGTTCACACAACATCGGATGAGCATTTCCAGACCAAAATGTTTTTGGAGGTGGACAAAGATCACATAGGCCGTATCATCGGAAAAGGGGGAAGCACTATTTCCAAGCTAACATCAGACTACAAAGTTTCCATGAGTGTGGGTAAATGGTTGGAACCCACCAAGGAAGACCGTGAGGTATTCATTGAAAAGGCCCAAGCTGTTCTCATCGCAGGGCGTAATGACCGAGCAAAAGCCTGCTGTGACTTTGTGAGCCAAATGCTAGCGGTAGACCCGCCTTCCAAAAAAAGGAAAAATTGACTATCTAGAGTTCCTGACCCCTCATGTAGTCCACCGACCGAACCTCCGTCCAGACAGTGCAAAAATAGCGTAAATAAAAGTTGGAAGCATTTGTATTCGTTTTCTCATAATATCAATCATAAGAGTGAAGATCGTTCGAAGGCCAATGGTGTGCCAAATGACAGGGTCTTGCTCGCTAATTATGTTTCCCATACTGAGCCAGTTCTGCAGACTGACGATAAGCGTTTGCACCACTATGGTCTAAAAAAACCTTCTGATGATTCAAATGTTCATGTAACCTCTTGTAGTGTTTCTAATTGCAACCTGAAACCCAGAAAATTGAGCAACTGTGGTGGCATTGTGTACGTTCAGGATACCAGTACTAAAATCCTTAAGAAGGACGGTACTCTTTATAAGACCAGACTAGTCTCCTCCAGGCGCCATGCCAGTTCCAGTCACCGAAAAGCCACTGATGCTAAATCTGCAATTACCAGGGCTAATTTTGAAGGTATCGCAATATCTACCAGTAATAGATTTCTGCCACTGCAGGAATGCATTTCTCATCAACCGTCCAAAAAGTTGAAAAATACCCAAGAAACGAAATACATTAACATCTCTTTATTTAATGCTCAAAGTCTGAAACAAAAGATTGAACTTATTAATGACTTCAAAGCTGAACATGACTCTGATATTCTACTTGTGACAGAAAGTTGGCTTAAAAAGAGGATGTCTATGAAATTGGTCAATTACAAGACCAAGGCGCTTGGAACTTCTTCCACACTCCACGAGAGGGCAGGTCAGGCGGAGGAGTAGCCTGCATCTGCAAATCTTCACTGAAAGCAAGAAAAATTGACTCGGTTAAGAGAAAAACCTTCGAACACATTGTGACCGAGATTGAAAAAGATGGAAAAAAATTTACCATAGTTACAGTTTATAGACCTGACTCATCTCATGCAAATCGTTACTGCATCGACGAGTTCTTTGAGGAGTTTTCAATTCTCTTATCAAATGAGCTAGTTATGGTTAACAATCTCTTCATCGCTGGAGATTTCAACTTTCACATCAACAAACCAGGTGATATTAAGGCCAAGCGTTTTACTGAGTTATTAAACATGTTTAGACTGACCCAACATGTTAAAGACTCTACACACAAATATGGTAATACCCTTGATCTAGTTATAACTTCTGAGCAAACAACAACTTTGGATTGTACAGTTGGTGATTTCATATCCGACCACAAATTTGTTCACTTCAAAATTGATGCAAGCAAACCAAAACCGCCGATTCATCTGCTGAAATTCCGTAAAACAAAGTCAATCGACATTAATAAATTCAGAGCTGACATTAGAAATCAAGTTGAATTTTCTCCTGAAAGAATTTCCAATCGCTACTTAAACAACCTGCTCCAGAAGTACAACAACACCACTATGGTCCTTGATAAACATGCACCACTAATCCAAAGGAAAATCACAGTTCGCAAACTTACCCCTGGGAACAATTCAGAAATCAAGAAACTAAAGATGAATAAGCGCCAAAAAGAAAAACAATTTAAGAAATCAAATTTGAAAGAAGACTACGAGGCATACAAAAAGGCGAGAAACGAGTTGAACAAATACCTGGGAGGCATGAAAACTAAACATCTGTCCGATAAAATTGAAGAGAATAAAGGTAACTCAAAGGCCATGTTCAAAATAATTAGCTCATGCTTGAACAGAAATGTGGCGTCACCCCTTCCTGACCATGACAGTGAAACCGAACTGGCAAACGATTTCATAGCTTTCTTCGAGGACAAAATATCATCTCTGAAAAACAAAATGGAAACTGGCTCCGTAGTCCAGCCACAACCTGACAGTAGAACCACAGGCAATGAACCATTTGAAGGTAGAAAGTTAGACAATTTCAGAAGCCTTACTCAATCAGAAGTGAGGAATCTAATTAAGGCAATGCCAACTAAACACTGTAAATTGGATCCCTTACCCGGATGGCTTACTAAATAATGTATGGAAGAACTACTACCCCTCACTACGGAAATATTGAACGCATCATTGTCACTGGGCGCCATGCCCACTCAGCTCAAACATGGAATAATCAAACCCCTAATTAAGAAATTTGGACTTGAACGTATAAAAAGCAACTATCGCCCTGTCTCTAACCTTGCCTTCCTTGGAAAACTTATTGAAAGTGCAGTTATTCTACAATATACTGAACACCTGGCTGCGGTCGATATGAATGACGACAGACAATCTGCATACAAAAAGTACCATAGTACGGAAACTCTTCTCCTTAAAATTTACAGTGATATAATGCTCAGCCTTGCAAAAGGTGAAATAGTTATGCTCGTACTTTTGGATCTATCTGCAGCCTTCGATACAATTGATCATAAAATCCTGCTTGATCGCTTGGAGAACTTATATGGAGTTAGTGGTACCGCCCTTAAATGGTTCACTTCCTATCTCACAAATAGAACTCAGTCTGTCCTTATAAATGACTCATCTTCATACACGTCAGAACTCAATTGTGGTGTCCCACAAGGCTCCAAACTAGGTCCTATACTCTTCAATTCATATATCGCACCACTGAGTGATGTGGTGAGAAGACATGGTATTGAAGATGAAAAATATGCGGATGACGAGCAACTCATTCTATCTTTTAAACCTACTATCCCGAACCAGAAAAACTCATTAAGAAGAATGGAAAATTGCATTAAGGACATACGGGACTTTTTACTAAGAAATAAACTCTGTAATAATAGTGACAAAACGGAATTCATGCTTATAGGTGGAAAAAGTGCCCTTAAAGCTGTAAACATCAACAGCATTAATGTGGATGACACTGTTATAAAAGCAGTAGATAATGTGAAAAACCTCGGCGTCTTCTTTGACAAACACATGACTATGGAAAAACAAGTTAATAATATGTGCAAAAAAGCATATTACAATCTGAAAAATATTGCCAAAATAAGGAAAAGCCTTAATTTAGAGGACACAAAGACAATTATTAATGCTCTTGTTACACCTCATCTAGATTATGGAAATGCGTTACTTCTGGGCATAAACAAGAAACTAGCAAATAAACTGCAGGTGGCACAAAATTCTGCAGTTAGACTTATATATAAACTTAGGAAGCACGGAAGCACGATAGTGTATCTGCGCTAAGGAAGCATCTACACTGACTCCCGATACCAGCTAGAATCGAATATAAAGTTGCTACAACTGTTTGGAAAGTGTTACATGACCAAGCACCGGAGTATCTTAAAAGACTCATCTCAGTCCGCCGGCCACCTAGGGTTTTGAGAACAAATGATAGGTTAGTTCTTGATCAACCTGTCATCCACAATCAACTCAGGTCATCAGACAGAAGTTTTACAGTATCGGGTCCAAAGATCTGGAACAAACTCCCAGAGGCATTAAGGAAAAAATCCTCATTGGAAAGTTTCAAAAAGGGACTTAAAACAGAATTATTTCTTGCATCCTATGGGTGATTCACCTGTAGATCTTAAGCGCTGGTGAGCATGGTCTCCGTGGAACTAGCGCTATATAAATAAACAAATATTATTATTATTATTTAAGTGGTGGCCATCATCCCTATTGTCATCTATCAAATCTACAAGTTTATTTTTCCCGTTGATGAAAAGGAATTGGCCCGCATTGAGTCAATCAGATCTGCCGCTGGGGAAACAAAATCACTTGAAACCAAGGAGGTATGTTGATACTTAGACATAAAAGAATGTGTAATGATAATATTTTGTTTAATATATACTTTTTTTATAAACTGCTGATATAAATGTGCTCCTAAATTATAAATTCAATACTATTATTCAATAGAGTAAGATTATCAGATGAGGCATTATTATTAAATTATATAGTATCATTAGATGAAGTAATTCGAATAGAGACCGTAGATGTCTCTTACAATCTATAATGATATATGTTTGTATCTTATCACAGAATGTCTGAATTTGTCAGAACGAACAAGCGGCAAACGATGAAATCGGACAACCACAATTTTTATGATTCTCTGGATAATACCCTATACGACCTCAACATTTATGTAACAGTTATTACCATACATTATGATACATATTTACTAAATCGGGGATTTTATAGATCTCTACATTTTATGTATAGAAGATTTCTGTGCTCTTTCGCAGTATAGAAATGATAAGTTTAAAAGAAAAGATCTTTGTATACTATACATAAAGTGCACATGATAACCAATGTATATACTGAGGTATTTGTCAGTTCTGCAGGTCAGAACTCAAAATCTTCATTGCTTGCATTTTTTGGAACTTTGTTTATCTTATAAAATGTTGATATGTATAAAATAATTGAGGAGAGTCTTATTGTACATTAGATATACTCCCAAGATGTCTCACCAGAAAAATCAAGAGAGGAAAGAAAACTAATAAGAATGAATTACCCCAGCATCCATCAATTGTTTGTATATTTTGGCATTAATAAAATACGAGTGTGATCCAGATAAACACAGGAGATGACAATAGCGTCATGCAAGGAGCGGCCCTTGAATGCACAGGAACAGCGCAAATTGTGGACTTTTCTTTCAATGCCTCGTCCCCTTTCCACCAGTTTTCATTTATACTAGTCTGCCTTTACTTCGTATCACTTTTGTATCTTGAAAATAGTCATAATCTTTCCATGCATGTTACTACTTTGTTAAATCGATGTGAACCTGATATTTTGATCACTGCAATTATTTATTATTTTAGCCCTTATCAAGCCCCAGCACCATCATCTTTTTCTCTTTGATTCTTTGATTTCTAGAGTGGAAAATGATGTGTTTTTTTTTTTTAGTAAAGTTTCTTCTAGTAAAGTTTCTTCTTGCAAAAACTGTCCTCACTTCGTAACTATGAGTATTAATAAACAGTATATAGACTTCTTCTGTACAGTGTAGATAGATAGATAGATAGATATGGTAAGTGCAGCCCTCTAAGCCCAGTTCTGGGCGCTCACAAGGGTTGATTGATGAGATGGGAGAGAGAGCCGGAGTCCTCAACATGTTACACATTTACCCCATGTGAGGGATCTTTTACTTGCCCAGCATAGACACTGATACAAGGGGCAGCCAATTTAACGTCTCGTCCGAACGACATCCAGCTGGGATTTTGCTCATGAAGATCCACTGAAAATGTTGGGTTCCCCACCCGGGGTTCGAACCCAAGCAGGCAAAGACTTTCAGCGGAGCAAGCGAGTGCCTAAGCCACTTGGCCACCCAGCTGTAGATGTAGGTGAAGAATGATAAAATGTCTTCAGTAATTCAATTGAGCGTGGACCAAATGAGGTAGAATAATTAAGCCCCTCAGTCATTGTTCCAATGCAATTCATGCATGTGAAAAACGTGCAACCCTGTATGTACGAATTTGAGTTATCAGTTTCTGTTTTCGCTATTATTGCATTTTTTCTTTTTTTTCTTTTTTGTGCAATTGTAAAAAATCAGTTAAACATGGCCGGACAGGTATATTCCCAAGCATTTTTATAAAAGTTTCTCCATCGTCCATTATGAAGTTGAAGACTGTATATGATAAAAATATGGAAGGCTGAGAACAACTTAATGACCAATGAAATGAACATCAATACCTCATACATGTATGTCTTAAAACATTAAACCTGAGTATGCATTACACATGATTTTCCATGAATTATTGCTATTCTAAATTTACCTGACAAAGTTAATATGCCAATAAAAAAGCAGAAATAGATCTTTCCTTTTAACTTACCTTAAAATTTTGGGCTATTTCTTGGCTCTATATTACCAGCTCCTTGCCCTTATTGCTTATTGTGCATTTCTTATAAAAGGATATGCCCTCACTTCACAAGTGATATACCATGTATATGTTTACGATGCCTCTCACATTAATGCCAACACTTTGTGGCATTATACAACCTTACTCCAGTTTCTATGCCAGCTCGGGCTATGACCACAGATCCTAAATGGGGAATAACCCAGCCCTTGGTGTTCCCACTGTGGTCTTGGGCAGATTTATGATTCTCACTCAGCTTCTGAAACAAAGCACCTCATGTCACAGGAAGACCTTAATCTTGTTGTGGAGCATTCCTCAAAAGATTGGCATGGAATGGGAAGTCATTTACTACCAGGATATTTACTGCAAGGACATTCCAAGTAATCCAGATGAGGTATAATGTTAAACAAAATGGGGCATTCCATATAGGTAGTGATTATGAATAGATGTTGTAGTATTTTAATGATTGCATCATCAGTAAGAGTTATTTTTATCACAGTAACGATAAAATTGGGGCAAAAGAAAAGTACATGTGCTTTTGTCTCTTTATGGTAAGAAATGTATAACATACATGTAACAATTTATATGACAGGTGTGTATGTGTGGGAAGTTGAACTCAACATAAACAGGGCTAAATTGCTTTACCTGTTATCATAAGTTGGCTCATAACAATAGCACATCCTGGCCTCAGGTGCTTTCTGGTAACTATATAATCATGGTTTCCTGCTGTGAGCCCTAATAATAGATTTTGCCCAATTTAGTCTTGCATTTTTATTATATCTTATTTCGCATATTTCATCCTGGATATTCCCTCACTTCACCAGGTAAACACCATGTGTTAAAAGACATTTATGACACCTCCCGCATCAATTCCAACTCTTAATGGCATTACAACCTTACACCAGCTACTATGCCAGCTAATGAGGGACAAAACCAGCACTTGGTGCTCCTATTGCGGTCTGAGGCAAATTTATGATTCTTACTCAGCTTCTGAAACAAAGCACCTCATGTCACAAGGTATTAGTTAGATACCGATTTGGAGGGTTCTAACATGCATTTTTGTCAGTTAGATCCCGACCGGAGGGAGGGATCTAACTGACAAAAATGCATGTTAGAACCCGACAATGAGGTATCTAACTGACTTAGACATCATAATTATGCTTCTTCTATTATACCTTTTAACTCTAATTTTTTGCAAAATAAACAATAATCTGATTGTTTGTTTGCTGTTATTAATAGTGTTAATCCTTAGCTGGGCGCTAACATGCAAAACTGTCAGTTAGATACCAGCTTTTCCAATGGTATTAGTATCTTGGTGATGTCTAAAAGACCTTAATTGTGTTGTGGAGCATTCTTTGAGAGATTGGCATGACATGGGAAGCCATTAACTACCAGGACATTCACTGGAAGGACATTGCAAGTAATCATGATGCGGCTGAACAAAAGGGACTTCGCCAGCAGACAGAATGTGAATGAGTCATCTGTATCATTTATATCATTATAAAGAATATATCATAATTAAAGTTTTTATCACGGTAGCAATAAAATAGGGCAAAAAAAGACAAATACATGTATTTTTTCTTTGCATTGTGTGACAGGTATGCATGCGTGGGAGATTTGCCTCAAGACAAGCCCATTATCATAAGTTGGCTCAACTAGTAGCAATAACACATCATGGCTGCAGGTGCTTTCTTCTAACTACATAATCATGGTTTCCTGTTGTGAGCCCCTTTGATAATTTTTGCGTGTTTTCGTCTTGCACTTTTTAAAATTATATATATGTTTAGTGCAAATGTCATATCATAAAATAATCTTCAATGAATGCTCTAGAAAATATTTCTGTTGGTTCTATCATCAAATTGTCCAATCTAAATGTAGCTTTCTCTGTTTCAGTTCCTTTCCAACATGTCTTTACTTTGTGAAAAGTGCTTCATCAGGCAACAAACATTGTCTCCCATTTATGATATTCAAGGCTTGCCTTTACAGATATCAAGGTGACTTAAATCAACACAACATTCCTTGTCATCATTCCTAACAATTGTATGTCTGAAACAAGACTTATTTCGTGAGCTTATGTTTGGTTTGTCTAAGTGCCTCTGTCTCAAATATAACATGCCCGTTTTCTCAGAATAACCCGGATTTTGTGTCACAAGGGCCACAGACCTGTGCCCCCCCCGCAGGTGCCCCCCCCCCATATCAACTTTCAAACTGTGGCTAAAATACACAATTAGTATAGTGGGTCCCCCCCCCCCAGAGAATCATGTGCCCCCCACTCGAGACCCCCCAATTACGCCACTGGCTGAGGTACAATTTTTTTTGTTTCTGAGCTTGTGTGAGGTTGAAATGTCCTTCTCTCACAGATGAAAGACAAAAGTATGCAGAAAAATTGCATACATATGAACATACTGTATAGCTTGGCTTAGTTATTGCCAAAAAATCTCTATTCTACTTTCCAGAATATAGACTTTGTGTGACATTGCTTTTAATGGGACATCTGGTCTCAGTTTTGGAAATGTATTACTTTGCACGAGAGCCAATAAAGAACTAGAATCAAATGAGATCCCAGTAGGCAATATATGAATTTTCAATTGGAAACATGACTAAGCTATCTGTTACAACACTCTGCAACATCATTCACACAAGCTCAATAAAATGGCGACCATCAACTTAAATAGTACAAAGAATTAAAAAGACCCAAAAAATGTGGAAAACAATGAAATGTGTATTAAGTTAAAATGACATAATGTTCGGTAGGTTGGAAAAAGTAATTGATCAGGTTTTCTTTGTTTTTACTCATACAGAAACCCTTCCTGTGGTTCTGTATTGAAGGCATGCATTTGGATTGATTGTGGTTTTTTTCTTAGGAAATGCATGCTGAGCAAATTGCCCTATTGTCTTTTAGGGTTAGATTTATTTGAAGAGGTGCTTTTGGGTTCAGGACTCAAAACATTGGGTTTATTAGCCAGAGGGATTGATGTTTCGAACACTTGTGGCTGGCCCCTCAGATTTGCAGAGACGCATTATAGATGGCACATGATTTGATTGGCTAATTATGATTCCTGGTAATTAAAAGACCTTTCAATGTACTCTGGTATAAAATGAAATCGCAATATTCAACAATTACCCCTTCATACTGAACTGCATCAAGTGAACTACCTGCAGGCCTACTTTATTTAAATATATCTGTTGAGTTGAATTATTTCAATACACCAAAGCATTCTCTGAATAGACGTTCTTCCCCTCGGCCTTGCTCTTCCAACACAAATTCCCAACAACCATTACAACTGTGGCTTAATGGTCGACATTATGATGCAGCATGTAAGGCAACTTTGTTAATTGTTTAGCTAAGCACAAATAAAGAAAAGTGATAACAGAGGTTTATGAGTGGTCATTACAATGTATTTGAACAAAGCTTTTTCACTCAGAGCTATGATATAATTATATAACAAAGCAGCAGCAGGAAGAGAAATGGAATAATGAATTGGCTTAGTTTCCTTCCAAGTTGTTTTCTAAAAGTATCGTGACTTCGGATTCTAAGTTTTTTTAATCTTTATCTTTTCTGTGTGCTTTAATTTAAATGTATAGGGCATCTCAACCAACATCTGCTGTCCTTTCATATGAAAAATAAGACACCTCAGCCAATGGCATGGTATATGTTAAGACTAAAGTAGATACTGATTAGAGGTCTTTGAGTTCTGAATAGCTAGTGACAAACAGTCTGTTATCATTCAAATGAGAAGTGCAGGAGTCCCTAGCATCCCTTGGGTATTTATTTGCAAAGGCATTTGCTCATTATCTGCTTCAGGATGCTAGAATGTTGCTTTTATAGCTACAGCAAGGGTACGTATGTTTATTATGCAACCACAGAATTCACTGTCAGCCCTTTATTGCCCCCTCGAGGCATGGATCTACAGCTTTGGAAATGTTATGAAAATATCATCGTTTACAAAGCACTTTTCGAGTTGATTGCAAATACATTTGAGTAGCCATGATGGTGTCTATGAAATTAATGGACGCAAAATGGATATGGATGAGAATAATATGTGACAATCTAGAGCACAAATGCACCAGAAAACATGTTTTGGTTCATACTTTTTGTGGCACATGCTCCGCGCATTGAACCTGAGCCCCTCAGGTGAATATTTTTTGTTAGCTTGAAACCTACAATGTGCAATGGGACCCCTTCTTATGCCACTTTGCAGGTCACTTATACTTCGTCATACTATAGTAGAGCAGCTGGAGACCGATTTCCAGGATGAACCCCGCACGGAAGTACAACAGCAAGTTTCACATACCAAAATGTGCGGAAAATTCTCTAGTTTTAGGAAATGATAGTAAGAAAGGCTGATTTTGTGTGCGAACTTGGCAGTGGCAGTTACCATGGCAACAGATATATAAAAAATGATTTAAAGAATTGTTTTAGTAAATACTGCATAAAACAGAGACAATTAGTGATAAATGAAATCTGACTTCACATTATGGTAAATCGGAGAATGGGTCAGCAGACTGAGAAAATCATTGACACCCATTGTTTATATGGTTGCCATGACAACTGGGAATTCTTAAAAACAGTTAATTTTTTTCTGAAAGTCAATGATAACTTCTCTAAAACTAAGGAAATTTACATATTTTTATGATTTCAATTACATGCACCTGAAAGCCCTTTTTCTCGGCTTTCTGGTGATGTCTTTCTTTTCTCTGTCGGTTTAATATCCTTGACACAAAGTGTTACCAAAGTAACCCAAGTAAACAAATTTGAATCCACCAGTAAGCTCACAATTTCTGCAGTATAGAAGAACAAGCAATTCAATTCAAACTTTTTGTCATCAGAGGGTGGTCCATGTGTGAGGGATACTTTAAAAATGTTAAAATTATTAACTGATGACCAAAGTGGTTGCCATGGAAACAATCAAATCGGCAAAAATACACCATTTTGAGAAAAAAAACGTCATGATTCTTAGTTTGTGTCTCATTTTTTATGAAGAAGTATTGAAAAATTTGTGTATGGAAAATTTATCAAAACAAATTTGAATTTCACTTGGTTACCAAGGCTCAGCATTTGTTTATTACCTTAGCAACTGATAAATATTTACATTTTGGTGGTATTGGCATGCCTCAGTCTGGACAGCTCAGACATATTTCTTGTCACATTTGATCAGAGATTTACTGTTTGGTGTTCTGTATCACCACAAAATCATTTTTGAAGAGAGATTCATCTCCAATTGGGTTATTCAATATTTTTAGTGGACCTTGATGAGATGAAATGCTAAATAGGTGGCCCCTTGAATCAGTGCATGTCTGTGCTGGGTTATCAAAAGAACACGGGGTAAATGTGTAAGATGTTGAGGACTCCTACACTTTCTCAACCATCTGATCAAGCAGCCCTCATGGACTTAGAGGGCTGCACTTAGGGCACTATATCTATCTACATGTATCTATCTATCAGTTTATATTCGATATAGTCATAATACTCTCACATGTGAATGTTTAGTCTCACTATCATTCAAGCTGCAACTACCTATGAACTGCGCAGCCTAAAAGTGTTTGTCTGTACAGTAACTGTTTTTCGCATCTTCTTTGATTCAATTTCAAGGGAGTTCAATCTTGGGAGATGTACACAACATGAATGATGTGAGCAGTCACTGTTGCAAGTTGTTGTCCTATACTACAGGCCTCAGATTCTTGTTTCTAAAGAGAGTGTCCAATGTCCATCAGTATAATGCCGGTGATGGCAAGTTCTTGACAGTAACGGTACTATTATGCTAGTATAAATGGACTGCAGCCTGACTGCGTTAGAAGCCCTATATGGGGAGACAGATTGGAAGTACATGCCTAGTATAAGTAGGGTTCGGAGGGGAAAAAAGGGACCAGAGAAAGGAAGGATAAGGAAAGAAGGCTAAGAATACATTTGTGTTGGGCCATAAGGAATGGAAGTGAAATAGGTGATGGGAGCAGAGGGGATAATTTAAGGCTAGAAAGAAGGACAGAGACAGTGGAGAATGAAGAAAGGGAGGGTGCAGACAATGACATTTGGAGGATACCCTGAGTAAGTAGGAGGGAGAAGGCTAAGATTTATTCCTTGCCGCTGGGTCACTCAGACCTATGTTACAGCCGACGAACAGCGAGTACTTACATTTGGCTGTTAGTGGAAATCAATGACCTCACAGCAGGCCCTAGCTATCCATGGCATTGAAATATGCTGTTGACGTGTCATTGAGTAACTTGTGACCTCATTGACACTTAGTTGGTCTCTAGATTTGATAAAATTGCAAGTATAGACTATGACTTCATAAATTCCTTATGACTCATAAGAATAACATGGCATGTATAGGGCTCTGGCCTCACAAGGAACATTTCAGTCCAAATCTGTACGCACTTGATGTTCGTCTACTGTAATTGTCAATCATCTTTTGCCTCATGGCTGTCTCTTTGTTCTATCCCAATTATTTCAAATGTAAAGTACCAATCACAGATCATCTTCCCCCCTCTGCCTGTCACTGTGAAACTTCCTGATCTCACACAGCCTGATTCTTCTCTTATCTGCTTCCTCCCTCCACACATCATTCTTCAAATCCTCAAAAAAGTTCACTAGCCACAGCCCTCCTTGTTGTCCCCGCCCCTGTTATCCCCCTCCTTCCTAACATTGAGGTGGTGAATGGATTAATAGCTATTAAACGAGGAGGCATGCCGAAAGGGAGGAAGTGCATCATCATGCATATAAATGTGTACCTGAAACAATGGAGGGGGATGGAGGAGGGAAGCAACCTTGGAGCAGAGAAGAAGATAAAAAAAGGAGACTATGGAGGAGGGAGAGGGGGACAAATGCAAGGATGCTGGAACAGGGGGCGGAAGGAGGGGGGACAGTTGCCCCTCTTGCCCTTGGCAAGGAGGGGCAATGTTGCCCTTTTGATCTCAAATAAAAAAATTATTAAGTCTTAATTCATTGTGAATTGAGGCAAAAAAAACTGTTTTTGCCACTGCAATAAATTTTTATCTTTTCTCGACCGTCGCCCCTGCACCCTTGTTTCCTTCCAGCACCCCTACAACATTTCATTGGTTGTGGTGCCAGTCAGGACTGCCCTTACATGCGTTTTTGGCCTATTCCTGCACTGTTCTGCCGGGCACATAGCGTGCGTTAGTGGAACTCTCCTTTTTCCAGCTCTCCTGTGTTGACGAGCAGAATAAAACTATTTCCGGAAACATCAGCCTGGGAATTTACAATGGAGCCGGGGTTTCTAAGGTCTGTAACAAAGTCTAATCAGCCTGACAGTACTGGAATATGGTGGCAATCCATGCTAAACATTCCATTTAAGACTCGGCAATGCAAATCCGTAATGTTTTCAATGGATTAAAAGTGCCCTTGGGCCTGGAATGCCAGCTCCACTGACTCAGCAATGGTACAAAATGGCAGCTTGTTCCCGGAAATAGTTTTATTCTGCTCGTCAACTGCTCGTCAACTGATAGGCAACTGGTCTAGTGCCCTAGATTCAAATTTGAGACTCAGTTCGACTTGGAGTTTGTTAGTCTGCAGCCAAACTGTGTTCAGCAGACTATTGTCAGCCAGGTGGAGCAGACTATGAGAGAGGAGACTGAAAGGAAGAGACAATTTTTAAAGGAGTGGGAATTGATAGACTATGAGGGACAGACTAAGAGGGACGTAATAAGATTGAGAGATGAACAAGGAGGGACACTATGGAGATGGATACTAAGACAAATTAGAATTGAGAGTAGGAAGGAGAGACTGAGAGGGGGGAGTCATGGAAAGAGGAGACTAGGGACCAGTGAAACAGGAGACTAATGTAGAACAGTGACTGTGTAGGGGGAGGGGGCATGGAGAGTTGAGAGCAGGAGGGAATGGAAAGACAAGCATTGGTAGGGTATGGAAGGAAGAGATAGTGGACAAGGAGACAAAAAGAAAAGGACAGACAAGGAGAAAGTGAAGCAAAAAGTTGAACAGAGACAAGTTTTTTGCTGCGTTTATGCTCGAATCAATTACTTAATCATGTTACAGGTATGTCACTGCAGTAAAGTAGCCAGTGGTTGTGCAAGTGGAGTGAGCAGGCCGCAACATTTCATTGATGGTGCTGTATTTGAAGTCAACAAACACATACATGAAGCACAGTGCTTGCTCCGTTCGGCCTAATTTGGACTGCTGTTTCAATCATCCTTCGCCTCATTTCTATGTCCTCCTCCTGTTCTAATTAGCCTACCAAGTGAATAAATATAGGAAGTAAATGCCCAATCATCCATGCATCTTGCTCTGTTCTGCAAGGCATGTACCTGAGCAGCAGTATCTGGGCATTCTGGAAACCCATTCGATAGACTCAGTCTACAGCTTGGCAGCTGCTAAACAGCAATGTCATGGTAGTAAAAACTGATTGATATTGCAAAGCAAAGAGTGCCATGTATCAACATAGCTGCTCTGACATCAGTCATCAGTAAGTTATACCGCTGATTAGGAGCATGCATGTCTATGAGCTTGAACTGTACCTGTAAATTATGCTTTACCACGATACAGACAACTATCTTTACCCTAAACATGTCAACCACATAGGCCTATACATTGGGCCTGTCAGCTGCTTCTACCATGTAACTGTCAGGTTCTAGTTCTTGTGACTAAGCCTGGCAATCAAGTATTGGTTTGTTGGCAATCTGAAGTGTAGACTTGCAGTGAATCACAACGCTTGGCTCTTTTCTACTTTAGCTGACCTGGAAATATGTGTAGTTCCTTTTATATTGTTGCCCCTCACCTTGGAACATACTTATTGAGGACCATTCAAGCAGAAGGTGGTACAAATCAATAAAGATATGAGGTTCAGTCAGAGGTGTCAATGTGGCATTGCAGTGAGAATTTGTAGCTTAATTTCTACAAATATGTTAGTTGCCAGGTTAATAAACAAATGCTAGACCTTGGTAACCCTATCAACGTGCCTCGGCGGTCCAACGTCGGCCGAAGCTGGTCCGATGCTACTGACATCAGACTGACGCTGGGCCGACGTTGGACCGCCGAGGCATGCTGACAGGGAATCAACTAAAATTCAAATATTTTGATGATGAACCTTGAATGGCATTTTCCACACTCAAATTTCTAAATATTCCCCTATGCAAACAGAGACTACAATTCAGAATCATCGGATGTTTTCCTCAAAATTGCATACTTTTGTTGATTTGGTGGTCTCCATGGCAAACAGTTTGATCCTATAACCATTTTGATATTCTTGGAGTACATGGACCACCCTCTGATGAAAAAAATTTAATTGAGTTCCTTATTCTAAAAATGTTGGATAACCCAACTGGAGGTGAATCTCTCTTCAAAAATGATGTTGTGGTGATACAAAACACCAAACAGTAAATCTCTGATCAAATGTGACAAGAAATATGTCTGAGCTGTCCAGACTGAGGCATACCAATACCACCAAAATGTACTATTTATCAGTTGCCAAGGTAATAAACAAATGCTGAGCCTTAGTAACCAAGTGAATTCAAATGTTTTAACGATAAATTTTCCATACACAAATTTTTCAATTTTTCTTCATGCAAAATGAAACAGAAACTCAGAATCATGAGGTTCTTTTCTCAAAATGGTGTATTTTTGCCGATTTGATTGTTTCCATGGCAACCAATTTGATCATCAGTTAATAATTTTAACATTTTAAAAGTATCTCTCACACATGGACCACCCTCTGATGACAAAAAGTTTGAATTGAATTGCTTGTTCTTCTATACTGCAGAAATAGTGAGCTTACTGGTGGATTCGAATTTGTTTACTTGGGTTACTTTGGTAACACTTTGTGTCAAGGGTATTAAACCGACGGAGAAAAGAAAGACATCACCAGAAAGCCGAGAAAAAGGGCTTTCAGGTGCATGTAATTGAAATCATAAAAATATGTAAATTTCCTTAGTTTTAGAGAAGTTATCATTGACTTTCAGAAAAAAATTAACTGTTTTTAAGAATTCCCAGTTGTCATGGCAACCATATAAACAATGGGTGTCAATGATTTTCTCAGTCTGCTCACCCATTCTCCGATTTACCATAATGTGAAGTCAGATTTCATTTATCACTAATTGTTTCTGTTTTATGCAGTATTTAGTGAAACAAGTATTGCGGTAAATTTAAATGAATCCGTTGCCATGGAAACCTGTACTGCCAAGTTCGCACACAATTTCAGCATTTTTTAGTAGCATTACCCAAAACTAGAGAATTTTTCGCACATTTTGGTATATGAAACTTGCTGTTGTACTTCTGTGCGGGGTATCTTCTTAAATATTGCACTTTTTGGCCTCCAGCTGCTCTACTATTATAAGTGAATGATATCCCATGTACTATGCCTCACCGGAGAATCACATATTGCCCTGCACATTAGGCTTGTCAATGACAGGCAGAGTCTGAGATCCCAATGTGTACAGATGAAAAGGGCAATGCACAACATAAGCTCATTTATTCTGGTTGTGATAAGATCTACCAAGGCAGTACATTGTCTCCCAAAATTGATATCTTTACATTGAATATCAATGATCCTTTTTTGGTAAATTGGTGGTCTACTGATATAAGCCTGTTTCCTGGGTATTTTTCTCTCAACGGAGCAAAAGAAGATGAGATTGTTTGTCATCCCTTAAGATCTCTGAAAAGGTTACAAATCAAATATAACGTTACGCCTAAAATCACTTTCCTAATATCTTCTTTAGAATAATAATATTATTCTGGTCACCACACTGCCTCTCACATAGTCCAGTTTCAGAAGGGAGAAAATGATAATGAATTGTATCAGTCATAATCTCCTTTATCCAATAAAGATGAGGAGAAAAATTTGTAATCATTTGTGTCATTCTTGTTTTGCTTTTTCTGAACTAGAACTAGACAATTAATGGAGTAATTTCAGATAACCGATTACTTTTATTCTAAAAATATACTTCAACAGTGTTAGTAGAAAAAATAAAGAAACTTTTCTTTCACATTTGTTTGGCAATTAGCATTTCCTATAATTTGACTGATTCCTTTATTGAAATCTATTTAAATCTAGTTTCAAATGGCTTTGGATTTCGGAGAGTTAAGCCACTAGAGCCATAAATTCACAAGGATCCACACCGAAAGCTTGATGATTTTCTTTGCCTGTAAATTAACAGCAAGACATTAGTGAAGTTGTCTATTGTCACAGAATGCATTACAGCCAACACAAAATATAGCAAGTCCATGGAACTCCTATAGTGCGAGACTAGCTTTGATATCTATATGTAGTAAGTTTGCAACCTGAGCACATCATGATGGATTGTTGTTGCATTATATCTATAAAACAGCAACTACTTGGTTATACACCCATACAAATGCTCACACTAAAGGCATGGGAAGGACTGTCCCATTAAACTAAGCCTCTTTTATGGCTATTTCTTGGCTTTATGTTACCAGGTGCTTGCCCTTAATGCACATTGTGCAATATGCATCCTTCACCCAGGAGCTCCTTCAATTTAATTACAACACTTAAGTAAATACCATGTGTTAGCCGTATATGGCACCTCTCCAATAAACGCAACATTAATGCACTGGTGGCTACTCTTGTGATCACAAATGCTGATGGAACACTTCAGCCCTTGATGCTTCCATTGTGGTAAGGGACTGATTTATGATGAACACTCAGCCCCTTACACAAAACACCTTCTTTGAACAACAGACCACCTTGCTTTCATAAGTGAGGGCTCCTTTAGAGAGCGCTCCGGAACAGGATGTCATAAACAACAAGGACCTTTCATGTAATCCTGCAAGGTGTTACACTATACCTAATTACCTGTATACCTTACTAGAAAGAATGTTGCCTACTCATCATGAGTGTGGATATATAATGGATTCTTTCCCACTGTTAATTGTCTGAGGTGCTCTATAAGTTACTGTATCCATAATGTCCTTCATGACTAACTGAGGACTAGCCCTGCACGACAGCCAATGGAATTGAAAAAGACCTAGAACCTATGAATCGCGTACTAATGAAATCACCTGTAATGGTGGACATTATGACGCAGCATGTAAGGCAGAGGTGCTTTGGTTAATTGTTTAGCTAAGCACAAATAAAGACAAGTAATAACAGCAGCAAGTGATAACAGAGGTTTATGAGTGATCTTTTCAATTTATTATACCAAAGCATTTTTACCCAGAGCTATAACAAAGCAGCAGCAGGAAGAGAAATGGAATAATGAATAGGCTTAGTTTCCTTCCAAGTTGGTTTTCTAAAAGTATTGTGACTTTTGATTCAAAGTCTTTTTAAAATCTTTCATATTTTCTGTGTGCTTTAATTTTATTGCAATATTTGTCACATTGACAACCTAATAGTAATTTTGACTCAAGAAGTTGTCGGTTTAGGCACCAGGAATTACCACTCTAGAGTTGTCATGTTGACCACGCTGAGTTTAGAGTGATATATGAAGTGCAAGAGTTCCCAGCATCCAATGGGTATTTATTGATAATAATGGCATTTGCTCATTAGGTCTATCTGCTTCTGGATGTTGGAATTTTGCTTTTATAGCTACAACAAGGGTATGTATGTTTATAACGTCAACTGCGGAGTTCACTGTCAGCCCTCTATTGCCCCCTTGAGGCATAGATCTACAGCTTTGGTAATGTTCTGAAAATATCATCATTCACAACACACCTTTTCAAGTTGATGGCAAATACAATCCAGTAGCCACAATGGTGACTATGAAATTAATGGACACAAAATGGATATGGATGAGGATAATATGTGACAATCAAGAGCACAAAACACACCAGAAACATGTTTAGTTCATTCTTTTTGTGGCACATGCTCCCGCAATCCCGCATTGAACCTGAGCCGCTCAGGTGAACATTTTCGTTAGTTTGAAACTTAAGATGTGCAATGGAACCCCTTTTTATGCCACTTTGCAAATCACTAATTCTTCGTCATATTACAAGTGAATGATATCCCATGTACTAGGTCAACTCACCATTGCTTCGCAGCTCACCATTGTTTGGCAACTTTTTGACTTTACAGTTCAATAATTTTGCATTGAAGCATGCCAATGCATGTTTAGTTGATCAGAAATGTGAAGTGAATAGTTTTCAACATCTTTCATAGCTTCACCATTGTTATTCTGTTATGGTGATGTTACAATGGATGGTCATGTGACCAAAAATGGGATTTTAAGGGGAGATACGTGTGAGAAATTACCCAAATTTCAATAGTACACAAATTCAATTTGTTTCATATATTCGACCTACATGAACTTGGGCACCCAGTGCAAACTTCAATTATGTCAAAATATGTCTCTTTTATCACTTAAAACAATGTTAAATACAACATCATCAACACACTTTAGAAGTGAAAGAGCAGCGATGTGTCATTTCAAAGGTGTACACACAACAAAGCAGTTGCCATGGCAGCACAGTATTTTCTGAGGTGAAACATGACAATGATTACTAAGTCTTTGCAAAATATCATGCCTGTAACTTCATTAGTTTTGGAGAAATAGCCACTGATACGCCTCTTTGTTTTCATTTATAAATTGCCTATAACGACGTTACGTCACAATTTTGCCATTTTCCGCTATGTGCAAAAAACCGCTTTTACCCTGCACTGGATGTGAAAAATCTTGACCACTGTTCAACCTAGGAACTCATGGGATACATCAACGGAATCCTTAAAAAAATGTCTTCATATTTACAAAACAGCTTTGGAAATTTTTTGTTGTGGAACTAAATTATTTGATATTGCAGCCACAAAAACAAGCATTTTTTCCCCCAAAAATGACTTTTGTCTACTTTACCCCAATTCCTGACACTATTTAAAGGAATATCAAAAGTTCGCTCAGTAAATATGTTCATTTGGCTTTTCTTCTCTCATCAATTTTTTCAAAAAAATTTTGCCATGCCTGTAACTTCAGAAATGTCAAATCCCGTGAGCAGTAAAAATCAGCCTTTTTTCGCCTTTTAAACTGGTTACCATGGCAACCATTCACCACAAAAATGCTAAATTACCTGAAATTATCTAATTTAGTTAAAACCTATCATTTGATACCAAATATGAACCATTATTCTAAAAATTGCAAAAAAAAAGTGTCCTTGTCAACCATACCTCCCCTTAAAGTTTTTGTCATTTTGCTTGACTTCGAAAAATAAAAGCAAGTTTTTGGCACATAATCTTAAAACAACTAGAAAAAAATTAACCAGGAACCTTCACAAGGGTTCAAATGACTTGACTGGCTATTTGATTTAGCCAGACAGTGATTAATTGTGGGCTGAATTCACTTTTTATAAGAAAAGTTGCCAAACATGGTGACCTCAAAAAAGGGCAGGATTTTGCAACAAATCATCTCCTGTAGGATAACCACTGCACATATTTCTTTTCAAATTGCATGCAAAAGTTTATGATTTGGTAGAGTCAGTTTATGCAAAGACATCTGATCTGGTGCATTTACCCAGTTTCTTAATATTGTCAAATAACTGCACCAAACTTGCGAAGCAATGGTGAGTTGACCTCTGCCTCACTGGAGAATAACATATTGCCCTGTACATCAGGCTTGTGAATGACAGGCAGAGTCAGAGATCCATATGTGTAGGGGAGAGCGGGGCCAGTTGAACCAAATTTTTGAAATTGCTCTCCTGTGTGCGTACCTTTACAGCTTTCAAGGAGAACAAAGATGGAAAAGTTAGTTTGAAAAGTTGTCTAAACATGCCAACTTTAGGTTTTGGCGTACATATGTATATCTTACAACGGCCGACACATGAGCCTCCAAAAAATAAAAAAATTTGTTCAACTGGCCCCAACCATCAATTGGGGCCAGTTGAACCATTGGAAGGATGATGAGTGAAGTGTGGGGCTGCAGTCCTTTATTTTTGCTAACTAGTTCAGCTGGGACATTAGCATGTTTAGGCTAAATTAGGCATTACCCACATAATTCTGTTTGTTCAAAGAATAGTCCGGGGCCAGTTGAACCAGTCGATGGTTAAACATTAATAATAAATTTATTTATTTATTTTAATCCATTGTAATGGGCCTATTAAAAAACTGTTTTACTGAATAGTACCTCTCATTGTAAGTGCATTTTGTTAAAAATTTGATTTAAAAAAAAAAATGAATGAATTGCCATAAACTCCCCCGGTTCAACTGGCCCCATCTGGACCTCCATGTATCTATATATAACCTGGCTGCACCCTTTTTGTAGGAAACCATTTTAAGGAGGTGGGTTGCCATCTACACATAACCCATTACCTTATGATGATATGACATCCCTGCAGACCAGGTATTTTAAATGCTATGTAAGCTCCAATCTCAATGTGACAAACTCAGTTTTTCAAGCTAAAAACGAAAAAAGTGTGATAGTTTCATTACCATGTGTCTCAGAGCCAAAAGATCTACATGGAAAAGATTAGCCTAATAATGCCTAACTCAAGGTTGTATGTATATTTCCATGCCTGCTCCACTCGGTGAAAAATCAAGGGTGGTTCAACTGGCCTGCCGGTTCAACTGGGACCACTCTCCCCTACAGGAGAAAAGGGCAATGCACAACATCAGCTCATTTAATCTGGTTGTGAAAGGATCTACCACGGTAGTACATGGACTCCCAAAATTGGTATCTTCACATTGAATATCAATGACCCTATTTCGGTAAATTGATGGTCTACTGATATAAGCCTGTTTCGTGGGTATTTTACTCTCAAAGCAGCAAAAGAGGATGAGATTGTTTGTCATGTTTTAAGATCTCTGAAAAGGTAACAAATCAAATATAACGTTATGCCTAAAAGCACTTTCCTAATATCTTCTTTAGAATAATACTATTATTCTGCTCACCACACTGCCACATTGCAGTTTCATAAGGGAGAAAATTGATAATGAATTATATCAGTCATTATCTCCTTTATCCAATAAAGGTGATCGATGAGAAGAAAATTTCGTAATCATTGATGTCATTCTTGTTTTCCTTTTTGTGAACTAGAAAATTAATGGAGTACTATCAGATAAGGCGATAATTATTATATACAAGATATGCTTCGATAGTGTTAACAGGAAAATAAAGGAACTTTTCTTTCAGATTTGTGGGGTAATTAGCATTTCCTACAATGTGACTGATTCCTTTATTGAAATCTATTTAAATCTAGTTTCAAATGGCTTTGGATTTCGGAGAGTTAAGCCACTAGAGCCATAAATTCACAAGGATCCACACCGAAAGCTTGATGATTTTCTTTGCCTGTAAATTAACAGCAAGACATTGGTAAAGACAAAATACGACAAGTCCATGGAACTCTCAAAGTGCAAGACCAACCATGCGTAGTAAATTTGCAACCTGAACAAAATGATGGATTTTTGTTGCATTATATCCATAAAACAGCAAGTACGTGGTTATACACCCATAAAATGCACACACTAAAGGCATGCGAAGGACTGTCCTATTAAACTAAGCCTCTTTTATGGTTATTTTTTGGCTCTATGTTACCAGGTGCTTGCGTTTAATGCACATTTTGCAATATACATCCCTCATCCAGGAGCCCCGCAATTTAACAACAACTCTCAAGTAAATACCATGTGTTAGTTGTATGTATATGGCACCTCTCCAATAAACGCAACATTAATGCACTGGTGGCTACTCTTGTGATCACAAATGCTGATGGAACACTTCAGCCCTTGATGCTTCCATTGTGGTAAGGGACTGATTTATGATGAACACTCAGCCCCTTACACAAAACACCTTCTTTGAACAACAGACCACCTTGCTTTCATAAGTGAGGGCTCCTTTAGAGAGTGATCCGGAGCAGGATGTCATAAACAACAAGGACCTTTCATGTAATCCTGCAAGGTGTTACACTATACCTAATTACCTGTATACACGTACCTTACTAGAAAGAATGTTGCCTACTCATCATGAGTGTGGATATATAATGGATTCTTTCCCACTTATTTATTGTCTGAGATGCTCTATAAGTTTCTGTATCCATAATTTCAATAATGACAAAATGAGAACTTGCCCTGAGTGACACTTTTTTGCCATGACAAAAACAGATTTACATGTATGTTACATGCCAACTTATTTTTGTCATAAAATTTTCTGTTTTTTACAAGCCCAGAATTACACCAATACATATTATATTTATAGATGTGATGTTTTGCTGGCGCTTTTGGGCCTACTCTATGCAACGTCATGGTGTTTTTCTTTTACACATCAAATTTATCTTGACTGATAATAAGAACATCATCATTTCTTCAGTAGATTTTTCTCTTGTATGAATTTTTTTTTTTTCATGTTGTCGCATGTCCACATATTGAGTTGGTTCTTTTGTGTCGTTGAAATTGTATAATGAGCCTTTTGGGATCACCAAACTCCTTGGAATTATTTGCATTGTAATCCTGTTCTACTTTGTACAAAAATGTGTTTATTTGCAGCAAACATCATCTGGATGTCAGCCATGCAGTCAGGCTGTATTGCTCCAGTTGATATCCAATTTGTTCAGAACAGTTAATAAGGCTTGAAACGTTGCAATTGGAAGTTAGCAGTAGAGACATTCAATTTCCGTTAATTTTTAACCAGTGCTTCAGTACTCCATAGGTTGATTTAAAAATGAAAATGGAGCGTCTTTTTTGAAAAATTAGAATATAACACCAATTTCATGCCAATAAGATATTGCAATGTTTAATGCCTGATGGAGATTATGGTTTGTTAAATATTCCAATTAGAATGCGACTCACTCCAACCTTTGACAAAATGTCACAAAAGTTGCAGAGACCACATTGTTTTTATCCAGAATATTGTCTTGAAATACTTTTATTACATTCATCTTCATTCTGACTATTAATGGTTCACATAGGCGTATATCACGGGGGGTCAGGGGAGGGCTGCAACCCCCCCTGGCATCAGGGCAAATGGCATATATCAGGGCAAATCCTGACCAATCAGGGCAGATCAACTGCCCTGGTCACATCCGTGCCATGTTAAAATTTCAGGGCAAAATAGCGACAGCCCCCCGCGAAACGCCTGTCCCGTACGCCTATGATGGTTCACTTTCCTCTTTCCAGGTGAATGTAAAAAATTGATTTAAGAATGTTCATACACAGATGAGTATCATTTTCATGTTTCACACTAATGATAGTGTTGTTGTTATTTCTGAATATTTCTGTAATTTAGGAATTTTAAGCTGTCCTCTTTTAGGATTAGGGTTTTAAGAATAGTCAATGAATGGCACTAGGGATCAGGAGGCGATAAGCAGTCTAGTTTGGAATCAATAAACCACTTAACTGCAAATATTTTTAGAGACTCACTGACATATTGTTCTGTATATATAATCAGATGGCATCACCTTTGGATCTTTCTATTCATGACAGCCTGCATCTAGTTCCCAGAGGCATGTAACACTGTCCCTTGTTCAGTATACACCATGTTTTTGCTTCCAGCGTTGTGTAGGCGAGTGATACAATGCATACAAATTAGTAAAGTGTTCTGTAGGTTGCCGAAGCTTTCATGACATCTAATATTCTGGGAGTTCAGTCACCGCCGAAACTTTGGCCAGAGTGTCACAAATGACATCAGGAGAGACAGTTATGGTGAAGATTGCCAATAAGTTTAACACTCTCATACCACCAAAAGTCATTATGGTGCTTCAACTTGTCCCTTTTCAGGTGATTTTCAGATTCCCCCGTGGCCTAATTGGTAAGTGCGCTTGTCAACTGGCTTTGAGGGTGTGGGTTCAAATCTCACCCCGGGAACTCACTTTAGTCCGAGCTCATGGCACTTTAAATGGAGGCGGGTTGTATCCAGCATTCTATGCTTGGGCAACTGACAAACCCTGGGCATCCATGAATTAAATGTGTATGTGCCAGACTCTCAGTCTTCTCATCTCATCATCATACGGCGGCCGCCTGCCTCGATATAGCCCACTAAGGTGCTGCAGAGGCGTAAAACACAAACAAACAAACCAACCTGTGATTTTACAGCTTTTTTAGTATCTTGCCTCGACACTTTCATAAGGCAGATCTAGGCAATACCCCATCCAAATTGCTAAAAAACTATTGTAATCTTCTTCAGGTGGTCTTTCAAATGCCATAACCAGTATATAGTTAGATTGTTCAATGTTCACCAATTCATTTTTAGAATCATTTTGGCTGTTTCCATCATCTGTTTTGAAGTTTATGTTCACTTGTTCAGCTGTCAGCAATTTCGATTCCTCAGGAAATGTGAGGAAGCGGGTCACCTCACTCTGATCACTTTCTTAATAATCAAACAGCTATGCCTTCTAAATACAGCAGGCAACATTCCTGACAATTGCATATGTTGCTTTTTTCACGCTAAGCATCTATAGGGTAAATTCTCTTCCTGTTCCACTAAGTCAGCACATATGGTGTGCTATACGACCAATGGTACTACGCATATACAGAATATATATCAGAGCTGGAATTGCCATTAAATTATTTAAAACTGTCTATTCCTCATCCAAAGGACAACCGTTCATTATAAATACAATCAACCAAAACATATGCAGAAAAATAATGGCAATTACAACTACATCAAGCTTTGCTGAGACATGTTTTTCCAAACTCCTTTGTAGCTATCATTCATCTGTGCTAACCTCAAACATCAATTTCTAAGGTTATTTGCAAACTGCAAAACCAACTCTTTCGGGATTTTATTCAAATTGCTACTGCAAATTAAGCAATAAATTTCAGCAGAGCGATGTATAGAAGTACTTTCTTGCCATGAAAAAAAATAGGTGATGTCCCTTTCAGGTCATTCAACTGTTATAAATTCTTCCTCAGTAATTACTACTGAAAACCACAATCAAAGTGACAATCGGAAGTCACTTTCTTTATTGTGACCTCCTGTGCTGTACTGAGCTGATAATTGCCTTTTAGAGAAAATAATCTACTGAATGCATGGGTTGTTCAACCTGCAAGGGAGCTTATTTTGGTTTCTGTTTGGGTTTCTGGAGTCTGGCACATGTTCCTATTCATTCAGGGTCTTTCACAGGATGGCAGTCGAAACCTAAGTTTTTGTATGTCCTAAGGGTTCAGACCCAGTATGTGTTCTCCCGTGTTGCTGTATTTCTATACTGTCAGTAGCCCAATGAAGTTCAGTTCTTGAAGATGGGTCCTGAAAGGCCAAAGGATTCACAAGGCATCATTCTGCAAAATGCACATTACATGACCAATTTTGATCTCAAGAGCTGCTTTCAAAAATTCGAAAAAGTCTCCTTGTATATTGTTCCAGGCCATTGAACACCTAGACTTGTCTAATGGGTCCTTCCAAACCTATCCACTGGCCATGTTTTCTTAGATTGTGTTTGCCCTTTATCTTCTATTTGACAGTAACAGACTGACACAGGATCTTAATGCTTAAAAGCAACATCACAAGCAGCTGCTTATTTGAACTTCACACCTACTTCACAAACTCCTAAGATGAACATACATTTTTAAATCAGAAGCATACAGTGCAAAATGTTGTTTTGTCAACTGAAGTTGTCACACTCAGTGAGAAACTTTCCAAACAGCAGATATCTTTGAAAATCTGGTTGGCTGACTTTCAACATTGAAAGTATGTAAATTATAAATGGTGAGTCGATTATACAACCTCCTTAATTCCTGCCATTTCTCCAATGGCAGATAATACCAATTATCGTGTAGATGGCTTGTAGCACACTATTGTGTACACATTTTGGCCACTGATGATGAAAAATGAAAGTTGTAGCACAATTAAGTACTTCTTATATTTTGATAGCTAATCCAGAATTACCTGTCTATAGCATAATTGGGAGAAAAGTATGGTTTTTGACAATTTTCTTTCGTTTATCATATTTTTAAAAATATGCTAATTTTGCGCATAATTGAGTTCAGATTTCTCTCAAAATATTTTTTTGCTTCTTTTAAAATATGTTTTCTAATGGCTATTCACAAGTATCCATGCTATTGCCACAACCAAGGTGACTTAGCAGCAGGAAGTGTCGGTTTCATAAAACGCGACGTACTTGTGAACGCACTAAGATCAGCTCTAAATAATTCAATATGATGGTTAGAGACTTAATATTTTGTCTAGTATCGCAGTTTGGAGCATAAATATCTGTAAAAAAATTTCAACCTTGCCTCTAAAAGTTTGACATCTAAACCTACGAACTTGTAAAACGCGACGTACTTGTGAACATTTGCATAAGCAACGCAAAAGTATCATAAATGTGCCCTTCTAACGGTCTCAGGAACTGAAGAAGTGTTGGTCTAGAAGAGGGATGTTATGGGGCTTCCACGCAGCCATTAGCTATATTCCATATATAAAGTATATATATTTCAGGAGAGATCAAAAGTGCATGTAAGAAAATTAATTGTTTTCAAACTATGTGACATCTTCATGTAAAAAATTCTCTTGGTGAACGCTAACACTGTAAAACCATATTTTTTTTAGCTAAATATGTTCCTTATGCTTCAGTCTGTGATACTGAACCAATTATTTAATTTTGAAAATTGTCAAAATATCAAAAGCATCACCCTTTATAAGCAATACTATTTGTGAATGAGCTATAAACAAGGAAAAAAAGGCGTTTTTTTTAGCAGAATTTTGATTTATGGTGACAGGCGAATCAACCAACACATAGCAAACCATATATTTCTGAAAACTACACATTCTCCTCTAGTCAATCAGATACATGCCATGTCCAAATGACATATCATGTCGAAATAACAAGCTTTCCAGTCTGAAAAAAAGCCACTGCACACAATACCATGCTACAAGCCAGATACAAATGTTATACCTGGCAGCTTACATCAATTTCTATAATTTGTGTCTACCTGACCTTTAAGAAGTTGTAAGTGAGAGGGGCTTTGTCTGGTGATACTTAAATGTTCACTTTTCTTTGTCACTGTCTGGCGTACGTATGTTGCATAAATTGTCTTTAATATCATATATGCATCTTTTTTCATTCTGTGTTCCAGACCCAACTCAAAAAACTTTTATTCTAAAATTTACGACTGGGTAGATCTAAACATTCATCTGTCTTTTTGTTTCTGTGTATGGAAACTGCCAGTATATTTTATCATTATTCTATTAATTTATACAGCAAAATGGTACTCATAGTTTCTACAAGTATGCACTTTATATCATACAAATTTTATACAAAATGCTATATAAGCTGTACTTGGAAAATATCAATTTAAAATCAGTACAACGGATAAAGGGGTAAATTAAACATTTACTCTTCAGAAGTAAAATTTAAAATCATATTGTCCATATAATTCATTTTCAAGATAAAAAGCATCTTTCCATCTGAAATCAAGACTGATAATAGCAAATTGGCTTCACTTTTAAGACTGATCATTCAATATATGAATGGATGCCTAATAAAGAATTGTCACTCCATAGAATATCACAAATTACAAATTATTGTCAACATTAAGTTGTCGTGATGCATTGCTTATTGACTCAAGGGTTGAATAGTCAGCAACAATAATTCTAAAGGGATGTACAGATAAAAAGGGAAATATTTGACGGCTTTGAAGTTGATAATACCACAATGATGGGGTACTTTGATCTCTGTTATCATTTACAGCTTTTGAATTTATCATATAAAATGTAGATAGAGCAAATGCCATTTTATGATATTGTCATGCAACAAACCAATATCTTGATGCCTTTACAACATTAGAAAATTCCCTTACTACTGCGTGGACCAGCTGCGACAAATTTATTAGTTCATTATTATTACTATACATGCACTTTACCAGGCAGATAATGCTCCAGACCCCCCATGTTAATCCACCATAAAGAAAAACATTAATCTCATTAATGCCCTGCTTGCAGGGCCATAACGATATTATGGACCAGGCAAAGAGGCCCCCTGGTGTATTGTGCATGTTGTGACGTCACCTGGCAGTGACATCATAGTGACGTCATGGCAACGTTATTATTTGTGACGTCATTGCATTGTGACAGCTTCAAAAGTTCACTTGGGCTAGAATCTGATGACGATGATCTTATTTTGTTGATCAATACTGAATAGGCCTAAATTTTTCTGAATAGGCCTATAACGCAACCTTGGGTATTATTCAGAATCATTCAACACTGGTAGTGGCATCTTCAGTTGCCGATGCCTTTATTTTTGGTGACACTACAACTATGGTAGGCCTACCAATTTTCTTTTTTTTTTTAAATAAGTTAATTTTCCTAATCATTAGGGTAATGTTGAAATAATGTGATGGCAACTTACTCAGCAGCCGTTTGAGGTCATTGCTGGCATTAGCACCTAGATAGGTTAAATTACTAAATTAACAATGACAAAAATATTGTTTTTATTCTACCGATCTATTGTTTTTCTTCTCTAAGTCTTTACTAAGGTCATTACATTAAAAAAAGATCTCAGGTATGCAGATTTGAAGTAAATAGTAACAATAATCCAAATAATATTTTTTTGTCAAGCATTACTGGATTAGTGACTAGGCCTAAGGTCATTACATTAAAAAAAGATCTCAGGTGTACAGATTTGAAGTAAATAGTAACAATAATGCAAATAATATTTTTTTGTCGGTCATTACCGGATTAATGACTGGCAGCCTCGGGCAGTAAAATCATTAATGCCCTCGCCTTCGGCTTGGGCATTAATGATTTTACTGCCCTCGGCTGCCAGTCATTAATCCCTGGTAATGCCCTCCAAAAAAACATTATTGTATAATTAAGTTGTTGCTAATGTCCCATTTACAGCTAATAGATTAATCAGTGTGTGGCGATAGGGTATTTTATTTCAGGCAACAGGCTGATAAAATTAGATCACTAACAGTGCATTAAATCCCCGGAGAGCTTTGAAGTAGGCTAATATAATCAAGCCTCACTCAATTCAAGTAGGTGCATTTAAATAGTAGCGAATGTCAGATTTTAGGCGAGTAAAACGAGGGTAATAGGGAATGATCGATTTGAGTTTTGTGCACACATGACAAAGGTGAAGGATTCCGAGGGTCAGTATAATTTGTAAGCGATATCAAAATTCCCTTTTGAAATCAAGCTAGTCGTTCTGCCAGTTTTACTTATTATACAATTTTTATATAAACTTTAATGTATATGACTGTGTGCTACTGTGAGAAATTCATATTACGCCAGTAAGAGAGATTCAATGAAACTTGCTACTTGCATCTTATAAGTTATATGTACTGAATGAGAAATGTGCATGAGGATTGGAGCCTGACTTGGTCAATTAGTAAGATCCATTTACAAACAAACATGCCAGTTTCCAATTTGTACTGATGTCTTAAACGAAGGAATCTGCATTGATACCCTCTATAGCATGCATAACTTTCTATATCAGCATATTAGCATACATGTACACATTTGAAAGGCTTTGATGTACAAACAACCAGGCTGATCCATAAAATATTTTTGTCAGTAATTATGCTCATTGTCATCTTAGTACCACCACATTAAGACTAACACATAAATCTTAATTTAATCTAAGTATACATAGTATATGATATTATGATATGCTTGAACTGTCAGCTTGCAAGTGTAATTTTTTGCAGGCTATATTGTTCTATAGGAAGGAGTGCTGTCATAGTTTTTATGTCAGTGATCTTTATAGATAAAGAAAATGTTGCACTCGCAGTCTGTGAGTTTAGAAATATGACACAATACATTTCTACAACTGAAAACTTCATACTTAACTATACCTGTATATATACATTGCAGATCTGGTTACACATGAAAACTGAACTGACCTGAAATAGAGAGAAATGAGATATGTACACATAAAAATAGCAAAAAAACAGTTTCTTGTATGTTTAAGAATTATGCTCAAGGTAAAATGACACTTGAATGAAATTGATACCAATTACTTGTATGTTTAAGAATTATGCTCAAGGTAAAATGACATTTGAATGAAATATAAGCCTGCCAGATTTACGAAAAAAGAAGGCACATTGGGAAAGAATCGAATGGCAAAGTTTAACACTAAAAGAATGTCCTGCTCACAAGCAAGCCTATATTACACAAATATATCATGATCATGATGCTATCAGTGCCATTTAAAATTCTGTTTGCAAGAGAAAATCATATTTAATGAGGAAGCAGCTCGTGTTTAGGATTATTTCCAACACAGCTAATGGTAACACATTTCCAAAAGTCCATTGCAACAACTAACTGCCCATAAGTCCACATATAGGTGTATTCGAGATGATAAAGTGTAGCCGGGGGAGGAATGATGACCATTGACTCTCTTGAATTACTGCTGGGTATCTTCAATTGATCCATATAATTGCTTCATTTGTCTTGCAAATCATCATTTCCATTATATTCCTTAGGGCATGTTTTCTGTTGATGCCAATAGAGCAGGTTAGGATGAATTATTGTTAGGATGAATTATTGCCTATGGTATATTGACCAACATCTCATCTTCATAGAATTATTCAGCATCTACTATATAATTATTATAGGCCTATAACTCTACATTCATAATAGTAAGACATCAGTTAAGACTTGGAAAACCGGTTCTTTTTCTAATCTGCACTAAAAAAAACTTATGCTATGGATTAGTATAGTGTTTCAACTTGCGGATGCCGCACTACGCCTGTCCATCTGCACACCTTCTAACTCTGCAGGATTATTCTGATTGCCAAAACAAAGAACTGATTCAATTTTGGTAAAGAGTTATGCCAGTGCATTTTTTAACTTAGTAACTGGGAGACCAATTGGTCTCCCAGTGGACAGATTTGGTCTCCCAGTCATTGCCAAACTTGCATAACTAGGAGACCAATTTTTTCAAGAGACATTCATCAATTTCTCATTTGGTTGTGTGAATTTGCTGATCTTGAGTTCATTTGAAACCAAGCCTGCTACTCATATCAAAAATATTTGTTATCTCTGCAATATATATACTTCTGCTAATGTCATCTTTGCGATTTCCAATATAAAAATAATTTTGTCAAAACTCATATCTTGTGGCAATCGGCAAAACTCCTAAATTAGCAGCCAGCTAAACAGTTCAAATCCTATTGTAATGCTAATGGATCTACGTGTACAGCTGTTTAACATCTATAAATGTTGCTCTTCATGACGCTACAAAATTGCGTTAGTCTCCCAGTCGAAAATCCTTAAAAAATGCTCTGAGTTATGCATTGGATAATTTTAGCTTGGTGAGAGTTATATGTAACTGTGAGTGAAATTCAGAAGCCTCATGCTGTTATCGTTCTAGATATATGAAACTAAATGTAATCCATATCATCAGATCTGATATTCCTGAGGGTATGACCTTGCCTGACCAAAGGTATCAAGTATATTATCAAATTTGACATTTGGGGAATTGCAGATGTAGAAGGTAATTTTCCTCCTGTCCCTGGTGGAATTCAGAATATGGCTTGATATGTTGTCATTTTCAATATATTAGCTTGCATACCAGCTGTCATTATTCCAAGAAATGATCTTTATGTAGGAGTGGAATTGAAAGCAGGAAAATAATCTTCACTTTGTGAATATCTTGTGTCGTTGTGTCTCAGGGGATGCTTATTTTTTCTGTTTCAATGCAAAGGGTATTCATAAAACAAGACAATACACATCATGTTCACAGGGTAACTCTATAACAAGCTGTTGTGTTGATTCATATTAATGTTACTCAAGCCTGCAAGGCAGCATGATATCAATTTACACTACAGCATGTAACATTGCTAAGTTGTTTACAGATGTATAGAAATTATTTCTTGGCTATCAGTTAGTTATAGAAAGGGACAATTTTTCTGCTTTCACGATGTGTGATTTCACCATGGAGCCTCAATGGTCATGTTTGTCATCATCAGGAAGCCGCCATGCTAGTGACATGAAAATGTCACTCTTGAAGGGTGATATTCTAACATGACCAAGGACATACAATATAAAAATTAGAGAAAAATAGAATGAAATTAGGGTTGCCGTTAAATTCTTAGATCTAGAAATTGCATGATTACATAAATAAACATCGCTTGCAGAAAAATCGTTCTTGTCGTGTGTTTTACTGATGGCTCCCAGATGAGACTTTTATGAGTATTGATTCTCCTGAGATATGACTTCCTCATTCATGAAATCCCTTAATTCTCTTTAGTCTCATTACAACTCCTCATCCTTTCGCCCAGGCTGTCAAGTTTCCTTAATTCAAATAGATTAATGCTGTGGTGGCAAGTCTGAGAATTAATTTACAAGTCACGTAGCAAGCTTTAATATGTTTAAAGGCCAATGTCTACTCAACATTTGTGGACGTGTCGAAGCACATCAATTACTGTGAAAGAAAGATTGGAATACAGAATTATATCATGTGTTACACGGCATAAAGAGAAACAAAGGTGAAATGTTCACTCTGCACTGGAGGTCTGAGTTGTTGTAGAATTTCCAAACTTTATGAAGGAAATGGTAGATGAGAAAGATTGTGATTACAGCTTACGAGATGGCTTTAAAGTATCATTACCGAAATTCAACAAAATAAGGTATGGCAGAAATACTTTCTCTTATTATGGTCCGCATGTATGGAATATATTACCTAGCAATATCAAGGGCGCAACAAATATCCAAGTCTTTAAAAAGATGTTAAAGACTTGGGAAGGTCCCAATTGTAACTGCACTGCCTGCTGCATCGCAGTCTAGGCCGTGCCGTCACAATTGTGTCAAATTTCTATATTATTTTTTTGTACTTTATAATTCATAAGTTCAATGTCGACGTATATTTTGAAGTTGTGTTTAAGTAATACGTTCTATATGCCAATTGAAAAGTGAGTTAATTTAGAGACCTGATGTATGTAAGTTGTTTTTAAATCTAAAATTTTGATTTGTAAATATTCCTTTCTGTATATATTCTATCACTTGTACAAATATTTTTCTCTCTCGATCATTAGCATGCTTGCTACACTATTTTATCGAGTATAAATAAAATTATTTGAATTTGAATTTTGAATTTGAATTTTTTTTCTCAGTTTTGAGACACTTGGATTCCTTTCGGGTTAATAGTCTAATGACCAGGCTAGGGGCAAGAATTTGGTGTGGAAATTGCGAAAGTTTCTAAGTTTTCCACTGTTTTTATAATTTGCTGATATAACATACACGATTTAGAAAACACACTTTATGCAATATAATAGGACTTAAGCCTACAATATTTATCTGAGGGTCTATGCTTTTATTGACTGTAAGAAGCCGAATTATAGATCAATGATGCTGCATATTTTTCTTCTTGACAGAAGCAAAACTAGTTAAGTCATTCCCTTGAAGGTTTACCCAATTTATTATGTAAACATGAATTCATCCAGGAAACATTGCTTTGCCTTATCCGATGTAAAAAATAAGTTACACAACAAAGACTACCTGAAGAAGTTATTGTCGTATTCAGTAAAGTAATCAGCCATGAAAAAAATGTAGAATCAGAAAAAATCTAAGAGGAACACCTTCGAAATTAGACCAGGAGTGTTATCATACGTGTATTTAACATCAACTATTAGAAATCCCAAGTGCTAAGAATTACCATAGGCGTACGCTGTACGTGAGCTTTTGGGGGGGGGGGGCGAGCGACATCTGCCGAATTTAAAGATCTAGATTTAATACCATTTCAAATAAAATGGGCTGGAAATAATTAATTTCCAATAGTGTTTTTTTTTTATTATCTGCCCAAATTTTTTCCCTTTTTGCCCGAATCTTACTGTTTCCCAAACTTTCTGGGGACGCCTGGCCCCTCCCTGCCGCCCTCCGATACGCCTATGACCATTGGTTTACAGTACAACCAGAAATAAATTAAGAAAATTTTCTGTCAGAAATCCTCTGTTTACCTATTTTTGTTCTCCTTTCTCCTTTCCACCCTAAATCCTTTTACAACTACCTCTTATACTCCTCACCATAACCTCATCTCATATCATGAATTATATTAAGACAACTGTCAACGTATTGCAATCAGTGATTGGGCAGTGGCACAGTATCAAAGAAATGAAATAAAATGGAGG
This sequence comes from Platynereis dumerilii, assembly GCA_026936325.1. Classification (NCBI taxonomy): domain Eukaryota; kingdom Metazoa; phylum Annelida; class Polychaeta; order Phyllodocida; family Nereididae; genus Platynereis; species Platynereis dumerilii. Next base: position 105,796,990 of record JAPTHN010000002.1, read on the forward strand.
TGATAAAGTTTGAAATGGCATTGACTTTATAAGTTTAATGTAATTTTAAGAGGTAGTTGAAAGTAGCTAAAAGTAGGTAGGGATTAGAAGGTAGCCAAAGGTGTAAAAGGGTAAAGTTGTGGCTAATTCTTCCTTCCTGCTTGGGTAGTCATACTTATTTTGCCATGTACTGTATCTAATTGTGTTCTAAATTCAAAAGCTTCATGTCATCGCAGTTGCTGATATATGAAACTAGACCTAATTCGTATCATCAGAACTTATATTACGGAGGATATGACCTTGCCTGACCAAAGGTATCAAGTATATTATCAAATTTCTGCAGATATATAAGGCAATTTTCATGCCAGTCTGGGATGGGATTTAGAAAATGGATATCTGAACATCTACAGTATATGGACTTACATTTTCGTTCCCATTTGTCAAGAATCTGTTCTTTATGTAGAGAGAAATGGAAACCATAAAACTGCCTTTAGTCCTCAGTCTACCTTGTGAATACCTTGTGTCTTTTGTGTCTCCAATCCATTAGCAATGGACACTCTACCTTTCAGTCTTGCTTTAATAGGCCCTCTACAGTGTCTATAAACTTATTGTACCTACATTTTGATATGGGCAGATGATTATCAGAGGGAACAGATGTCTCAGAGACAGGTCATGTCTCGTTAGTATCTGGTAGTGAGTGATAATCAATATCAATTCAATTTGATGACGACCTTTGCAATATTGTACCACTAGGTAAGACTTTTTTCTTGGCATCAGATTTATCATTGCACATTAGCAGAGCGGTGCAGATGAAATAATCACCCAAACGAAGGATCTGTAAAGACAATGGCATATTCACTTGGTCTGTGTAAAATATTAGACTACTAGTTAGTAGTGACTATGCCTGCAAATGCAAGTATTTATTGAAGAAAAGGGACAGTCATCCTAGTGCTATTTTAATCCTTTTAAAAATCAATTTTTCATAAAGCCTCACTGAATACAACATAATTCAAAGGAGAGTTGTATCCCAAACAGATTCAGAATTCAATTTCACACTCAAGAGGCTTCCCCAAGAGGAAACTTTCCATAAAATAAAACAACCTTCTGCCTTTCTACTCAGAAGAAACACTAATGCTCATAAAAGATGCACTTGAAACATGATGATTGTTCAAACAAGAGAAATCTAAGACTCAGACTCAGACAGACTCAGACTCAGACATATTTATTTTCAATAGAGAAATAGGTAGGAAAAAGATAAATAAATTATTGATATATTATACAGTATTTTTTTTTTTTGACAATTCTCTATTGAGGGTGACCCCTTTAAGGCTAGTAGGCCGCTATCAAGGGGCCACCCATAAAAAGAAATATTGTTTTTAAGTCTGAAAAAAAAGAACAAACTAAAGTCCCATGAGTCCCATAGCATAACATAAATATATGGTTGACTAATTACCAGTTATAAGTAAATGTATTGTCATAAGCTTTACTCTTAAATAATATATTCAATTCTATAATAAAAGTGTGATGAAAGAAGACTGACAGTCTGTTACGCAATTAATAAGAAAAATACAGCACCAGAGCCTGGTATTAAACAATAAGTAGATCACATCAAAGTTTTAAAATGTAAATTAACAGACTAGGAAGAGGATAGATTAATATACATAATAAGATGAAGACAGTAACATAATAATATTTACAGTGCCATAATGGAGCTGCCCAGGGTGACCTCACATTGCAGGGCTGCCAAATCACTTTACCACCCCTTAGGGTGGATGGGGAAATCTGACAAGACAGCCCAGCGAGGCCCCCCTGCGGCAGCTGTGTAGCATCTGTTCTTTGGTAGATTTTATCTATAATATTTGCCTGTTACATGTAAACAATGCAAAAGTCGAGTACAAGAGAGAAAAAAAATAATATATAATGATAATAATAGTAAAAAGCATGAAGTACTGATTATTGTCTCTGACATATATAGCAGTTATAGATTGTACATTCATATGCATAGGTATTAATCATATGATTCTTTGCATATGTAGTAAAACCCTGATAGCTATGAGTATATATTTTTCTTCTTATAATAGAGGGACAGTTATTGTATGCTTGAGGTATTGTACATTGGATTCCAAACTTGGCAAATTCATGTTTTACTCTAGGGATATGGAAAAGGTCTGAAGTTCTAGTGTTGTGATTATGTACATTTGAGTTTTTTCTGTAGAGATTTGATTGAAAATAATATGGTAAAGCTGTATTCTCTAATTTGTAACAGAATTGGTACTCTCTAAGTAGACACAAGTCAGTCACTTTTAGGAGTTTCAGTGGTTCAGTATGATCATTATACCTAGCACCTGCTACAATTCGAATGACCTTTTTTTGCAATTTGACAATGTCTTTTAAACGACTTCCAACAGAGAGAAATAAGCTATTATAAAGAGTCAATAGAATATCCCTGCCCAAAACATTCTTCAATCTACACATAATCCCAGTTATCTTAGACGTCTTCAGAGATATTTTAGCCATATGAGGTTTCCAACATACATTCTTGTCAAGTGCAATACCAAGGTAATCAAAACTATCAACATATTCGATAACGGAGCCATCTAGATGAATAACAGGATAAGATACAGTTTTACGTGGTGAATGGAACAACATCTCCTTGGTTTTAGAGGAATTCAAGGACAATTTATTCAATTTCATCCATTCAGAGATGTTTTTCAGTTCTTCATTTATGTAGGCATCTTTGTCTTGTCAAAAAGAATTCAAAGTTGCAGTCAAACAGGTGTCATCTGCGTAAATAATTGGATGGAAAATGTTACATGCTTCATGAAGATCATTAAGATACACAATAAATAATAAGGGTCCAAGGATTGAACCTTGGGGAACTCCCGTTTCAATTGTCAATAATGACGAGTTTGTATCTTTAAAAGATACCATTTGTTTACGATTCTTCAGATAATCAGCAAACAAGGCCAGTGAATTATTTTCAACACCATAATACTGTAATTTATAAAGTAATATCTTATGATCAATGGTATCAAAAGCTTTCGATAGATCTAAAAAAACTGATAGTGGGGTTCCATTTTTATCCATTTGGTCTATTATGCGATTTGTTAATTCTAGAGCTGCAAGTTCAGTGGAGTGAGAATTTCTAAAACCGTATTGATTATTGTAGAATAATTTATTGTCATTTAAATATTTAAAGAGTTGAGAATGCATAATTCTTTCTAACACCTTAGATAAACTGGACAAGACACAGACGGGCCTATAATTTTCAAGCAAGTGTTCTTCCTTACTTTTAAAAATAGGAGTCACTTTTGCAATTTTCAATCGGTTGATTGAAAATATGTTTATTCAGGGTATCACGTTCAGGTCAAGCCTGTTTTTCAACGAGGCCCTGTTAAAAGTAACAAAATATATATAATATATACACACAAACAAGTAAAAGCAGTTAAAAATAGAATCTAAAATACTGTAATAAGTTACATATACAATTTACTTAAAAAATGCTCAGGGAAGATGCCTGTGGTTAGGGATTGACTGATGATGAGAGTAAAAGGTGATAGAATTTGAGTCTTGATTAACTTTAGATTTTTTTTTTTTTTTTTTTTTTTTTTCAGATTTCAGATTTTTTTTATTATCACTTATATACAAAATAAACAAGTAAATACAAAATTGATACCCGAAGGCATAGTTGCCGCTCATGGGTATCAAAACTAGGCATACATAAAGTAATATTATGATAATAACATAAATTAAATGGTAATAGAAAAGAATAAAAAAAAATAAAAAAATTAAAAAAAAATTAAAAGGAAACAGAAAACGAAATACGGAATTTGGTCAACTTATATTATCTAGATATAGTCATATGCACCATTACTCGCAGGCAACTCTATGATAAAAAAAATGAAATTAAGTGTGATAGATGTGATAACTCACAAAATTGAAGTGAAACAGATTTACTAATTTGCACAAACATAGCAATTTGTAGAAGGACATTCTGAAGTATAAGAATCAATTGTCAATCGTTTGAAATAAAATTTGACACCATCAAGGCTATGAGTAGTTAATTTTTCTTTAAAGTTGGCAGCCATTTCATTTATAACTGATGGATAAATATATGAAATACTGTGTCTTGCAAACTCATGTCTCACAGAGGGTAGCGGCACATCATTTGCAATTCTTGTATTGTGGGAATGACCACGATAGGCATTCAATCTATCAATCATGTCAATATTGAAATATTCTGGTAACATATTGTTATGGAGTTTATAGCAAAATTTGTAATCACCCAGTGCACACAGATCCTTCAGTTTAAGTAAGTTAAATTTTTTAAAAAGTTGTGAGGTATGCGAATTGTAACTACTTTTACTAATTATTCTGACTGCTCTCTTTTGTAATTTAAAAAGTTTACTAGAGGACCAACCCCAGACCATGAGACCATAATTCAAATAGGAGAGAATAAGAGCATTATATATTTGTAGTAGAACGTGAGACGGCAATAATTTTTTGATTTTGTTCATAATTCCTAGCGTTTTTGATATTTTTTTAGACAGACCCTGAATGTGATCTTTCCATTTCATGTTTTCATCAAGTATGATTCCCAAAAAGTTAAATTTTTTGACAAACTCTATTTCTGTGCCATCCAAAAATAATTTAGGGGCAGTAACTTGTCTTTGTGGAGTATGAAAAATTATAGCTTTGGTTTTGCTAGTATTTAAAGAAAGTTTATTCAATTTTAACCAATCTACTATTTGTTTTAATTCATCATTAAGGGTCGAAACACTGTTATTAATAGAGTTTGCATTTAAGCTGGTAAAAAGAGTTGTGTCGTCTGCATAAATGATTGGAGTGAATAAATTGGTAGCTTTGGGGAAGTCATTCATGTAAATGATGAACAATAATGGGCCTGACAGCTTTACAAATTAAACTTTAGTAACCTGTTTGAAATTCTATCAATGCCACAACTGGTTTTTGGCTTCAGTTCATCTATAATCTTGGAAACTGTCTCAGATGTCACACAGGTAAAGGAGAATTCATTTTCCATTGAAGTTTGAAGAAAATGTTTGAAAGTTCTATTTTGGGGTTGGACAATCTTCTGTGATAAATTGGGGCCAACATTAACAAAATACTGGTTGAATTTATCAGCTATCGCATTTGGCTCAGATATATACTTGCCATCGATTAAGAAATAATTTGGAAAATCATTGGAATTCTTGTTTTTGTTAATTATATTTTTTATAGTATTCCAAGTTTTCTTAATGTCACCTCGGAACTTAGTAACACACGAGTTATGATATGATCTTTTGGCTTCCCTTATCAAACGTTTCAGTATTTTATTATAGGAATGTAGTTCCATTCTAAATTTTTCATAATTCGTAGGGTTATTTCTGGCTTCAAGCATTTTCTTATATAATTTGTCTCTGAACTTAATCGATGACAATATACCTTGTGTCACCCAATTGTTTCTCTTGTGTTTGTGTTTATTAAATTTCACAGACTTAACTGGAAAATGCTTTTCATAGGACTCTTGTATGACCTCATGCAAAATTTCATAATTTATATTCGGGTCCAAATTTAGGTTGGCATTAAAGGCTACTGAAGAGCATTTTTCAGCAATATGTCTCATAAACATACTGTTTTTTTCATCGCTTTTGGGCCATACATTTACATATTTCGACAAAGGATAAGTCACTTTCAAATAATCAAGTGAAATGAAACAGGGTAAGTGATCAGAAATTTTAACAGTAAGGATTCCAGCAGTTGTTGGGGAAAAACTACCTGACAGCTTTACAAATTAAAATAGCACTAAGAATGGTTGAGTAGCATGAAAATAAGTCAACACAGAAAAATGAGATGATAATAGAACACTCTGAAGAAAACAAACGTGATATGTCAATGAAAACTTCATTTCAGTCTTATATATGTCCAAGCACTTTGATTGAAACAAATATATATAATTAACACTCTCAGTCTTGGTGTATCAATATTCCTAAACCACATCAAGTGAACAGAATTGTCAGCGTTCCTGTTTGTGATGACTTCACTTTAAAAGAAAAAAAAACAACAGGTTGCACCATTGTTGCAGTGTTGCTGTGATATTGTTGCTCTTGTGGCATCGAGGATAGAAATAAGTGGTCAACTCAACCCCCTTTATCCTGCATAGTTATACCTGAAAGATTTATGAATCAATGTCGGCCCCAACTAAAACTCCAAAGTGCACCGGCCACAAGCCTTTTATAGACCTTGTATAAGCTGATATGCAAAAGCCCCTCAAAAGGAGGGCAAAGAACATGAGATCATAAACAACAGGGATTTTCCATGTAATCCTTATGGTGCCCCACACAATGGACCTCTCAAAGTGTGAATGTAAAGTCGAGAGTGAGGATACATAATATGTCAATTCATCAGTAAGTTGTTATGGTTCTTTCATAACTTTATAACAATAAGTTCTTCCACAACCAAAATTGGACAATGAAACTTTATGGTGTGACTGGTGACTAATTTTTAAACATAATGATGTGTTAAAAACATATCAAAATAATTTGTGACTTAGAATGATTGCCTGTTCTATTATTTCACTTTTTCAGTCATTCTGACAATAAATTCCTTTCTCTCAGACAGCTTTTCTTTACAAGACTTGAAATGAGTTATGTATCTTCATAGCAATTACTATGAACAATGGTTTTCACTTTGTTACAGAACAAAGCTGTAATACGCACCACAGTTTTCGTGTATTGTCATGCAAGAACAGAATGATGTGCCAAATCAGAAGCAGAGGCACTAATGCCATCAAATTAGGCACTAATGCCATCAAATTAGACCAGGAGTGTTATCTTCTAATGCAACGTTAGACAATTAGTAATCACCTGTGTTAAGAATACCCTTGGGTTTATTTTTGGTCAAAGGCATTGATCATAGGCAAAATCAGGTTAAGACCGGCCCGGGAACTCTCTGTTTCCGAATGATTACAAAAGAAACTAAAACAGGTTCCAAATGGCATTCCAGTGACACGCTAGTCATCAAACATTAGAGCAAAACACTTTGATATAGAATTAAAGTGGACTGTGGCACTGTGAAAATGGCGCTTCGTGTGTCTTCATGCTGATGATTTGTTATAATCAAACCCAATACTTTCAATGTTAATTTTATTGAAGGAGACTTACCGCTGTTATCGTTTAAGTATCCCCATTTGGAGGGGCAAAACTTTTTTACCCTCCCACCAGATACCCAGAGAAAGTTCTGGTTGTTAAAAAACCATTTCCACAAGGACAGTTTCCTTCTGGGTTTATCACATTTACAGGGTGATGACCCCCCCAAATATGGGCCAATGGGTAAATTGGGCTTTGTTTTCATCTACCAATGACCCAACATGTAGTGTCATCAAGAATATACAGAGGCATTGGGGGTTAACATAGAAGGGGTAACTCGAGGACACTGTCTTGTTGGGGACAGGGCTAATGGTTTTTTAAAGACCAAACCTTTCTGTGGCTGTCTAGAAGAAGGGTGAAAAGTTTTACCCTTCCTAACGGGGATTCTTAAACGATAACAGCGGTATCCCACTTGTTGGTCACAGCCAAACGAGGATTATGCATCAGATTTTCACTCTAAAATTTGTTATGAGAAGTCAAATGGCTTACTCTTGATCATGACTAATCAAACAGCCTCTATGTTTCCCATGTTGAAAGTAGTGAAGATGACACTTCATCGGCTATCATGAGTCACGAAGTGCCATTTTCACAGTTCGACAGTCCACTCTATTTCTATATCTAAGTGTTTCGCTGTAAACTTTGGTTTACAGGTTTCTTTGATATGACATAGTCTCTCCATAATAGTATGGTAATACCAGCGCAAAATGTTATTTATCGCATACAGGGTGTTTCAATAAACAAATACTAACCATATTGCAGATGCTTGAACTTTACTCTTACCCTGCACCATGCCAGAGTAATTTGATGTGTTTGCCTTGTCATTTGCAACATCATTATCATGAAAAAAGCATTTAACCCAGCAGCTTGTGCAGGCCATAGCGCCATGTATCTTAATTGAGAATAAACCCTTTGATTCGTCCTTTGTGAGATGGGCAGATTTATGATTTACGTTAAACATATATTACCCCTAACGTTTTATAAGCATGAGAGTATGAGCTCTTTTAAAAAAATAGATCTGGGTATGCCAAATGGAAAAACATATGTTATTTAATTAAAGTTTAGTTTTGAATGGAAAGGAATGAAAGTGTGAAATGCAGAATAAAACGTACTAATATCATGGATACTTTTCATGCAGCTAAGTGCTGTTCCCTATTCAGTACTACCATCCAAGTTTTATTTCCCTAATTGGCATCAGTTGCGCCATAACATTCCGGTTTTGGAGGTTTTAACAAAAAATATAATTGGCAGCATTGTTCATAAATCATATCAACATTTCTAAGAATTGACTCTTTGGCTTTTTACAACAAAGGTGCTGGTGAATACTTGCCACAACCCGAATACAAGACAACTCAAAATAAACTCAGACTATCCATTATCCAAGCAGGAAGGAAGCCACTACTTACCCTTTACCTTTTTGCTCCCTCCAAATCACTTCCCACCTTTACCTACCTTTTGAAAAAGCCAAAGCAGTTTCTAAAACTAACAGGTGTTTTAGTAATTATCTCTGACCATTCAAGCAGACCTTTTTTGGAGTGACACCGAATTTACATTGAGGTTGACCAAGATTACAATTAGCCTGCCGAAAGGCAGCGTGCATTTCAGTGAAACAGATTAACATGGATTGCTGCCAAGTGAAGGTACCAAATATGGTAAAACCTCATGGAACTTTGTATTATACCTATGTTTCCTTAAAGATTTAAAAGCTATGTCTCACAAATTTCAAGCTACATATGCTGGTATACCCCGGAACAGCCGGGGCAGCTCAACCACAATCTTTATGTGGAGGGAGCTTCAATTTTATTTTTGGTGACAGCCTTATGATGATGTGACGAGAAAACTGGGAATCTTGAACCCCCTATTAATTCAGGGATGCCCAGGGTGTTTCAGTTGCCCCAGCATAGAATACTGGATACAACTGCCTCCATTTAATGTCCCATAGGCTCGGACGAAAGTGAGTTCCCGGGGTGATATTTTAACTCACACCCTGGTGAGTAATGTAAATAAGAATGTCCAAATACTTTAGAATATAAAAGACATCGCTGTATAGTTACTTAGCACTCGGTGTACATTGTTATAGCATAGAAAATGACACAAACCATTACGAGTGATATAAAAATGAATTGAACCGAATTGAATATCTATTTATTTACAAAATCTGTCCTTTTTAATGTCTCCAGAGTCCTACAAGTGCCATGCTTCATAGATCTACTATTTCATCTAAATAGAGCTTTTTTTCCTTAGGCCTTAACAGTTGTAAATCTCCATTATCTCAAAAATTACTTTAGTCACCTGAATGGGATGTTCATAGTTTTAAGTTGTTGGTTTCTGTTTCAGACAGTTACTTCTGGAAAATTGTGTATTGTTGAAAAGTGGTATCACAGTTAGCACAATTTCATTCTGATATGAATTTTGACGGTTGTAGTGTCCATAATCAAAATTTCAAGTGATTACAGCTCATAATCGATAGGAAAAAAAGCTCTATTGGATATCAAACGGCAAAACACAAGCAGGCAGGTCGCCTGACCGCCACCCCCTGTTGAAGCAGCAATATTTTGTTCTTAATGCTGATCTGATTAAGGGTGCATGATGACATAAGATGGGTGATCCGAATAGGTTGAGAATTCAATTTCTACCTCCTCCAGAAATAGTCCCTGGAAGAGACCATTTGGGTATCAAATAAAAAAAAAAGAGAATAATACAAAACAAAATATATAGAAATGTGATTGATGGAAGTCACTCACAACAATTCTATATATAACAAGTGGAAATGGTTTCTTCAACAAACATAAAGCACTTGCTAGTTCAGAAAATATTGAAAAGATGCATTAAGGCCACGAAATTCAGAAAAAAAAAAAGGTCACTAGTAAGCCTCTAATTATACTCAAGGGCTCTGAACAGTTCCTGTGGCATATGACTTTTAACCTTTATGGCTATTTTAGGGATGTTTATCACCATGTGCTTACCCTGAATGTATCTAATACTGGATCTTGTAAACATTGCAGGTGAAGCACTTTGGTAACACACTTCTCCCACATAAACACAATATTAATGACCTTGTCACTTTGTGCTGGTAACCTTTGGTCAGAGTCTGCACCTCAATTCTTAATGAGACACTAACTCACACCTTGATGCCTCCATTGTGATAACACACAAGTTCATGATAGAAACCGAGCCCAACCACAAAACACCTCAGACAACATAAGCTACGTGTAGTATATGCAAGAACTCCTCACAAGCATGGCAACAGGCAGGAAGTCATGAATCTTCAGGACCATCCATGCAATCCTAATGAGATCTCGCCAAGCAAACCTCATCAATACCAAAGCAGTCTATTTAGGAGGAATCCCATTTAATTGCTGTAATCTTGCAGGCTTTGAAAATGAAAAAAAAGTATATTAGTAAGTCAATGACTATGAATTGGCCATTTCTGACTTTTTTCTAAGAGATAAAGAAAACATGATTGTACTTTGAGACAGTTTCCTGTGAGTTACAGGTTGAAAATGATATAACAAGAACAATAAGAACAATATGACGAAGTTACTTTGTGATGTGTTGTTCGTTACCTTACAGAAATGTGTTAATGTTGAGATTGATGTTACCCTTGTAAAATGTTAGTTCTAGCAGTAGGAGTGTGTCATTTGGCCAAAAGATCATGTGAAATACCTTCTGCAGCAGCAGTCAATTACAGACACCTCTCAGAGCAATTTTTATTTATTGCTTTGCTTGCTGATGGAGTGTTTTCAACTGACTGAATACAAAATGGAGACCCAGTGTTTGGCCGTCGCAAGGGTGTAGATAGTAGTTGTTAGGTTGTAACAAAATGAGTGCCTAATCAGCACTGAAATCCTTCAGCACCCATCTGATTAGAACTACCGATTTATCCAATAATATATTGTCTATCTACAGAAAGGCATTATAGTTTCTGATGTCTTTGCAGTTAAGTACAGTTTTTAGAATGAGGCACCTGCAATGTTTCTATACCTCTAATCACAAAATAACTGTAATCTTACTAAAAATGCAAATAAGCAATTATGCCGTTTGACCGTGTAAGCAGCTAAAATATGATATGACTAGTTGGCATGAGTGCACTGGAAGTTCCGGCTAAGTTCAGACAGATCATACCTGAACCAATCTCTTTGAAGTTCAAGAACCCTATGGAAAACGCAGAATAGCCATAGGGAACTCTTTCCACAAACAGAAGCTATTGAGTGCACACTATCAACAGTTGTAAAGCTAGGACTACACTTTGGTACTCTTTTCACCTGTTTCTTTCAACATTCAACTTATTTATAAAAATAAAGCCAGAATGGCATGCCAAATCAGTAGCGCAATGCCATCAAATTAGACCAGCTTGAACAGACAGCAGCAGTGTGCACCTAACCTCGGTAATTTGTATTCATAGCATCACTTGCTTACTGAGAACAAAAGCACAACACAGGGTACTAAACAACATGGCAGTGTTGTGTCCCTTGGGACTAAGTGTATTCATGGACAGAATGGCCAAATCGGAAGCAAAAGGTGCTAATGCCATCAAATCAGACCAGAGTGTTATCTTCCGATGTCACATTAGGCAGCAATCGCCTGTGCTATAAATATCCATGGGTTTATTTTTGGCCAAAAGCATTGATCATGAGCAAAGTCATGTTGCAGCTAGACAACACCCGAGGGACGATCTTCACACTCTAACCCTGAATTAGAAGAGTTTCAGCTTTTCAAATTGTCTTCAAATGGCAAGGAAATCTACTCAAGATGTGTGGACTGATCAAGCACCTCAACTGCTGGAAAAGCAAGAATGGAATACAGAATTTATAGTGACAGAAAAAATTATTTGGGACAGTTCAAGAATGATCAGTATGTCTGCCTGTCAATTATGCAGAATTTTATAAGTTACCAATTGAATTGTAGGATTGGGAGGAGGCCAGAACCCAGAAACCTTTATCTTTCCACATTGATAATTAAAGATTCTCAGGAAGGATACTTCATCTGTTTTTATAAGGCTTGAATTTCCCAGTTGAAAGAAAGTTATGAATTTGTCATTCTAGACAAGTAATGTCTTTCTGCTTCTGGTAATTATAGAAAGCGTTATTATTGTCTCCCTCTACTATTTGTCTAATTCCAATTATATCAGCCGAATCATATCCGATAATGAGTTTCCTAGTTTTTCCGGGAATTTTTACAGTTTACGTCTGTCATTTCTTGATGTTCGTTTTTTTTGCCCTGAAGTATTTAATTTCTTAATATGACAAGCTGAGAGAAAAAATGTACCAAGGTAATAGAAATGGCAAAACACATCCCATATGATCCTATCCACTTATCATTGATCTAAAATAAATTTGTTTTGGATTTTTCCAAGTTCTGGGAATAGTGTCAAGTAGATAATTTTTCCAACTTAAATTAATCTGACAGGTTAGTTGCCGAAATGTGCATGGAAAGTTTCTGAGTAATTCAGTTTTAATTTTAAATCCTGGAAGACATTGTCCAAATAAAATTGTAGCAAGCATTTAGGATTTGAAACGGATAACATTATCAACGGCCAACTACAGTTAAGAAAATTCAACAATTTTATTTAATAAAGCATGATACATGTATGTGGATTCAATTGTTACGGCTATATTAATAAAAGTTTGAACAATAATGTGATACGAAATATTTTCCTGAAATTTCGTGTTCTGTTGTTATTTGTCTCACAGAAAATGTGTCAGTGATAAGATTGGTTGCAATAACGGGCAATATCAGCTGTAGCATGTCATTAGGAGTGTGTCTTCCTGCCAATAGATCTCGTCAATTAAATTTGGCAGCAGTTGTCGTTTGCAGTCTTGCAGACGCCTCTTGCTTCAGTAATTTTTATTTATTACACAGTTCAGAGTTCTTTCAGCTATCAGAAAATACAGGGTACTGAATAGACAAGCACTATTGTGACCCTTGGGACTGCGTAGCATCAGATTGTCATTAGTGAAAGGATGTGCCAAAACAGGACTAAAAAGGTACTTGGGCTGTCCAATTAGACCAGGCACGTTATCTCATAATGGAATACACAGAGGCAATTTGTAAGTCTAAAAATATCTGTGTTTTCATTTTTGGTTGCTTGCAAGCAACATGTCAGTTGTAGTTGTCTATCGTACACTATACAAACAATGTACAAATTTATAAATATCATGTTCTTTTTTAGCAGTAACTACAAGATGTCATTATGACTTGTTGGAATGATTACAAGGGAAGCACCTAATGCAAACAGTCAAGTCATACTGACTGCACCTGTGCCATTCAACTTTGAATCTCAACAAACCATTCAAAATACACTATAGCCCAAGGGAACCATGTCTACCAACCTTATTACAGAAACAGAAGATAAAGAAAGTTTGAAGACAATCGAACATTGTGAATTTAGAATTACGCTTTAGTACTCTTTTAACTTTTAACCAACCTGGTGCCAAGGATGAGTTGCCTCCCACGCTAGTCTGAGCTCAAGACCGCACTTGATCTTATAACAATTGAGGTTATTACAAATTCATGATATAAGCTGCAGTCAGGCACTATTTCAACAATCTCTCTCCTTGTTCTGTGGTATTGAACCAACTACAATTCCTACATGTACTTTTTGAATGGTGCTGTCTTGAAAGCTACTACATGTAAGTATTTGATGTTCGTTTCAGCAGAAAGACACTTATAACAGGTTAAGAAAAGATCAGAAGAAAGAGAAAGGAAGAAATGTTTCCACATGAAATATGAGGCTACAGGAGGAAAACAACAGACAAAGTATCTTCCAATATCATCATAGATGAAAGACTCCCATGAAATACATCTAGGTAATTGTGTTCTGAAATTACATATGTGTATCTGTTCCCAGTTTGGTAATTTGAAGATGCTGGACAAAACTTGTGCTGGACACATATAAATCATGAATAGGATTTATATATAACTGCATGTCACAAGCATTTATTTGTGTATGTTAATATTTTTTCATTGGCCTATAGGTCAAGATACATATAGATCTACATACATTTTTATTGACAAAGATCAAGGTCACATTTGACAAAAATGTGTTTCATACCAATATTGCCCAACCTATGTTGAATTGGCCCAACTCAAATGCATTTCGTGATGTGTCTGTCTAAAGTCTAGACATTTTATTTTGGCAGCAAGTTTTTAGCCAATAAGACAATCTATGATTAAGTCTGAGGTTTGATTTTTGGCTTATTAGGGTGAGCACGCCATGACCAAGCATGATTTGGACTAAATTGATGTCCTATGATCCCCCAGCTCCATCATGCAGGCACTTACAATACTAAGTTGCTGCTGCTCTTCAGCACATTTAGAGCTATCTTTAGTGTTATGTTGTGATGTCATCAGAATTGTTGGCTCTATGACATCACTGAAACAATGGTGACGTCACAACAGCAGCAATATAGGCAGTAGAATAAAATGGCTTCTTCAGCTGTGTTGAAAGCAATGTTATTCTAATGGGACTACCCCAAAACCAGGGCTCCGACATGCCAATATTTTCAAATTTTTGTGAAACTGTTTGGTCAATGTGTCAGGAACAGGAGGAGACAAGTATTTTTGTCAAGAGTAAGATATGTTTTTAATTATCAGCCAAAAACTTACTGTAAAGAGAAAATGTCTTGATATATTTTAGTCCTTATCATGACGGCATGACAGCTTTTTTGTTTTCTTCATCAATTAAGCCTACATCATGTCTTTCATGTTGCCATTATTTGGCATGAAATGTTTGATGTACATTGGGGCAGCTTTAGAAGCACAAATCAGCAATTACTCAGCCGGCTTGAACTTCTTAGGTGAGCTTGACCTTCATTTCATGGTTTCATTGCCAGTCACTGATAGTATCAGTATATTTCTCCCAAATACAATCTCATAAATATGCTGATCATTCTCCCTTTTCATCCTTGCTTTGCTTCCAGTGTACTTACTAGAACTGGATATTGGCATTTGTCTGCCAAAATTAAGTTATTATTTTTCACATACTGCTGGCACTACTGTTAAAATATAAACTCTTCAACCAGTTCCTCTTTCCATATGTCTCTTGGCCTTTATGTTCAACTTGGTTGTAAAATGAAAATTCATTCATCAGTGACATTTGATATTTAGAATGTATTTGAATTGGCATGTGTACAAGAACGTACCCATTGACATTTGAAATAATCATAGCATTTGAGAACTACACAGCAAGATGTGTTCATTATGTTTAAACCAGAATTCAGCCACGTCGCAAGAATCAGTGGCCGTCATTGAAATTGCCTCTAGGCAATTCTGTTGGCTTCATCGCCATATTACTATTTTTCAGCCAGAATGTAAATATTAACAATTTAGCTTAGGTTTATTGAATTAGCATTTATATATACACTCTTGATCAAAATGCTGGAATAATTTGGATTTTCAAGGTATCAGGACTTCAAAGTTCCAAAATTTGTGATTAAATGTGTGGATTTGCAAGATTTTTTTCCTCAGAAATTAGATCTATGGATAAATGGTATTCAAAAGCATTTTTAGTTGCTAAAAATTATTTGAAAACTTTCTTTGGTTGACTCGGAAAAATTGACAATTTATGGTAAAAAATCATCAAAAATCGCATCGTGGTTCAACGGCATAGACACAAAATTTCAACACCTGCAAATAAGGTCCCCTTAATCTTGATGCGTGCAACCAAAAAACATAACAATATCATGTTAAATGCCACAGGCAGAAAATACATCATTTTTCCTGCAATTTCCATTGGTCTAGAGAATACGGGACCAAAGGGGGGGGGTTCATGTCAGGCACGAGCAAAATGGTAATACCTGCTCCGATAAAATGCCTGTTCTAACCCCCCCCCCCCCCCCCCAAACCGAATCATAAATTCTGGATGGTCCCTTACTGGTGTCACAGGTGATGCTTTTGATCAAGGTATAATGTATGTACCAAAGTTGCCATCGGAGTATATGGGTCAAAATTATGACATAATTTTCCCGCATGCATCACTTGCTCCAAGCATACTGAAAAAGTGTACACACTCTGGGCAGCTTGACCAATCACGAGGCAGGATTTTCTGATGTAAGATCAAAAATTTTGCACAATGTTTTGTTATTTGATCAAGGTCTACAAATATTAAATCGTCTGAAAAGTCATCAATTCACATTACTTAAATAAGCACTGACTTTAACCTGAATGCACCTGCTAGAAAGTTAATTTGGACTTTTAGCCTGCTTCAAAGTACCCTGGATATTTATTGGACCGTTAGTGATCTAATTTTATCAACCTGTTGCCTGTAATAGAATACCCTTATCACCACTCACTGATTACTCTATTAGCTGCCGATGGGAAATTAGCCGCAACTTGATTGACTGTTCTAATGCCAGCAACTGATCTACTTCATTGCACTTACTGCTCTTTTTATGTGTCATCCAGATATTCGTTTAAATCACTTAAAATTTCAGTGTTAGACTCCTTGTTTTTGCTGATTACGTTAGAAGTACATAAGGGATGACTATAGCTGGTTGCTCGATAAGGATATCTGCATGTAAATAATGGACCAAATTGGACACTATGAGGAATTTTCATTATAATTAGCTTCTTTTCATAATAAATTAGTTTGTTCTTCTCCTGCTGGGTCAGTATATTTTGTTCTTTTTTTCTTTCTTTGCCATTTTCCTGCTGCACCTTTTCCTCAATCCTTTCTTTTTATTTGTCTTTTTGTTGTCATTCTTCTTATTGGTCTTTCCTTTCTGTTATCAGATTCTTTTGCTTATTTGTTTGTTCATTCATTCTTCCTTATCTGCCTACCTTCCTTTCACTTCCCCCTTTCATCATTTTTTTTTTTATTAACGCTCCTTTTTTACTCATTCCTGTCTCCATTCGCAGTTGTTTTCTTTGTATAAACTGTCGTGCATAGGCCAAAGTGAGCCAAAACAGACAAACCAAAGCAGGACATTATATTCATGAAACAGTTGTGAGGGGCAACAGGCTAGCAAAGTTAATCAATACTACCAGTTGAGGTTGGACCCTGTCTAAAAGAGCTGGCCAATTTACATAGCTGTTTCTTATCAATATGGATCTCCCAATTGTTCATAAATATGCATCATTTGTAAATTGTGCTTCGGTTTTGTATCTGCTGCAGTATTAGTTGTATTCAGGGGCATTTGACTTCAAAAATGAACAGAAAGTAAGATTTAAACTGTTCACAACGTCAGGTATCCTCAGAGAAGACTTGGAAGTTCATGTAAAGCTCAAATTAGCAGGTGTCTGTCATCTAGAGCTATTTTTCTGTGTTGGGACTGTTTTTAATGTGCTTAGGCCACACACTG
The DNA here is from genome assembly GCA_026936325.1 of Platynereis dumerilii. Taxonomy (NCBI): domain Eukaryota; kingdom Metazoa; phylum Annelida; class Polychaeta; order Phyllodocida; family Nereididae; genus Platynereis; species Platynereis dumerilii. The sequence goes on from JAPTHN010000002.1 coordinate 105,814,412, forward strand.
GTTGTTTAAACAATACACATTTGCTACTTACCATGTGACAAATAGACCATCCCAAGGACATAACTAATAGACAGGGCTCATGGGCTTTGCTTTGAATAATGAATGTTAATTGTCCATAAGATGTCACTGTTGACCTCTAGGCAAAGCCCCACTGACCAAAAGTGACCTCCCAAACATACCGAACATCAGTCAGTGGAAGTTAATTGCGCAACGTTATCAAGATAAATAGGTTCCTTTGAGGACACACGGCAGAGTTGGTTGGCTGCTCCACTGCATTTTGCTGATTCCATTCTCGGTTGTGGAAACATAATTTTTTATGTTTGGATGCAACTGGATGTCTCTTTCATGTCATATAAAGAGGATATCAATAATGTGACAACATTTCTTGTAGTCTAGATTTAACCAGTACTAAGTGATTAATTTGACATTGTTTGAAGTACATGGGACCTCACTGGTGATTGGTATGTCCCAGTCAATGATTTCCCACCCTGATGTTATTTGGTCAGCAGAGTACAGCCAGAAGCAGAGGCTTTGGTTAGACAAAGTTTGTTTTCTCACTGCTCTAATAAATTCACAGGGGTTCATGTTGAAGCATTCTCTGGACAAACCATACCCAAGCTGCCTTTATGAACACTTGTATGCGCACTCATTGAAAACTGATAAATTAGTATTTTGGAGTGACAGTAAAGTTGGCTCTGAATTCTGGGTATATTGGGACAGACTCTATATGACAGAATGTAAGTGCCCCAGTGTCCCAATGGCATTGGACTGTAAAAAAGATGTTTAGACCTAAGTAAATAGTGCCATAATATATTATGTAGATTGCCATGTTTTGTGAATAAATTTGTCAAACAGCACTGCATGAGAAATGCTAACATTGATGATCACAGCTGGGACAGGCTATGTCCAATGTTTTGCTTTGCAGCAAATAAGTAAACCTGTGTGGTCTGATCTACTATGCCTTGGATTTAAGGTTTATACTATCGGAAATATTTATGCTAACTTCTGGGTGGCTCAGTTCTTTTCAACAGAGAGTAAAATTAGCATAACACTACAAAACGTCCCAATGTGCCCCGTTTCCCCTATATATTTTTTCCTCAGGAATCTGCCCTCATGTAGTCTATATAAATTATAGCCTATGTTAAAGGTTCTTCCTGTTTCATGCATAGCCATTGAGGTCAGATGTCATGATGAACCTTTAAAGGCTTGGGAATGGACAGTGTTGCCTAGAAATTCACACTTGGTAATGAAGGTTCTAGCCGTTGGGCAAAACATAAAGTGGTTGCCACAGCCTCTTCTTTATTACCCTTGTGGTCAGTTTTTGGACTTCTTCCAATCTTCTGGCCTCCTTCAAGCATCAACAAGAAGATTGTTACTGATATAACTACTTTTGACTCATATTTCCTGAAAAATTGACATTTTATAATTAACTTGTGTATGTGACTATGAAGAAAATTCTCAAGCATGATGATACACATTTTCACTCACCCAGCAAGCATTGTCCCTTTCAAAACCGAGCAAAGAACAGAATCACAAAATGTAGATTCGCTCTGAAAGCAAGTTTCTGTAGAAAAATAGCAACCAAAGCATTGGTTTCCACAATGTATTAGAATGATGGAAACATTACATTCATAGTATACATACACTCACTGCCAACGACAGGTTTAACAGCTGAAACAAAGGAAACCGGTGATTGCATGACTTTCACCGTAGTTTTCACTCTACATTTTTGTTATAAGTTCCGCTTCTTGACCCCTATTGCTCAGTCATTATATTATGACTGTATTCCCTCCTGACTGTTGTTTACCAAAACAGAGTCTAGTTGTTGGTAACTGCCGGAAAGTGATGAAAACTCTGGTGGATTGGCATTATGCGTGTTTAGAGAGAGAATGTGGCCCAAGGGGATTCCCCGCTTTGCCCAAACATCCGCCCATGCCAGCTGGGCAGTTGTCAATGCATGCTCCGAGCTAGAATCCTGCAAGATATCCCTACAGTGTAGCTTGTGAAGAAGTGTGTTCTTCTAGTTTAAGAAGAAACAATCTACAAGTGCTTAAAGTTGTACGGACATTGTATGCATATTGAATCTTTGAAAACCTTTTGAATCAAGAGCTCACTATATATATCTATAATCTGATTATTGTTCTTTGACAATCACTTTCTTCTTAAGGCTCCTGCAATAATGAAAATGGGTCTAGAGCTGAAATTTAATAGCGATGATGCTTGCAAGACTGTTCTACTTGACACAGGAAATCGCAGGTTAGGTGAAGCCACATCCTCTGATAAATTTTGGGGAACTGGGGTGGCCCTCTCAGATTCTTTGGCTCTGAACCATGGGGGCTGGCAAGGCCAAAATCACATGGGTCATTTACTGGAGGAAGTCCGTGATCATTTGACATTTTAGCATAGTGACTGTTCTGTTGCGTAATTCATGGTAATGTACAGTAAAACAGCACTTAAAAGACTAACTGTTGACACTGACTAGTGACGGTGACTACTACTTTATCCTCTGGCAAACTTTTTTTTAAATTTTGCTTTAATTGTGATTTTAAAAAAAATGGAACTACCCTTGTGAATATGTTATCACATTAATTTACAAGTATGAAACATATCATGTTGTGTTGTAAATTGGGTGTGTTGGATTGCTGTTGTAATATCTGTGTGATGGAATTAACATTCATGTGATCGACTACTCTATTGATGTATAATGCCTTTACAATAACTTGGGGACCTGTACCCTGTAATTCCATCTTATCTCTGATTGACTCATGCAGTTTCTCAATCTGATGTCTTAATAATTAACAAGTAAGCTTATGGAAGTCCATGGGACATAGTGACATGTGGTATCCCCTTAACTCTGATGAAATATGTGGATTATCTCCAGACATTATTGCTTTTGACAATTCCATTCTCTTCCATGATGAAGTCCTGTGATTTTCATTAAAATATGCTGGTGAATGTCATCATAATGTGCTGTGGTTATTATAATCTTGTCTCTTTCTTCATAATTTATTACGAGTTCATTACAAAGGGAAAAACTTTGAACATCAAATCTGTATTGAAAAAGAGGAAAGACAGGAGAGCATGGAATTTTTGTGTCACATGAATTAAAATGTTTAAAAAAAATGAAAATGGCCAAAATACTTCAAGCAGCTGCATTTAAAAAAGCAATGATGATGCTTTGTGAATCTCATTGAGGTAAATGAAATAATGACTAGCCATGGCTCTTTCAATTATTATCATATGTTACAATTCCACATTTTGTACACACCTTATAAGCAAAACATCGGGACAATATCGTATCTTTCTTTCTCATGTTATATAGCCTACATTATTTTGCGTTGATTACTTTTTGAACATGATTGTATTGTCAATAATTCTATATTGAGGATCCTGTCTGTTCTTGCTTGGTGCACCGCTTCTCGTGTTTCCGTATATGCGCGAATACAAACAATTGGCTAAATATGTATTGACTCTTTGATATGATGTCAAAATGCCCGTGAATATGCTAATGTGTTATATCATGTGATGTTTCACTGAATGATTAAATGTTGATGATACTGCATTATGTCTGATGATGTGAAAGTGTAAAGATTCATGCAATGCATGATGTTTTATTCGTCATTGATGATGAGATATGTGTATCATGATTCAATTAGGGCAGTGTGGATTAAGAACAGAAGATGTCACGGTAAATTTATTGATGATTTATGAATGATGATGGTGTTATGTTTCATTTGTCCTTGATGATAATATTCATTGTAAAAAAATAAGATGTTGATTAATTATCTATGCTAATTCAATGAAATAACTTACAGTTGTTGTTAATGGAAAAGTAATGTACTACGTCGTTTCGTGATCAATAACGGATGCATGATCTATGGACAATTGATCATTCGAAATCATACACAGCTCGGAACTATGTATATAACTTTTTTGTGGGTCTTGCTGATTTTGCAACAGATTGTAATGTTTTGAATAATTTTTTGTTCTGATTTCTTTTTATGATTTTTATAACTGAAGTTTGGAGGATGTGTATATAATTGGGATATTATCTGATTTACCTGCATTGGAACATTAATTAACCTTTTGTTTTATCAATTTGCCTGTCCAAACTAAACATTGTTATGATTTGTTTAAACTTTTCTTCTTTGATTTCCGTGATGATGATTTGCTATTTAAAAAAAAATAAAAATTAAGTTGACATTATCGTATATGAATATATAAATAACCATCTGAAGCAGTGTAATTTGAAATGACACTTTGGAGCACTTACTTACACCAATTGTCATCTTTTTCCATGTGTGAATCACATCATACTTCACCCCTGATTCACATGATTCTTTTTTATTCCAATAGTTTTTTAATCATACATCTGAGGTCAGCAGATTATTTATCATTTGGAGGCTATTATGAAACCACTTTGATTTATGACCCTGGTGTTTTCGGGTAATTATGTACTGGGTGCAGTTCTATTTATTAATTTAAGTATGTCTCTTGATCAAGAAATCTTGAGTAACCTGACTGGGTCATCAGCATATACATTTTCTACAGTTGTAGAAATGTCTGAAGAAGAACCTCAGTTACTGAGTCATTCTCCATATATGGACAATGAAATGCTAGTTGATGTTTTGAGAAGTAAAACGAATGTGTTTAAATGTTTGAGCCTCAACACTCAGAGTCTGAGCGCCAAGTTAGATCAATTAAAAGTTTTTCTAGAACTACTATCCATAAATAACAGTACGTTTGAAATAATATTTTTACAAGAAACCTGGGTTAATTATGAAAGGAATACTTCCATGTTTGAGATTAGCAATTATACTTTGATTTCTCAACCTTATACGGTTACTCCCCATGGTGGACTTGCCATCTATATTAGAGATGAAATTCCTTGTCAGGTTTTGAATATTGATGTCAGTCCATCAAAAACCTGGGAAGGACAATTTGTCAGAGTTAAATCAAAGAAAAAAACATTATTTTTGGTAATATATATCGCCCACCTCGTGAACTCATTGAAAATTATGTCACCTTTATTGAGGAACTTAACTCTGTCATCTCTAACTTGCATGGAGAAATAATTCTTACAGGTGACTTTAATATCGATTTGCTTAAAATAAATGAAAGGCATGTCATAAATGAGTTTTTTGAATCTATTCATAGTGCTGGTTTTATACCTAAAATTACTGTACCCACATGTTTGTCAAGAAATACTAAACTTTTCAGTTTAGAGAAATTTCAATTAATGAGTTAGATGGTATGATTAACAAAAAAAAATCTAAAACCAGCTTCGGATATGATAATATTTCTTCAATCTTACTGAAAAAGATTAAGGGTACAATTATTGAACCTCTACTGAAAATAATTAATCAGACACTTAACAGTGGTATATTTCCAGACAAATTAAAAATAGCCAAAATAACTCCAGTTTATAAAAAGGGTCCTGAATCAGATATAAAAAATTACAGGCCAATTTCTGTGTTACCTATCATTTCTAAAATTTTCGAAAAGGTTTTGTTTGTTCAAATGCATGATTACTTTAAAAGTAAAAATCTTTATTATGTTAGTCAATATGGCTTCCGAGAACTTCATTCCACAGAACTTGCTGCCTTAGAATTAACTGATCGTATTGTGAATGAAATGGATTCAGGAAATGTACCACTAACAGTTTTTATGGATTTATCAAAGGCATTTGATACTATTAATCATGAAATTCTCCTTGAAAAACTTCATTACTATGGTTTTAGTGGCACCGCATGGGCCCTCCTGTCCAGTTACCTAAGTAATCGCGTACAATATGTCGAATATCAAAATTGTTCTTCCTCGCACTTAAATATTTCTACTGGTGTCCCACAGGGTTCAATCTTAGGTCCATTGTTGTTCCTCTTCTATGTAAATGATGTTTTCAGATCAAGCAGTTTTTTCAAATTCATTGTATACGCAGACGATACCACTTTATTCGTTTCTCTTGATTCTTCTCAAGACAATGTTCAGATCTTGAATACTGAATTAGCAAATGTTTTGTCTTTGCTTAAAGTTAACAAGCTATCTTTGAATGTAGATAAAACAAAATGTATGATTTTCCACACTCCTGTTAGTTGTCAATCGCCCAGCGTTATTTATAGATTCCAAAATCTTGGAATACATTGTTACCTTTAATTTTCTAGGTATAGCTATTAATGAGCATCTCAAGTGGAATGATCACCTTGATAAAATAAGTAAAAAAATAGCTAAGTGTACTTGTATTTTAAATAGATTGAAGAAATTCCTTCCTCAGGATACTTTGAAAACTATTTATTGTGCCCTTATTAATTCTCACCTTAATTATGGAATTCTATGCTGGGGCTATAAAGCAAACTCCATATTTAAACTACAAAAAAGGGCAATTCGAGCTGTAGCCAATCCTAGATATAATGCCCATACACAGCCCTTATTCAAAAAATTGTGTTTGCTTACTGTTCATGATATTTTGAAAGTAAAATTATATAAGTTTTTTTACAGATTAGAAAATAATCAAATTCCGAAATATTTTTCAGTGACAAATATTCTAATAAAACCCCAAAATGATTATCCATACAATACACGAAATAAAAATTTTAGATTAACGCGCCTATATCATGCATATGCCGAAAATAGTGTCAGATACCAGTTACCCAAGTTATTAAATATTACTTCAAATTCCATCCTGGGAAAGGCCACAACTCATAGTGAGTTTGGCTTCTCCTTGTATATTAAAAATTCTTTGATCCACCAGTATCAGGAACAGTGTTCCATACAAAATTGTTTTATATGTCAATCCTCCAACTATAGGTTATTTCATCCTTTTTCCTTTGCTGACCATTTCATTTCATTTCATTTCATCCCATCGACCCTCATATCATTTTCATTTATCCCCCTTCACCTTTCATTTATCATTTCACCTATCATCATTTTTTTTTTTTTTTAAATTGTGATTTTCAGTTCATTTGTCATAATTTGAAAATTTCTGGTAATTCATTTAAAATTTAAATTGATATTTTCTGTTCTAATAGGTGGCATTCATGCTAGCGCCATATTCATGGCAAAGTGAATGTCTCCTGACATTTAAATTATAAAACCTTTTTTTTTGTATTCATTGTAACTGTGTGGATTCATGTCAAATAAACATTTCTGTCTGTCTGTCTGTCTGTCTGTCTGCAAAGAGTACATTGTTGATGTAAATGCCTTGTGAATTCAGAAACTGTCTCCTTGTTAACCATGTCTGGTTTTGGCAAATGACAACAGTGAATTAAGAAGAAAGCTGACTGATAGATTTTTTTCATCGATTTGATAGTTATGCGTCAATTGGCTGCTTTCTTCTCTTACACTTTGCAGGCATGGCTTCCCGTCACCGAGTTTTTTAAGTCTCAATTTTAAAACTAAGAACTGAATGTCAATGGTGTATTGCTGCAGTGTCTCCAAAGTGTGTGTTCCATCAAACTCGGCGAAAATGAATCCAAGAATTATTGGATTGAATGCCCAATGACTACAGCAAAGAATAGTCAAATGATAAGATAACCCAGACCACCCACCATGAGGCTAATTTCTATGTAGAATACATGTGTTGCACTTGATGACCACTGTTTTCTGTATAGCAGCAATATGCCATAGTGTATTTTTGAGATACAGCAACTTCATGATGGCATACTTATATATATATCGTTTTATGGAGGAATAGAAATGATTTATGACCAAATTTAGCATGAGACTAAAGACGGGTAGAGGATGCATTGACATTGTATTGTTAATTTACCCAATCAGGAGTTGTTTGTATAGGCCTATGTGAAGTTGTCAACATGATCTGTCTTATAATTGTGAATGGTGAATTTAAACGAAATTGCTAGTTCTGATCCCCCCCCCCCCATTTATTTCGACCTGGGCCTATTTTTGGTTTCAATGTCACAAAGGGCCAATCATCCGTCCGTCTGCTGTCGATCCCTCTTGTCCTCCTATAGTGTTCTTTTTCATTGTGCTTTGTAAGTATTTTTCTTAGTGGTCTTCAAAGTATATTCTTTGTCAAGGTGTTGTCCTTGTTAAGCCATGGTTCAATTGTTCCCCCAAAGTGTTCCTATGTTCACCACTTCTTTGGCATTTTTAGACAATCTATTGATCAATCTATCAATGCGCCTGTCTGTCTACAAAAATAAATTACTCCTTTCATCCCTTCCTTCCAGGGGCGTATATAGAAATGGCCTAAGAGGGGGGGGGGCATTACTTGGGGTGAATACGGGGCGCTTCGCTGCTTCTCCTATGTCTTCCAAGGGAATTTTTGGCCTGGGGGGGGGGCATGGCCCAATGTCCCTGCTGTAAATACGGTACTGCTTCCTTCCTTCAAGCATTCATTCCTTCGTTTCTTCCTTCCTTTCTGCATTCCTCCCTCCCTTAATTACCTCCATCCCTTTCTTGCTTTGCTTTGTATGCATGTTGTCTTTCTTGTGTTGAAAGCAATTGCCAATATGTTCTTTGCTCCATACTGTTGTCTCTTAACCATCCAGTGGTTTTCCTTCCTTCATTCCTTGCGTGCTTGCCTCCTGTCTTCCTACTTTCAATATGTTTGCTTTTGTTAGGGCCTAATTAAGCCTTTTTAAAATAACCGTGTATAAGACTCACTCTGGCTGGCTGCTGGCATTGCTATGAGGCAAAGTGGGGAGGTTGAAGACTCAATGCTAAAAGAAAGGAAACTTTGAGTTCTTGCTATATAGAAATGGTGACATTTACAATAGTTTTGAGACATTAAAAACACAGAGTGGGCATATAGGAAAGGTATGACAAAAGATTGTGCATTTGAGATCAGTCATAGCTGAGATCCTGCGTGACAAAGGATTGCAAGCAATTTTAGTAAGGGATATAGATCTTGGTCACTTCAGATATATCTCGTGATTAATAATTCTAAAGCAGCCTGCATATTTTAAGATATCTTTTCTCCTGCCTCTTGCGTCCCCTTATCTATGGAATGTCTTGTTACTTAAATATTTACGAGAAGTCCGTCTTAAGATTTGAACCATTTTTATTCCATTCCGAATGTTTACGCCCCTTCACACAAGGATGAAGCAACCTGACGATCGCAGTGCCACTGCTTATAACATTGACAATCTGTATTTGGTGGGAATACATCACACTGCCCACTTTTAATCTGATATTATATTCTGTCTTCTCTGTATTGACAGATCTTACACACTGGTCAGTACAGTGAATAAAAAGTTGTTGTTCTCAGAGTAGGTTCTTTTCAATATATACCACAATTTTATTCACAAGGTAAAATACTAATCATTTTCACAATGGAAGAGCTATACTGTAATATTAGATATTGTGTTGTTTTAAGCGGGAGCCACTCATTCTCTTTTTTCCTTCGGGAAATGGCTTTGGCCCGGTCATCATCACGCGACCCTAGCATCACTCATTCATTGTTCTGCTATTATGCTGTGTATAATATGCATGTTGGTATCTTGAGGCAAATCTGTGACATGTCCAGAACAACAGATATTATGAGGATGATCGAGAGACACTTGTATTATCATAACAAATCAATATTGATATTTTGGTGGTGTATGTACATTCTTTGGCACTACCATTACAGGTTCCAATTTCAGTTGAATTTGCCTGCTTTTTGTCTTTAAAATACTCTACTTCTCCAGTGCTGTACAACCTTAAATTAATAACTCATTTCTGGCGCTTTCTTTTCTAGAGAGGATAGTTACCAGAGGCTCTGAAGGTCGGTGCTCAGTAATATTACATACAACTATAATAAGACTAGAAACATGATGCCTCAGGATTGAAACATGGAGAAAGAGCAAAACAGATAAGGTTAGACAGAAGAAGTGCGCTGCCCAAGAAAAAAAGAAGGCAATGGCGGGAAATTCAAGTGCCATTTTCTCAAAGTTTGATGTTTCGCATCATCAATGTTTGAGGCGCCATATCTTGGGATTGAACGGAGATATCAAAACATATGAACCATCATTTTAAACCCCATTTCCAGTAGAATAAAGTCATTTCCACAACTAAATATGACAAGGGGCCGACTTTGAACCCATTTTGGTGGAGCAGGTCACATATATCAGTCAATATTTGGCCCTGGTCAATAAAATTTGCCATAATAATGTCTAAATTTTACTTTTTGTACCACTTCTCATCAAATATTATTGATAGGAAATATGTATATGTGGACTTTCAAAGCATTAAGCATATTCAAAACATGCATTTGGTTGTTAATAATTTAAAATGTTGACACTAAATCTTGAACTCCCCATTATTTAAACTTTATGGCTAATATATAACCTCAGTGATGTAAATTTGGAAGTTAAGTAACGTCAAGCCCCTTTTATTTAGCATGAAAATTAAATGTGAATGAATCAGACAGACATGAATTTGTTGAATGGAGCACTGGAGAAATCTTGACTATGTAATGTTATGTCAGAGGGTAATTGTCTTCCCTGCTAATCCTTTCAATGACTGAAGCCAAGATCACCGCGGTAAAGACTTCAGTGGATATCAGGCTTGGCTGCTCCATTTCTCTACATTGTTTAATTGTTACATCATCTTATGTCAGTCACAGTTGGTGGTTAAGTGGCTGGCTATTATGCAGAACACATCAAAAGCAGCAGTAATGAAATTATGGAGATATTTTAATGAAGAAAAATGTTTTCAAAATATAATTTTCCAAAATCTCCTTTTATTATAGTTAAAATCTATTTAATTCTGCAAATTGTCATTTTATCTTATTTTATTTTTCCTCCCTAATGGCCATACACTCAATACTATATTGGTTATCAGGAGTTTTTAAAATAAATTTTTATTAAAATAAACATACAATGCACATCAGTTGTGAAAATCATGGAAAAATAGAAATGGCTTTTTAAACATCTTATTACCGTTAGACAACTACATGGTATGATTGACTTATTGTCTCAATCGTAAGAAAATGTTGATAGAGACAAAACTCAAATGATAAATAGATTCAGATAAAACTTGATTCTGATGGAGATTACTGGCTGAAATATTATAAGCTGCGTAGTCAATCTGAATTCCAAAATTGCTAATGGCCTTATTTTTCAAGACCTTAATTATTGTCTGTGGCCATTTTTAACTGTTCTATGAATAGCCGAGGGTATGCTGCTGCGCAGCCTATGTTTTTAGGATAGACAGCAATATATGAGTTCTGTTTAGTGCTGAAAACCGGTTTTATGTAAACATGACAAATATCAGTGGGAGTTGGTCAAGCATGTTCTCGTTTAAAAAATCAAGAAAAAGGAGCTAAAGGTATGAGCATTGTAAAGTATGTGTAGCATGTCTAACGTTTGACTGTAACCTAACCCAGAGGGCTGCAATCTTCTAAGCTTTACTACATCTATGAATTCCCATTCCACGTAATTTTCATTAAAAATATACTATTCTAGAAAAGCAAGCAAATAGATAAAGAATATTTTTCTTAGTGACTGTACAATTTCCTCTAAACGTTTTCAGCCCGTCAAAGTTTACTAGATAGTAATGGGTTAGAAGACATGTAGAGGGCAAACATCTATCAAAAACTGAAAGTCCAGAATCCCCAGATGATGCAGGGGACATCCTTAGATTGCCTCAGAGGTCACCAGACACATTGGACTATATCAAATAGTTGAATGCTTCAGGGAGACTCCATCGGCTTGTGAGTTATTACCATGCCAGGCTTAATATAAGTACTGGATTTGCCAAAAGTTCACAGAAATTTGTCATACTTGTCCAGTACAAGCAAAAGCTTTTGGGTACAGGAGGTTCAGAGAGGGGAAGGTCGTGCTTGTCTCTCCAATTTCTTGCCACTGGGTTTGATTCAGGCTACGTACAGGTTAAATTGGTGCTATCACTGCTATGGTTTTCCTTTGCCTCAGTGCTGTGGTCTCCGCCAGTCATAAGCCTGCAAAGTGTATAACTTAGTCTGTCTCGGTGGGAAGTTAGTCATAAAGGTAGGTGAATGTAAAGATTAGCTGTCTCTGGGATGGTATTTGAAGTTGTATGATAATAAGTTTTATACATTTTAAGGCTGGATTAAGGGTCTTGTCTGATTGGGCCAATTCAAGTAAAATGCCCTTCACTAATCGTCAGCCTAAAGCAAAATCGGCCTGAGTACAACTTAGGCCATTTTTCGACTGTGGTACGATGGGCAGGCCCTTTTTTTTTTATCCAACTCAATTTTCCAGGGACTGATCGCATACTGCTACAACTTGTCAGTCACAAACAGAAGCAGCAGACAGTTGAAGTTTGTGTTTTCAAAAATGCCATTGGACCGATAAAATGGTCTCTGTTGCGATGAGCGTGAAACAACTTCTTCTTCCTCTTCAGATTCTTACACAACCAGGTAGTGATGAACCAGCACCCTCAAGAAGGTATCCACATGTGCCAAAGGGCAGGTTGTTGACTGTAGGAAACTACTGCAACTATTATCCTCACTGGGGCCAAACGGATGGGGCAACTGCAGTTGCCCCATCTTTCAAGATGGAGGACGCAAGTTTAGCTGAGAAGAGTCACGTTGATTAAAGTATTTGCAGACAAAATATGAACTGGAAAAGGTAATGAGAATATCTTTTTTACCATATAAATCTGACCAGAGTGCTGAACCGACAAGAAAAGTGTCGTTCATTTTGTAAATTTGCAAGTTGCAGTTTCGGCGGGATGGGGAAACTCATTGTTGGGGATGAGGAAACTCATTTCAAAATTATTTGAAGGATGGGGCAACTGAAGCTAACTGAGGTTAATTTAATGCTTCTGGTCGTTTGGGGTCCTTCTGGGACACTGCCACACCATGCCCTGAGCATCACCTTGCAAAAAAAAAACCAAAAACCAAAAAAGTAAAATTCTATACAAATATTTTTGCTTACTCCGCTTGGGACAAAAATAAGGAATTTCTCTTCTGGTGCATATAGGCTATATATAGAGGTACTTTGAACTAAACCATTCTGATTAACTCTACTAACAGTGCTTTTTGCTACTCCTCCTTTCCTAGGAAAAAAAAAAACCCTGTAAAAATATTTATTAGGCCTATGGTCGGACCACAAACTGTGCACATGACTCAGCCATTTAGCCTACCCGTATTTGAATTTATTTTACTTGAACGGGAACCTGTATGCAGTAGCTTATGGCCTATCTCAAAAATAATGAAGCCAAAGTGTTACATGACCATCAAAATTTTAAAATGTATTTTTGTATGAAATGACCTAAGCATATTGTAAAGAACATATTTAAGTTCCAGAAACTATATTGGCCGTGGTGCTTTGATGAGTGGAAATAATTGATAACAGCTGAAGATTACAGAATTTTTAAAAGTTTGTTTTTCATGGCAGTGAAACATAACTGGGCTGAATGGTAATTTGTCATGAACTTAAATTCGTTTTATTTATTTGACAGCAACTGGCACATTTTTAAAAGTCTTCTGGACGATTGTCATTCAAATACACCAAATATATTTTAAGAAATACCCAATTTTTCGAATTTTTTCGGAAATTTCTTTTCAAAACTTACATATATTAACCCCAGAAGCATATTTTTTCGTTTAAAATGATTTTAACTGCCCTATGTTATGCGTCTATATGTGGGCTTCAAATTGATACCAAATAAGTGGCACCGAAGTGAATGTCTGCTCAGCAAATGATGATAGAAGTGTGATTTTTTGCCCATTTTTCGACATAAAAAGCTGATTTTAAGTACTGGTGTGATATGAATCTTCAGAAAATGTTCTGGTTTTGACTCAAATCGATTTTATATTAATTAGCAATCATAACTGGGGGTAAAATACAACCATTTACAAAATAAAAAATATTTTGTTACTGTTTATTGCCTTTTTAGACAATTTGGCCCCAAATTTTAAAGAATGCTCCATAAATGTTAAAATTTTTGTAATTAGGCAATGAAATGTATTCCAACTATTGAAATTCATTGTTAATTTTCACTCCTAATAATATTAGAATGATCGCTTCACTGTTTGTCAGAAAATGAATTGAATACGATCAAAATTTTTCAGAGCGTTACGCGTGCGACGAACAACGTCGAACATAACTTTTGAATTTAATCACCACAAACCAGTCAAAAACTTGGGTTAGTTCATAGATTAATAAAACTTCATAGATGTACTATATTTTGAGCCAATCCAGATTAAAAACAGAGCTTTCATAGCTCTGTACCATTTGAAAGTACTCTCAGCGTTACGCGTGCGACACATTCACCTTTCCAGCTATTCATTGGAATTTTTCCGTGAACTAGATTTTCCAGAATCATAAAAAGCTCCAAAACAACTAAGTAGATGTAATACTAGATCTCAATGGCACAAAGATTCAACTGAAATATGCTAAAAAGAAACTAGAGTATTTCTGATCAGGAACATTCAAATTTGACTCAATTTTACAAAGTCAACCTTTGAACCCAAATAACTCAATCATGTCAAAGCAAGTGGATGGAAGTGCTTGTTTCAATGGATTTATGAAGCCTGGGGATGTGGAGATTCCAAAAAGTAAAAGGAAATAGCAATGGAACATGTCAAACTTTGTAAAATTGAAAGAATTCATCAGGTGAAAAAGTCTATGTCACGCTAAATAAGTGAAAAAATGCATGTTTTCCGATATACTTTCATCTCTATCTCAATAACCTTTTGACGAATTGCCATGAAATTTTCAGGATTTTGGCATAAGAATGTATTTAAAGCAATACTGTAATATGAAGTTGTTTCATACAGCTGTTATCAAAATTTGTGACCCTCAGTGAAAACCAGCTGTGTGGCTTCATTATTTTTGAGATAGGCCTTATAGCAGCACAAACTCCCAGGCATCCGAGACTGGCAAAACACCCAGACTGTAAGGACACCCAGATTTTGTCAGTATTAAAAAATTACAATCTGGAACCCAGTATTTAGGCCAGGTTGAGCTTTTATACTGGTGATTATGAGCTGTAATCGCCCAAAATTCCGACTATGGACAAGGGACGGCCACTTAATATCAAGGGGGTGAGCTTGGAGTTTTTTAAATAAATAATTTCATGCTCAGTTTAGCTGAAATGAATAAATCCTTTTGGCCAATCTTGACATAAATCATTTTTGGTAGGGGACTAAACAAGGTGTGTTGCTTGATTTACACGTAGGAATGAATATTATGTGACTCTGCGCGTTCGAAATAAATAATTACTGATGCTGCTACCATAAAATAAAAATTGGCTGGACAACTCCAAGCCCTCCCCTGGAATTTAAATGGTCGCCCCCTAAAGTCATTCAGATTTACAACTGTTAAAAAGGCTGCATATAGTGTAGAATAATAAATAACATCCTCAATTCTCTGTGAAGTCTAGTGTAGGCCTAACCTGCGGATTTGAACAGCATTTTATAGAGCTTGTTGACAAGGTGCACACGAATCCTGCAATGGTAGGAAACA
This sequence comes from Platynereis dumerilii, assembly GCA_026936325.1. NCBI lineage: Eukaryota > Metazoa > Annelida > Polychaeta > Phyllodocida > Nereididae > Platynereis > Platynereis dumerilii. The sequence continues at coordinate 105,829,807 of JAPTHN010000002.1, forward strand.
TTGGTTGCTTGATTTGGGCTTATAGATAATAAACTAGATACTAGTAGATGGACACCTTCTAGTAAGAAGGCCCTGAAGTCAGAAGGCCCGGTAGTCAGAAGGCCCCCAAGTCAGAAAATAAAGAGTAAAAAAAAGGCCCGCAAGTCAGAAGGCTCACTGGTCAGAACTTCTGACTCAGAAGGCCCGCTTGCCAGAAGGACCACTAGTCAGAAGGCCCACTAGTCAGAAAATAAGGAGTAAAAAAATCTAGCAAATACATACTATATCTTCTGAGTCACTAGTAGTGGGCCTTCTGACTTGTGGGTTTTCTGACTAGCGGGCCTTCTGACTAATGGACCTTCTGACTAATGGGCCTTCTGACTTATGGGCCTTTTGACTTATGGGCCTTCTGATGACAGGGCGCCCCCCCCCCATAGGGTCTACATGCATGTGGGAGTAAATTTGATCTTGTATTTTGCTGGGTCAATACGTAGTGGAAATAAACGTTATATTACGTACCATAAATATTATATTACATAACATAAATATTATACATTCTCAAATCTTAAATGAGGTGACTAATCATTTTATAAGTCACCTTTAATGTCTCTAATGCAATTTTGTCAATCTCTCATACGAGAAACAAGCACAGTTAAGCAATCAATTTAACAGTTGCCCCATCTCATCAAGTGAGTTTCCCCATCTTTTCAAAGTTGGCGAATAGAGTTTCCCCATCCCGCCGAATCCACAACCCTTCAATTTAAAGAAATTGACAAGAAATGGTCAACACATAGCACTCCAGTATGCTACAGCATTAGATTTTAGACCTTGTACATCCATTTTTCAGGGAGTAGAAAGGCATTTTATAAGAAAACGATGCAGAATTGCCACTGCTTGATTTCCATCCTCCATCTTGAAAGATGGGGCAACTGCAGTTGCCCCATCCGTTTGGCCCCAGTGATCCTGCTTCTTGCATTATGCAACCGCAATTATGAGACTTGCAATTAGTGGCAATTTTCTTTGTGTGCTCTTAGCAGTAATTTAGGATTAAATGCACATTAAGCAGACAACCCCCCCCCAATAACCATAGAATGGGTATTCTCACTGCAGATTGCAGTGGCGTAACTGGGGTGTCTCGAGCGGGGGGCACCTGGGGGGGCACGCGATTCTCTGGGGGGGCACCTGCTATACTAATTGTACATTTTAGCCAGAGTTGCAAAGTTCATATGGGGGGCACCTGGGGGGCACAGGTCCAATATAGGGGGGCCTGTGCCCCCCCCCATGCCCTATAGGGACGCCACTGGCAGATTGGGAGAACTGCAGAAACTCTAGGGTCTTTTTTTGTATTGTATTGTATTGTATTGTATATACTATCAGTCATGCACTGCAATGCAGGCACGAAATTTGTGGTGAGCCTTCCACAATGATACAGCTCAGGGCAGCCATAGTACGGCGCCCATGGGCAGAGACAAGGGGAACATTGCCCAAGGTTCCCATGCCTTAGCATTCTCCAGTGTTGGTGACCGCCGTATGATGATGAGTGATGAGAAGACTGTGAGTCTGGTACATACCCTATTAATTCAGGGATGTCCAGGGTCTTTCAGTTGCCCCAGCACAGAACACTGGATACAACCCGCCTCCATTTAATGTCCCATGGGCTCGGACCAAATTGAGTTCCAGGAGTGGGAGTCGAACCCACAACCTCACAGCCAGTGGTAGCACAAACAAGCGCCTTTAACCATTAGGCCACGGGGAACTCTTTTCTTATGGTATATTTTTGTTTTTCCTTTCTTCTTCCGAGAATAACCAGTTGATGATTATGATCCTCTTGTATATAATCATAGTGTCAAGAATAAGGTCACATGAGCAAGCATTACAATGCAAGAATACTTACATTGGATGATAACTGGCTGAGGAATATATTCCGTCTCTATCTGTGGCAGTTTATAAGACCCACTCAGTTATATTGTTGGAAGCTTTATCAAGTACACTTCCATATTTCAGCATATTCTTCTTCCATTGGATAATTGAATGTTACTTGGGATTCTCCAAGTATCTCTGGGAGTTTAACCAAGCTCCTTAAGAAGGAGAGAAAGTCCCTGTGGTATTTGGGTGCATCTTTTAAGCAATGAACCACTGAGACTGGATTTACCAGTAATACTTGTGCTGCCTTAATACTGCGAGGGGTTCAACCGGTGGAGATTGAGAGTTCCCGAGACTAGAATATTTCTTTGGATATGAGCTATATTCAAATAGGTATTGAACCTTCACTGTATTATTACATGGAATGGGGGGGGGGGGGAGGTGCTCGCGTAGAAATAAAGCATATATGCGTACACTCAATCAAATAGTAACATAATCATATAATCGGCACCTTTGGTATATTTTCACATAGATAGGAAGACCCACCTTCTCAGTGTAGCTGAGAAGGATGGGAGACAAAACACAGGTTGAGAACTATACACCTGCGACACAGGAGCGTGTCGCGGCAGTTTAGGGCCTATTCCTATAAAAAAATAAAGGCATGGGCTGATAGGAAATGGTTTAAAACGTATTGTATGTGATTTTCAGAATTTTCCTGTACTTTAAAGTGTCAAAATCGGCCAATTTTCAACAAAATTACCACTAAAAATGACAGAAGTTTCATGTTGAATGGAGGGAGGCTTTGTACAAACAGATAACTGTTAATCAGTATATTGTTCATGATTCACTTTTTCTGTTTGGCTTTTATGTTTTGAAATGAACAGCTTTGGACTGATACTTTTAGCTGTCAATCAAACTCAGTCAAGCATTTCTGTGATTTGTGTGATTGGTTGCTTCAAATACACTTTGCTGAACAGTGATTGACTTAGACCACATTTGACAAGTTCAGATCGCATTTTGGTGGAATATACTTAATTCCAGCCCTGTTTATAAAGTGTTATAGTAATCAAGGTATATTAAAAAAATCTAATAGATTGGCTTAGATATAAAAATATATAGGGACCCAGATGGATGGATACTTGGATAGATAGATAGATAGATAAATAATCGATATATAGATAGATAGATAGATAGATAGATAGATACTGAAACCAAAACAGGAAATAAAAGTACATTTTAACTTAATTTGAAATCTTGACTGTTCTTTGTGTTTAAAACACCTCAGGACTGGCGACAAAACCAGATGACTGCATAATTACGTTGCTTTCTGTTTACAACTTTGCAGATTACAGTTTTGCATTTGTATTCTTGTTTGATTGTTATTATCGCGTATTGCTTACAGTGATTTTCAAGAGTGCTCAGCAAAGGAAATGTCCTCAGTCTACGTTGCCTTCAGCAACGTGAAGACTGTGACCTCGGTCTAATTTTCACACATACTAGCAGAGATACATTGATAAAGACGCATACAACTAGCAACTTCAAATTCATACTATCTGATGAAGGACATCATCAATTTAAAAGATTCAGTAAAGAAATTCAATTTGAATATTTTATATAACAAACTTCAATAAATGATAGCAAATTATTGAATTTAATTAATTGATCATTGCATTGGCATCATGTTGGTTTTGTTTCAGAAGTAACTCAAAAGCTATACTTTGCAGGGATTTATCATTGAGCTTCAATTTAGACAGCTTCCGTATTTCACAGACCCTTAATCAACAGATTCCCATGTTGCTGTCAGAGAGGAATCCCATTTGTATTGAGATGAAAGATTTCTCCACAACTCAAAAGAGAGGATGAGATTTGATCAACCAGTGCCTAATTTCAAGAGGGTCAGTCTTCATTATAGAGCCAATGAACTCACTATTTGAAAGCCGATATACTACACTTGATTGACCAGCTAGAACAGCTGACTGGGTTGAGCCACTACTATCATTCATACTTGAATAACACTATATACCTACAAAATTAAGTGAGACTTATTTTCCCTATACTCTCTTGAGGGGCAAAAAGAAATTGTACCAGGTAAAAAATTCATCTTTGAGCACATAGGAGTCCCTGTTTTTTTATGATTTAATAGAATGTGAATCCCTGAAGCTTAACTTATTGCGAGAGGTTGAAGGTCGGTACATGATTACACCAACCTAACTTATGAAGGATACTTTTACAGCATATAAACTCAGATTACCCATATTCAATCAAAAAACATTGCCTAGACCCTTAGTCAGGTTTATGTTATTGAATAGAAATGATTGTCAAATATGATTGTCACATACATGTTATTTTCTTTAGGATTGAATAATCTAAAATAGTAACTACAGCAAATAACCTGCCAATCACTGCAATTATTATGCTATTAAGAGTATTACTGTGAGGAAATTACTCAGTTTGCTTTCCTTGGGCAGATGTCCATTAGAAAGCCATTCATGGATGAATTAATTCAATATGTGGGGAAGTAGGCAATTTCGTGTAAATATTCAGTTAATTACTTAATTAGTGAGTATCAAAATGAGGCAGCTGATGGAAAAGAATTGATGGAATGCCAAAGCAGCTAATTGGTGAATTAGAACTCTGCAGGCTCACGTAAAATCATTCTGAAAGAGAAATGGCATATAACAACTATCTCACCGAGGCTCTTAAGTTCCAAGTGACTATAGTTGCCACTAGAGTTGAGTAAGAATCAGAAAGTCTATTAAAAAGAGATAATTATAAAATGTAATGCCCACGTAAAATTTATTGAGTAGGCTTGCTCAACTGTTGGCAGGATTTCAAGGACAAAATGGAAAAAAAAGTTCACAGCCAGGTTAGTGTCTGGTCAAAAGCCACCTTAGCATAGAGCATCTGACTGAAAAACGTAAACCTGTTTATACCAAATGGAAAACTAACCTGCACAGCTCTTAATGCCACTTATTGTGCTACAGATGTATCCAGGATCAACATGCAGATAAACAGGGTTTGCAACATTTCTTTCTCCTTTTGTTTGCATGTGATAAAGATGCTTGTGATCGTGGTGGTCCTCTTCGGGGTCTGCTGGCCACCTCCTCATGTTTTCAACCTTGTCGTGGATTTACACCCATATCTGATGGCTACCGCTGGCCTAAAGACAATCCAACTGTTTGTGGCACTTTACTACGTTGCTCACTGGCTGGCCATATCCAAATCCTTCGTTAATCCCATTATATATGGATTCCTTAATGACAGTTTTATGGTATGTACGTTTGTATCTTCTAAACTTGTAATATTGTGTCTGCTGAGTGTAAGTGCACTAAATGGGTACTTTTTGAAGATGTGTTTCTCCATAATTCTGTGATTGTTATATAAAGGATGACTGAATAGAAGGCAGCCTCAATGCATAAAAATGTATCATTTTCCAATGCCTTGGCCAGGAATGAAATTTTTATATATATGACGATAAATCACTCTCAAATTGTTGGATAATACCAGCAAGTTTTTATCAATGTACAAAAAATGCATGATCTACCACATTGTTATGTCATAAGCTAAGGAAAACTACACAATTACACAATTATACATCCAATAGAAGCAACATCTTCCAGACTATTCTGATTGCAAACTTGCTTTGATTCAGTCTTTCCCACAGCAAAGTGCAAAAACATGTAATAATGAAGTGGTAAATGGCATGCACTCGGAAAACTGGCAGGATACAGTAACCCCTGGAGCTTAATGGCAGAACAAGACAGAAAGTAGATTTTAGTGCAAAGACATTTCAATCAACCAGCACCTCTTCAAATTATGTGAGAAGTTCATGGATCACTGTTTCCAATTAAACTACAATCCCAAGAGACGGGAGAGAGAGAAAAACACGTACATAACTATAAATATTTTGAGTGCAGGCATGTTGAATATATTGTAGAAAAAAAATATATCGGAAAGAACATTTCCTGTAGGATAAAACAGAAATATAGAACTGGATAAAATCCTGGAGTTTAATGTTTGTGTATGGCTACGTAACAAAACCTACAAAAGGTATCATAGATTTTTCGATAGTTGTGCTGGGAAATTGTGTGACATAATTCAATAGGTAAAATCCACAAAGGTATAAGTGCTTCATAAATAATGTTTCTTAACTCCCCACCCCCTCTGACTTTCACCCCTCGGATTATGCCGCACAAATAAAATTCAATCAAATTGACTCCTCAAGTATTTTAACAATGGTGTTTCTTATTTATTAAGAAATTCATTGGTTCCCGTATTAAACGTCATGGTCCCCTCCCCTCACACGGTCCTCTCTTTAGGCAAATCCTATTTATGCCAATGCTCAAGTCCAATGCATAGGTGTATGGAACATTTCCCAGGGGGGTGTCGTAACTAATTTGACCAGGGCAGCGGATCTGCCCTGATGCCCTGATATCCATTTGCCCTGATGGCAGGGAGGGGGGCTGCCCCGATCCCCTGCAAAATATGCCAATTGTCCCTGGTCAGATTCTATGCTTTTTTTTTTTTACATCACTTTTAACTAATTCTATTTCAATTTGAATCAATAAACCCCTGAAATGCGGATACTTTAGCAGAGGAATTTATGTTTTAAAGACTAACTGACATTTTGTTCTGTATATTATCAGATGGCACACCTTTGGTACTCAGTTGGCATGCCGTCCTATTCTTGTCAGCCTGCAACTAGTATCCAGAGACCTGTAATGCTATCCCATTGTTAAGTATACACCATGTCGTTGCTTCCAGTGTTGTGTAGGCGAGTTATATAATGCATACAAATTACAAAGGTATGCTGTAGGTTGCAGAGGCTTTATGAAAACTGAGATTCTGGTTGTCCGGTCATCCTCAACACTTCGGCCTCAAAATCACAGATAAGAAAACAGTAGCTGGGAGCATGAGCCATATGAATTTATAACTAGTGTTGGTGTTCAATGTATTATCCTGATATATCATTTGTCTTTCAAGGGCTACTCTTTTTTTTTATTATATGGTTTGTCAGCTTGGATGAATCTTGCTACAGTGGACCATCTTACTTTTATTTATTCATTTATTTATAAATATATTTTAAAAGCCTTGATCACTCAGCAAAATAATGATGCTGTTTTAAAGTAATTCCCTTTAAGAAAATAAGCAAATAAGAAGAATCACAACAATGACAGGTTCAGATGAACCTAAAAATCAGTGGCGTAACTGGCCAGTCTCGAATTGAGGGGCACCTGGGGGGGGGGGGCACGCGATTCTCTGGGGGGGGCACCCACTATACTAATTGTATATTTTAGCCAGAGTTTGAAAGTTCATATGGGGGGGCACCTGGGGGGGCACAGGTCCAATATTGGGGGGCACATGCCCCCCGTGCCCCCCCCACCCATAGGGACACCACTGCTAAAAAGTCAATAACAAATTACAGATGTAAAATAATCAGTAAAGCAATCTAAAACATCAATCAATTGTGTACATTCCTTTTCAGGCTTCTTTTGAAACCGTCGATACTACTAATTTCCTTTATATCATTTCGTAGGTTATTCGCACCTGAGAAATAGAGGCTACGTTTTCGCAAATTCAGTTTTTTGAAATGGAATGTATACATTCATGTCATGGGTTCAGGTGTTGACATTCTTGATTTCAATATCCATAATAATACCATTTGTACTTTGCCATGAATACATTTGAACATCAACAATCTTTCAAAATATACAAATCGTTCAGAAACATTCATTCATTTGAGTTGCTTTACCAAATCTATTCCTCTAGTATTGATGTAGTCAAAATTGTTGAGAATGATTATTGCTGCTTGATTTTGAATTCTTTTTTACCTTGTTTCCAGAAGTAGTATGTCCCCAAATTGTTAGAGCATAATCTGTTCTGAAGCTCTTCTGTGAGACATGAGTTTGCAAGAAATTCCATAAAATACAAATTTACTAAATTATTTAATGACATGCAAGCACATTTCAAAACTAAGATATTTACACATAGTTTTAGTGGATACAAACACTGCATCAAAACTAGATTATTAGATAATTATGATTCAAATTGTTCAATTCCTCGTTGCTATATTTTGTAACAGAAATTATTTTAATTATAAGATAGTCCCTTCTTCACAGCTCCAGACCCTCTTGTCTTGGCCCATCAGATCTAAACAGCATTTTATTTTTCACTACTTAATTTTTGATTCTTCTTATTTGCCTGTTCTGAACTATCATGAATATTGAATTGATAGGTATGCTGCCATATTTTTGTCATCGCTGACTCCCTTTGCTCTTTTTTTAGTCTTGCGTACTGGTATATATAATATATATATATATGTTATGTTTATTGTTTGAGCAAAAATATATGAGTCTGAGTCTGAGACTGAGTCTATTATTGTACAAAGACAGTACTTGAAATAAACATAACATTGTTGTTCAGCACGAACTGACTATTTATTATACCTGCCAGTCTTTCATGTAGGATGCTATTTTCAGATACTTTCTCTCTTGTTGTTAGTCTGCAGCCTCATTGTTTATGCCGATTCAGTTTTTCTGTTTGCTTTCTTTTGTATTTATTTGCTTTTCTTTGTTATTTTTTCTGTATTGTTTGTGGCTTTCATGATGAAACGAAATACAGACACGCACTTCTCTTGACAGCACAGTCCATATATATGGCCATTGTTGTTGAAATAGTACCTGACTTCAGCCTATCACACGAGTTTGTAACTACCCCAAGTGTAACAGATCAATCGAGGAGTGTATGATTTCCTTCTGCAGTTCTGCAGTTCTGCCGAAAAAAAAACTGCAGAATTCTGCAGTTTCCAAAAAAAGTGCAGAATTCTCCAGTTTTCAAAAAATGTGCAGAATTCTGCAGTTCTGAAAAAAATTGCAGAATTCTGCAGTTCTGAAAAAAAGCAGTACATTTAAATTTCTTCCTCCACCTGCATATTCTGCAATAAATTCTGCAGTTTGGGACTGAAATTGCAGAATTCTGCAATTCTGCAATAAATTCTGCAGTTTTGGAGGAAATTGCAGTTTCCTGCCAAACTGCAGAATTCTGCAATTCTGCAATAAATTCTGCAGTTTTGCAGCTCCATGCAGTATTTTTTGTGAACCTCTGGTATTTAATCCAGCTTATCAATTGCAATGCATCTGCTAAGTTCTGACTTCTTCGACAAGGGTCTTGCCACTACCCAGGAAACGTTGGTTGGGGGGGGGGGAGGAGTAGCTGTTCGGGGGTCGGGTGGGAGGTCTAGGGTTTTGATGCTCGTCTATCCCTGCAGCCTCTCTGAAAAGTTTCTGCAGCAGAATCTGTAGTTCTGTAGGAATTCTGCAGCCTGGGAGGTTTTATGCACTTCTGCAGGTAGGAAGCTGCATATTCTGCAGTTTCAAATAAACCTGCACATTTAGAAATTTGTACTGTATGTGACAAATCATACCAATGTTAATACTCTATATAATTGTACATAGTATCGTGTTAAATGTACATAATGGGTGGGGAAAATCAGACAAAATTTGAACTTCCCATGAGTGGTGGGGAAACCGCCCTGTCCCTATACATGTATAGAATCTCAGGATAACACAAAATGGCTCTTCATCCTTGTCAATCTTTCATTTGGGGTGCTATTTACAGATGTTTTCTCTGTTGCTGTCCATCTGCAGGCTCATTATTATGCTGATTCATTTTTTCTTTTACTTTCTTTTGAAATGTTTAGTTTTTCCTGGTTATTATTATTTTTTTGTATTGTTAGTGGCTTTGCTGACGAAACGAACTACAAACATGCACTTCTATTGACATTGTAGTTCAATAAGTACGTTGTAGCTATTGTTGTTTGGCTCAATACCTCAAAACAAAGAGAGAGTTGAAATAGTGCTTTACTGCAGCTCATGACATGAATTTGTAATAACCTCAAGTGTTGGCACGCAGGTCCAATCTGGCCTTGGGCTAAGACTAGTGTGGGAGTGTTTTCTAATATGGTGCCAGGTCGGTTAAAAGAGAGAAGAGTTCTGAGTGTAGTCCTGAGTGAAGGTTAATTTGTTGTGTATATAGTATAACTGTCGTGTATAACAGTGTCTATTCGTTTTATTATATAGATTTGCAAAGTATGCAGGCACTAAAAAGTTTCAATCTTAAAATATAGTTTAATACCTTCTGCTGTAAAAAAAAATTGTATAACTCCTGATAATTTTCATGCACTACGCTCTTGTGGGTAAAACAAATTCTGATGCTACATCATTGGCTAATAAAGAACCTCTTTACGAATCTGTAATTGAAATAGGTCGGTTGTTTTCAGAATTTTTGAGCCTTGAACAATTGATCTGCATTCGTAGAGAAAGATATTATTCTTAATGGTATCTTCCAAATTTTTGAAACTGAAAGTTTATGAGCTTTGTGGTCCTATACTAGTGAGGCATAATTTTGATTGGATAAGAGTGGTGTATATTTGCTTCAGGATTTTTTTAATGGAGTTTAGAGAGCCAGTTGTACTGGCCATCAAGTTTGCCACATACTTTATAAGATTTGCATATGTCAAATTGGAAACAAGGATTCCTAAATAGTTAAGGTGTACACTTTTTCAATATGCTGATTTTTAAATTTAAGGTTTATTGGTCTACCAATAACCTTTTTCTGCTTTGGCTGAAATGTCATGAATTTGGTTTTATTATATATATATATATATTATTTTATTCACAACGGCATATCAACAAGATACATGTGTGATGATGAAATAGACAACTACAAAGGAAGACAGAAGATATATATTATACAACAGAGAGGGATAGTAACTATAAACTATGTCTAAAAAAGAACAATGAGATACAAATTAAATAGATCAAAATTGATAAAATAACATTAATACTGTGATAAAAAAGCACCATTTTGATAGTTATAGATCCATGAACTAAAATCAAACACAATGATAGTGATGCATAATTAATTAATTCAGTGTCAATCAAGAATTTTATAACTAATTTGAAAATGTTTAATTCTTCTAGTTAGTGGGAGTTACGTTGTAATTTTTACTTAAACTCCCATTGTTTTTGTATTGTTCACATGTTGTTCTTTTGAATAAATCAAATCAAATCAATGCATGTAATGGAATAAATTATGAACTAAAATCAACCACAATGATAGTGATGCATGTAATGGAATAAATTACAGTAAAAGAATAACTTGGCACAGCGATATTTAAAGAGAATGTATATACAAAATACTAGGTGCATATATTCACTTTAGCAGCCATCGGCTTCAATAATTAGCAAAGCACCACAAATTTAGAGCACCACATCGGACATACATTTAAATATCATCACAAAGCATATATACCCAGTCACCATGACAACAATAGCTATGCAAATATATATACAAAAGGAACAATATACTGCAATGTCATGCAAGTACCACATGTTCAGTGCCTATGGCCACTCGCGATTTGTGCAATGTTTATATAATTAGAAAATAGACATAAGGTCTTGTTTAGACAATGTTATCAGTTTTCAAAATTTTGCAAGTCCAAAATTCACTTCAGAGTTTTTGTCAGTCAGTATACGTAGAAACTGCTCATTTTGATGAAGCACAAGAAAATTATCAATGTGCTGAGAGGCAATTACAAAAAGATCGGATCTAAGAGAGCTCCACTTTTCACAAATCATGAGGCAATGGAATTCATCTTCAATCATATTCAAGTCACATCTTTTACATACACGTTCGTCTGCCACAACGTATGGCCGTTTGTGCCTACCTAGTTCTATGTGAAGGTTATGAGAACTTAATCGGAATCTGGCAATACTCTGATAGAGACATTTTGGGAGATTGATGTTTAGGTATGGCTCAAGACGAAAGTCTTTCTTAAATAATTTATATGTTCTAAGCTTTGGGTTTTTACAACTGTCGTTTACTTCAGCTAGCATTTTTATTTGTGCTTGTTCATATAAATTTGACACTAATTTATTTACATTGGCATCATCATTGATATTTTGATTTTGATTTCCCGAGATCTGTTGAACCCTTGCGAACCAGCAAGGCTGTTTCTTTATCAGTAATGATTTCTGTATTTCATAACACTGATTAAGCAGAATGGGACAATTGCCCAATCTTAACCTTTCCAAGTATTTTACAGCAGATACCTGTTGTCTGCAAAGTAGAGGAAAACGTCCAGTGTCAGCTAGCACTGCTACAGTGGAGGTTTGAAGTCTGACACCAAGAAGATTTTTCAAAAACTGCAGTTGGATTTTCTCCAGGACAGCTATTTCTTTCATTGAGAACCATATTTTGCTGTGATAATCCAGAATAGGCATAATATGAGAATCAAACATTTTGAGATAGACTTTTGCTGGGAGATATCCAACAGTCGATTTCACACGCTCCTTGAGTGCATGCATTGCCTTTTGCGCCTGAATTGCGAGATGGTCATGCATTTTTTCATAAATTTTGCCTGTGCTACTGATAATATGTCCCAGATATTTATACGACTCAACTACCTCTATACTATCACCATCTATTGAAAAGTCATAAGAAGTGTCATTTGTTGCCTTGCGTCTACTTGGCTGTACTACCATTATTTTACTTTTTTCTGAGTTGATCAACAAGTGCCATTTCCTGCAGTAAGATGCAAGGTTATCTAACAATTTCTGCATTCCAGATGCACTACCGGAGACGAGTACAAGGTCATTATTACTATTTATACTTAGTTTTTTTAATTTAAGCCATGAAGAAATTTTTTAAGATGATTATGAGTTGAACTAGATTCAAGTTGATCAATCTGATTTGAGTTGGTTTTACAGTTAAAGCAGAATCGTCAGCATACAACACTATATCAAAATTTGTGCAAGTCCTATGAATGTGAAAGATAAAGAGCAATGACCCTTATATTGATCCTTCTGGCACTCCTGTGGTAACTATATTTCTGAGGAAAGCCATGTTGAATGAATAAACAAATGAATGAACATAGCCACACAAGGTGTGATACATCACCCGTTGGAACTAATTCAGATTGCCTGCATTTGAAACATGAAATGTAAGGTTAGACAAAAGTGAATTCGAAGTATTTTCTAGATTATTTAGATACCATTTAGTTTTAATTGTTCATAAGCACTGAATTTGGCTTAGGCTCTTTTGGTGATTCGTTCTACTTATCGATGTTTGAGCCTAAAGCAAATAAGATTGAATCAATATTGGCCACTACAGATATACCCAAACATCTTTTCAAAGAATGAAATATTCAAATAAATGATTTCGAAAGAGAATTTATGAAAAAAAGTTCCATCAAGGCAAAATAGTGAAAGCGATAGATGTAGGGTGTAAATACTATTTTTTTAAACAAAAATATCTTATTATTATTATGGAATTGTTTATTATACACTTTTGTACAAAGGTATATTATGTTGCAAACATTTGTGGAAAATAATTCAGCAGGTGATCACAATATTTAAAATAAATTGAAGTGTCATTCTAAATATTCTTTTTTAGTTCACAATAAGGTTCTCAAGCAACTCAGTTTTTCTTCACAAGTAAAGAAATCAGGGAGGCTGCCATCAAGGACATCCTTCACAGCTTGAATGGAACAGGAGTCATGTATGCTACAGGTGTTTGGCAGCAGCTTGGCTTTGAGTAAATCATGGACAACATTTGAAAGGTTTACCAACAATTCTTTGTATCACTGTTTCTCAGCACTTCCTTGACTGTAATGTCATGATTATCCTTCCTGTTACAATTTGTATTATGCGTAGTATACTACGACAGACAACTAGAAGTGCCAGCAATCAGCTACAAGGTCAAAAATGAACACTCTAGATATTTTTAGACTTGTAAAATGCCTTTGTGTGTTTCATTATGAGTAACGTGTTTGTGTGTTTCATTATGAGATAACGTGTCTCGTCTAATTGGATTGCCCAAGCATCTTTTTAGTCCTGCTTTGTCACATCCTTCCTCCAATGACAAGTCTGATGTTATGCAATCTAAAGGGTCTTGACACTGCTTGTCTATTTAGTGCCCTGTATTTTCTAAAAGTTGTAAGCACTCAGTAAGCGAGTTGTGCAATAAATATGAATTACTGAAGTGAGTGGTGTCTGGAAGTGACAGCTGCTGCCAAATTTTATTTGAGGAGATTTAGTGGCCAAATGACACTCTCTTAATGGCATGCCTCAGCTAACATTCCCGAATACTGCAACCAATCTCTGAATCATCACATTTTCTCTAGGACCATAAGCGGCTGATATGAAATATCGGGTAAATATTTCAGATTATTTATTCTCAGCAAGTCTGCCACACTTCAGACTTTTATTTATATAGTCATTACAGTGCATATCCACATAATCTTGATTTATTAAATAAAATAGTTGAATTTTCTGAGCTGTAGTTGGCCATCGGTAATGTAATCAACTGCAAATCCAAACTGCTGGCTGCAATATTATTAGGACAATGTCTTCTCAGATTTAACATCAAAATTGAATTACTCAGACAACATTCCACTCAGTTTTTGGCAACTAATCTATCAGAATTTCATTATTTCAGTGGAGAAAGTTCTCCACTTAAACAAATTTTCAGAACTTGGAAGAAGCAAATCCCAAACAAATGTTTTCATTGATCTATAAGTGTTAATGATTTGTTTTGCCATTTCTGTGGCTTTTGTGTAATTTTTTTACCAACTTGTTGTAATAGAAATTAAACAAATCAAATACTGCAGTCCCGCAAAAACTTTGTTAACGATCATAAAATGACAGATAACTGATGGCAGCTTCAAGATTCACAGAAAAGTTAGAAAACTCATAACCTATCTGATTCAGCTGATTTAATGGAAGCTAGTCAGAGATTAGAGCAAAATAATGATAAAGCTTTCTTTTAATTCCAAAAGGTAGGAAGGCGTCATTTGTCCTGAATGAGAGATGTATAAGTTCTTTGCCTGCATTGGGGAAAAATCTGAGTAATCCGAGCCTCATACAGTAAACCAAGTTGAATTACCATATGTACCGTCAATTTCCCTGTCTGGAACCAGAATGCTTATCACCTGGAACCCTAAAATGATTCCAACAAAAAATTTATTGCATTCTCCCTAGAATTGAAATACAGCATCCTCCCTAGAATCATCGTGATGCAAACGTGGTGAGCAGTCTTAAAAAATTCAGTATGAACTGGAATCATAAGGATGGGGGGAGATAGAAAGTGATAGTAAAGAATGACTTGAATATCCCTACCTTCAAAATGCTGAGTTCTTGTGTGAACAATCTAATCTGAGGTATAGAAGTTATACTATGAACAAAAATGAAAACCCTCAGTGGCAGTAAAATATTTGAATCCTGACAAATTATAGGTGGAGCCACTTGTGGCATGTTTGACACTGGTGACAGCTCTGTGCGTCAGCATTGCCTTTATTTCAAGCCCTTCCCACTATTCATGTGAAGGAAATATAAATACTGGCATAGTATCAAATTGCACATTTCATGGTGATGCACCATTTCTATCAACTATCTCACTTGTAAAACAATATAGGACATCTCTACATATATGGGATGAAAATTAAAAATTGGCAACATTGCCATCAAAATGATTGCTTTTTTTAATCTATGTGTTCTGTGAAGACAGTGTATTAAATTTACAATATAATTTTCATTTATATGGCATTTGCTGCAAGATTAAATACCAAAGGAAAATTGTGTAGTTATTGTTCTCACTTATATGTCAGTCTACTTGCTTTCCCATATAATATAATGCACAAGCACAGTAATGGAGGATCTGTAATATAGCAACTGAAAAAGATACTTTACATCAGTAAATTAACCAAGATAAAGTGAATGAAGTGCTTAAAGTGTGATTTAAAATGATCAGCAAAGCATGTCGTTCAAGCTCTGCTCAACAGTTGTTAATGAGGCAGAATAATTACACACCTGATTCTGTGCAGTAGCATGATCACTGGGGCCAAACGGATGGGGCAACTGCAGTTGCCCCATCTTTCAAGATGGAGGACGCAAGTTTAGCTGAGAAGAGTCACGTTGATTAAAGTATTTGCAGACAAAATATGAACTGGAAAAGGTAATGAGAATATCTTTTTTACCATATAAATCTGACCAGAGTGCTGAACCGACAAGAAAAGTGTCGTTCATTTTGTAAATTTGCAAGTTGCAGTTTCGGCGGGATGGGGAAACTCATTGTTGGGGATGAGGAAACTCATTTCAAAATTATTTGAAGGATGGGGCAACTGAAGCTAACTGAGGTTAATTTAATGCTTCTGGTCGTTTGGGGTCCTTCTGGGACACTGCCACACCATGCCCTGAGCATCACCTTGCAAAAAAAAAACCAAAAACCAAAAAAGTAAAATTCTATACAAATATTTTTGCTTACTCCGCTTGGGACAAAAATAAGGAATTTCTCTTCTGGTGCATATAGGCTATATATAGAGGTACTTTGAACTAAACCATTCTGATTAACTCTACTAACAGTGCTTTTTGCTACTCCTCCTTTCCTAGGAAAAAAAAAAACCCTGTAAAAATATTTATTAGGCCTATGGTCGGACCACAAACTGTGCACATGACTCAGCCATTTAGCCTACCCGTATTTGAATTTATTTTACTTGAACGGGAACCTGTATGCAGTAGCTTATGGCCTATCTCAAAAATAATGAAGCCAAAGTGTTACATGACCATCAAAATTTTAAAATGTATTTTTGTATGAAATGACCTAAGCATATTGTAAAGAACATATTTAAGTTCCAGAAACTATATTGGCCGTGGTGCTTTGATGAGTGGAAATAATTGATAACAGCTGAAGATTACAGAATTTTTAAAAGTTTGTTTTTCATGGCAGTGAAACATAACTGGGCTGAATGGTAATTTGTCATGAACTTAAATTCGTTTTATTTATTTGACAGCAACTGGCACATTTTTAAAAGTCTTCTGGACGATTGTCATTCAAATACACCAAATATATTTTAAGAAATACCCAATTTTTCGAATTTTTTCGGAAATTTCTTTTCAAAACTTACATATATTAACCCCAGAAGCATATTTTTTCGTTTAAAATGATTTTAACTGCCCTATGTTATGCGTCTATATGTGGGCTTCAAATTGATACCAAATAAGTGGCACCGAAGTGAATGTCTGCTCAGCAAATGATGATAGAAGTGTGATTTTTTGCCCATTTTTCGACATAAAAAGCTGATTTTAAGTACTGGTGTGATATGAATCTTCAGAAAATGTTCTGGTTTTGACTCAAATCGATTTTATATTAATTAGCAATCATAACTGGGGGTAAAATACAACCATTTACAAAATAAAAAATATTTTGTTACTGTTTATTGCCTTTTTAGACAATTTGGCCCCAAATTTTAAAGAATGCTCCATAAATGTTAAAATTTTTGTAATTAGGCAATGAAATGTATTCCAACTATTGAAATTCATTGTTAATTTTCACTCCTAATAATATTAGAATGATCGCTTCACTGTTTGTCAGAAAATGAATTGAATACGATCAAAATTTTTCAGAGCGTTACGCGTGCGACGAACAACGTCGAACATAACTTTTGAATTTAATCACCACAAACCAGTCAAAAACTTGGGTTAGTTCATAGATTAATAAAACTTCATAGATGTACTATATTTTGAGCCAATCCAGATTAAAAACAGAGCTTTCATAGCTCTGTACCATTTGAAAGTACTCTCAGCGTTACGCGTGCGACACATTCACCTTTCCAGCTATTCATTGGAATTTTTCCGTGAACTAGATTTTCCAGAATCATAAAAAGCTCCAAAACAACTAAGTAGATGTAATACTAGATCTCAATGGCACAAAGATTCAACTGAAATATGCTAAAAAGAAACTAGAGTATTTCTGATCAGGAACATTCAAATTTGACTCAATTTTACAAAGTCAACCTTTGAACCCAAATAACTCAATCATGTCAAAGCAAGTGGATGGAAGTGCTTGTTTCAATGGATTTATGAAGCCTGGGGATGTGGAGATTCCAAAAAGTAAAAGGAAATAGCAATGGAACATGTCAAACTTTGTAAAATTGAAAGAATTCATCAGGTGAAAAAGTCTATGTCACGCTAAATAAGTGAAAAAATGCATGTTTTCCGATATACTTTCATCTCTATCTCAATAACCTTTTGACGAATTGCCATGAAATTTTCAGGATTTTGGCATAAGAATGTATTTAAAGCAATACTGTAATATGAAGTTGTTTCATACAGCTGTTATCAAAATTTGTGACCCTCAGTGAAAACCAGCTGTGTGGCTTCATTATTTTTGAGATAGGCCTTATAGCAGCACAAACTCCCAGGCATCCGAGACTGGCAAAACACCCAGACTGTAAGGACACCCAGATTTTGTCAGTATTAAAAAATTACAATCTGGAACCCAGTATTTAGGCCAGGTTGAGCTTTTATACTGGTGATTATGAGCTGTAATCGCCCAAAATTCCGACTATGGACAAGGGACGGCCACTTAATATCAAGGGGGTGAGCTTGGAGTTTTTTAAATAAATAATTTCATGCTCAGTTTAGCTGAAATGAATAAATCCTTTTGGCCAATCTTGACATAAATCATTTTTGGTAGGGGACTAAACAAGGTGTGTTGCTTGATTTACACGTAGGAATGAATATTATGTGACTCTGCGCGTTCGAAATAAATAATTACTGATGCTGCTACCATAAAATAAAAATTGGCTGGACAACTCCAAGCCCTCCCCTGGAATTTAAATGGTCGCCCCCTAAAGTCATTCAGATTTACAACTGTTAAAAAGGCTGCATATAGTGTAGAATAATAAATAACATCCTCAATTCTCTGTGAAGTCTAGTGTAGGCCTAACCTGCGGATTTGAACAGCATTTTATAGAGCTTGTTGACAAGGTGCACACGAATCCTGCAATGGTAGGAAACATTGGTTGCTTGATTTGGGCTTATAGATAATAAACTAGATACTAGTAGATGGACACCTTCTAGTCAGAAGGCCCTGAAGTCAGAAGGCCCGGTAGTCAGAAGGCCCCCAAGTCAGAAAATAAACAGTAAAAAAAAGGCCCGCAAGTCAGAAGGCTCACTGGTCAGAACTTCTGACTCAGAAGGCCCGCTTGCCAGAAGGACCACTAGTCAGAAGGCCCACTATAGTCAGATAATAAGGAGTAAAAAAATCTAGCAAATACATACTATATCTTCTGAGTCACTAGTAGTGGGCCTTCTGACTTGTGGGTTTTCTGACTAGCGGGCCTTCTGACTAATGGACCTTCTGACTAATGGGCCTTCTGACTTATGGGCCTTTTGACTTATGGGCCTTCTGATGACAGGGCGCCCCCCCCCCATAGGGTCTACATGCATGTGGGAGTAAATTTGATCTTGTATTTTGCTGGGTCAATACGTAGTGGAAATAAACGTTATATTACGTACCATAAATATTATATTACATAACATAAATATTATACATTCTCAAATCTTAAATGAGGTGACTAATCATTTTATAAGTCACCTTTAATGTCTCTAATGCAATTTTGTCAATCTCTCACACGAGAAACAAGCACATGTTAAGCAATCAATTTAACAGTTGCCCCATCTCATCAAGTGAGTTTCCCCATCTTTTCAAAGTTGGCGAATAGAGTTTCCCCATCCCGCCGAATCCACAACCCTTCAATTTAAAGAAATTGACAAGAAATGGTCAACACATAGCACTCCAGTATGCTACAGCATTAGATTTTAGACCATGTACATCCATTTTTGAGGGAATAGAAAGGCATTTTATAAGAAAACGATGCAGAATTGCCACTGCTTGATTTCCATCCTCCATCTTGAAAGATGGGGCAACTGCAGTTGCCCCATCCGTTTGGCCCCAGTGATGATGTGAAATCTTCATTGAAAAAAAAAGCAAAGTTTTCAACACAGCCCTGTTCACCTTCTTTTTTAGTAGTAGATCTTATTTTAATTGGGTAACTGAAATGTATTTATGAAGGACTGTTGCATTAATTTGGCCTTGTTTATTTTGTAGTTGCAGCAGCCCGACAATAATATATCCAGCATGAGCTGTATTATAACATTCTCTGTTGAAACACAGTTGTCCTTTTTATTGATGTACCACAAAGCAAACACTTAATGTGCATCTTAAACTATATATAGTACTTAGTGCGGAACAATAAAGCAGCATTTTGTCTACAGACACAAAACATCTTGGAGTAGAAATTAAGCTTTTCAAGAATGTCTTTTCTGAGAGTTGTACTGCTGTGCCGTAGGTTTAGAATTCCTTTTCAAGACTTGCATTTCAGTAATTGACATGTTCTATCGGTCAAGTATAGTTCAATGCTCTTTCTAATGTGGGAGGCTCAACCGTTCTTTATTAAGATAAAGTTGGTCAGGTCATGGCAGAAGTCGTTTTAGCAGTTAGAGAGGATTATAACCTAATTTGGACCCTGATTAATGGATAAGGCTAGAACAAACAAAATTGATGTTTATCTTGCACAAATATACACTGAGCATGCCAAGAGTTGACCAGGTTCCCACTGGGCATGCTCAGAGCAACATTTTGTACTCTGTTGTTTCGGGTTTAGGTGTCCACAATGAATACACTGTATGAAGTATAAATGTGCTTAACACCATTGATATCTGATAAAATAAGAAGAAAAAACAAAAAACATTTAACTTATGCTTTCATAAGCCTTCGGTGGTTCTTAATCTAATCTGTCAGTAAATCTGTCACTGCCTTGATTGAGGCTAGATGCAATTTTAGTCAGACTCATGTAAATGGGGACTTCGTAATTAAGTCAATCAAAGTTCTCTTTACATTGTCTGAGTTACGGTAATTTGTCAGATTATAGGAAATTGCCTTGTCAAACATGTCAGTTATGATGAAGCTATGCGAACATAGATTCAACTTGATCTCGGTCTTGAATCAATGAAGCATTATTCCTTTGAAAATTACTGCATAATATCTCCAAGTAGTGTCTCGATGTATTTGTCTATGTTCTATGTATTTCAGCAAAACATTCCACTTCAACCACAAACAAAATCTAAAGACACCGAGACTGTCATTAAATATTGTAAGGATATGTAATGCATTGTGTAGGCATGTTCTGTCAAGATCCATCAGTTAAGGATGGAATTTTGTTCTTTTTAGTTAACATCCATCACTATAAATTTTGTATTCCAGTCTTGCTTCCAGAGCGGTTGAGGTGCTTCGAACAATCCACACATCCTGAGTAGATTTCCGAATTACTTGTTGGCAATTTGGGAAGCCCTAACCCTTCTTCTTTCAGGGTTAGAGTGTGAAGATCATCCCTTGGGTGTCAGCTAGCTGGCAACATGACTTTTCTCGTGATTGAGGACTTTGACAAAAATAAACCCATGGGTATTTTTAGCGCAAGCAATTGCTGCCTTATGTGACATTGGACGATAACACTCTGGTCTGATTTGATGGCATTAGCACCTTTTGCTTCTGATTTGGCACGCCATTCTGTCCATGACAACACAGTCTACTTATGTCCCATGGGACACAACACTGCCATGTTGTTTAGTACCCTGGTTTTTGAGGTTGCTGGAAGTCCTCAGTAGGCAAGTGATGCTAGTGATGCTATGAATACAAATAACCGAGGTTGGTTGTACAATGCTGGTGTCTATAGGCAGCTGCATTAGAGCAGAACTTAATATACATAAAGTGCCGCCTGTAAGTAAGTGAAACGCATGTTGTTGTGCCATTGCATCAATGATAAACATCCTCAACCAAACTGCCTGTGAAAAAGTGAATTATCATCCGATGAGAGGAAAACATATTGGGTCACAAAGGCCGATATGTGAGGCATGTGGCAAAACAATGGCAGCCAATTTTCTTTGCTGTAGTCGGAGTTAGGTATGGGTCAAAGTCTTTGATAAGTAAGTGAACCACCCTTCCCTATTAAATAACACTGGGCCTGTGTTTCACTTACTTTCAAAGACTTTGACCCATACCTAACTCCGACTACAGGAAAGAAAATTGGCAGCCATTGTTTTCCCACATACCTCACATATTGGCCTTTATGACCCAATTTGTTTTCCCCCATCGGATGAGAATCCATGCTTCCAGAAGCATTTTGGTTGAGGACGTTTAGCATTGATGCAATGGCACAATGTCAAGCGTTTCACTTATTTACAGGCGGCACTGTACCTCATTATGCTTAATTTAAAACATTGCTAATCATCTCTTGCAAGAAGGAAGAATGACAGATTTATAACATGACAGCATAAACTTAAGTATTGATGGCTGTTTAAGTTTAAGTAGCAGAAGCCATATGAATGTTCATAATCAAATGTATGTACTTCTTTCCAATTTGCTTCTTACCTTTTTACTTATTAATGGCTATTATTACAAAACTTTTTCAAATTTTTTCTGGGCTTGCCCTCCTTTCTGTACAGCTGTAAGAGCTCTGGGGCCAGGCTCAAACATCGTCTATGTAAACTTATAATTTGTAACTTATAAACAATGTGTAAACCTACAATTGCATAAACATTTTTGTAGGCCAATGTATCTTTACGATGTTGAAAGTTAAATAAATCATATCAAATGAAATCAAAAATCCATTGTCTTCTGAAGACAGATCTATCTTTTAAAAAAAGACATTTCTAACTTCAGAATGTTTTCACTATTAAATTGCTCATTATCTCTGTTCAAAAGGATGAATTTAACTGGAAAGTCCAGTTTTCAAAGGTAAATGTATGTAATGTCAATAAATTCTTTACCCTAAGGCTGTAGAAGCAATTTGTTTTAGCATTGGGATTCCATTTTTATTTTAGCACCAGGTCAGTTAAATGTTGAAAGAAACAATTGAAAAGAGCACAAAAGTAGAGTCCCACATCTGGAACAGACTTTTGCGCGTAGTTCTACATGTACATACTAATGTACTTAATCTTTTTTTAGCTTCTGTTTGTGGAAATAGTTCTCTGCAACTCTGTGTTTTCGGTAGGGCTATTTAACTTCAAAGAAAGAGGTACAGGTGTAGGCCTAATTTGTATGATCTGTCCGTGTATAGCCAGAGCATCCGGTGCATCCATGCAATCGAAGCTGTACCATATAAAATTCAGGTACTGAATACACAGTACACATGATTAGCTATTGCATTCTTACTTAGACCAATATTTTTGCCATGTAGTCTCAATGACTAAATGCATTGCAACATTACAGATACTAGACTTTTAATCAGTTATTGGTATTGCAGAGACTCTAACCTGCATTTTGTTATATTCTGAAAGCTGCTATTGTTATACTTAAACTAATATCCTTGGTGGATTAGCATTCTCCCAAGAATCGTATTCACATTAAACTTGTCGACTGCGGACATCTTTACAATGACTTTCAGCCAGCCAGTGCTCTCATTCTGTTGCTGAATGTCGCGGCAGAATGAGAGTACCTATGGCAGTGACAGACAAGAGATCGCATCCGTCCCCCAAGCAATGAGGATATACAAAAAAACGTTCAAGATAGCCCAATTTTGGCAATCTGTACATTCATAAATTTGCATTTTTTATTTATGCTGCTGCACCTGGTCCAGAACTCAATTACCTGCATGGGTACAATACAGTTGAATTGACTGGACTTGCCTAGAAGTGTGCTTTCTCTCATATATTCATGGCCTTAAGCTTCTTCTAAACATTTTCCTAAGTCATCTCTCCCTGGGGCTATTTCTATAGGAAGTGGAAATTGAATTCTGAACCCTTTTGTGATCACACTTAATGATATCAGCATTTTTCAACAAAAAATTGCTTTTCAAGATGGCTCTCAGGCAAGCTCTTTGTTTGTGTTTTGCTGTTTGATATCCAAATTAGATGAAATAGAGGATGAAGAAGCATGGCAATTGACCGTGAGGACTCAGGAGACAAAAACAAGCAGGGGTTTGACATTATTATATCCCTCATGGCTTCTGTCGTTTTCTGTCATATCTCCAAAAGAATTTGGATCATACCTTTGACAGTAATTTGACACAGTAAGAAGTTGTGGGAAAATTGTGTGCTTTCAGGCATGCAAGGTTATCAGGTATTTGGGACATTCTTGAAGGTATAAGACAACTACCTTATAGAAGCCATGTTATTTTCTATAACGTAGGAATTACAAAGAATGTAACATACAAAGCGGAACAACTCTGTTCAAGGTCTACAACCTCGTCCATTTGTGTCCCATCAGGCACCACACAGCCCCATTGTTTTGTACCGGTGTTTTGCAGGAGAGCAAGCAATGAATATAAATTGCTGTGCATCATGGAGGGCAGTGGAGGCGGTATCTCAACATCATCCTTTCAATGTATTCCATAACAAAGCATCATCTTTCTGTTATGGTATCAAGAAACAGCGACAGACAATAATTATGTTGTTTTGTTGACTTGGTCCAGAATAGCTGCCTTACTTCTTTTCTGTTAGTATCATTTTGACTTCATTTGGTAAGACCATTTTGTCAATGATGACGTAGATCTGAAAAGTTATTTGTAATGTTGTTCAACCTCAATACAAATTTGATATCATTCAAACAAAGTTATGATAAAAATGTCAGAGTTTATCATGCAAAAGTGTATAAGTTTATGGGACAAATTTACAGGTTTGCAATTTATAGTCTAGCTGTACAAATTATTCACGATTCAACAGCATAAAAAATATCCATATTGTTATAGTTGATTTAATTAGTAAAGGATTAAAACGTTCTTGGCCTCTAAACACATGTCATTTTTGGTAATCTGTTCAGTTCAGAAGCAACAGAACGTCACATGTATAACATAATATGATGATGCCAAAGAGCATATTGAGACCGCAGGACGTGTAAATTCAATTTGAGGTGTTTTTAATAGGCCTAGTCCAATTTTACTGTCATGATTAGTTCAGAAGCAACATAACGTCACATAAATAACATATACAACGTTGCACTTTAGCATTAATTCCTCACTGCCGAGTGTGAATTGACTGAATTGTGTGGCAATTTAAACGCCTGTTATACTAATGACTTTTTTTTTCAATCTTTAGCATATATTATGTCAGTGGTGGATTTAGGGGAGATCCTAGGGGGCCCAGAAACCCCTAGACCACTGATATTTGATGTACTATTTTGAAGAAAAATGCAACAATGTGGGCCCACAGATTCCAAAAAACACCCTGAGGTCAAATCTTCATTTCAATGTTGATGTTTCATGGCGTAAGAACTGCCTGGAATCTATACAAAAATTTGAGGTTGCGAAATAATTTGAGCTTGTGAAATGGCAGCTGCTTTCTCACGATGTTCTTGATATGAAAAGGAAGGATCAATTACCTCTGATTTATTGAGCAATTACACCTTGCAATATGTGACTCCTTCTGTATTTTAATTTAATTAGGCCTAAATTATGTACCTACCCAGTTTGAACTGCATTTCTGCTATTTTTAAGAGATGGGTCCGGCAGTTAAGTTACATATTTGTTGCTGGCTTAGTAACTTTTAGCTATGCTATGCAGTTATTTTTTCGCAGTTATTTTTCATTATTTTCAGCATTGTATTGCGCTATACTATTACATTGATACTCAATGCTCATTAGCCAAATAATACAACTGCGAAAATTTAGCATCTCACAGTAAGTTCTTTATTCTCATGCATAACAGCTGCCACAGTTTTGTATTCCAATCTTGCTTTTTCAGTAATGAGGGCTTCCTTATTCCTTTTGGGTAACGCGGAAAGAAGCAACCCTTCTTTTTCTTGGGATGGAGTGTAAAGAAGTCATCCCTTGGTATTATCAATATGGCAACCTGATTTTCCTCATGATCAATGCCTTTGGCCAAAGATAAACCCATGGGTGTTTTTAGCACAGGCGATTACTTGTTGTGTGTGATGTTACATAAGATAACACTCCTGGTCTAAATTGATGGCATTAGTGCCTTTGCTTCTGATTTGGCACATCATTCTGTTCATGACAACACAGTCTACTGATGTCCCAAGGGACACAACACTACCATACTGTTTAGTAGCCTTTGTTTGGCTGCCCATAAAAGTGCTCGGTAATTCACAAATTACTGAATTTGGCTGATCAACGGTTGTGTCTGTAAGCGCTAATAAGCACCTGGATCAGATTTATGTGCTCTAGAATTATAATTTCCGAAAATAAATATTCCAAACCTCATTAAGTTCCTTTTTAGCACAATGGGCCCACCTACCATCTCTCAAAATTCTGAGTGATTTGACAACACATGAACTGTGGTTCCTATTTCAGTTTTGTTCTGTAAGTAAAAATAACAGAATGAAAACCATTGTCCATAGCAATAACCACATAAATGCTTAATTCATTCTTCTGAAGACAAGCTTTCCTTGTCGCCAAATCATAAGATGTGAAAGAAGCATAATCAGTATAGGTGATGATTCTCCTGATACATTATTTATCGTCACTCTCGACTTAGCATTCACATATTGCAAGGTCAATTGTTAGGGACACCATAAGGATTATATGGTAAATCCCTGTTTATGATTTCCTGTTCTTTGCCACCTTTTTGAGGGGCTTTTACATACAAGGTCTATAAAAGGGCTTGTAGCCTGAGGGCTAAGGTGTTTTGTGTTGGAGCAGGGTTTGAATCATAAATCTGTCTGGTATAACTATGCAGGATAAAGGGGGTTGAGTTGATCACTCACTTCTTATCTATCTACTATGCCACCAGAACAGCAACATCATAGAAGCACTGCAACAATGTTGCAACATTCTGTTTTTTTTTAAAGTGAAATCATCACAAACAGGAAGGCTGAAAATTCTGTTCACTTGATGTGGTTTAGGAATATTGATACACCAAAGCTGTCAAGTGTGTTCATTTCAATAAAATAATTTTTTTGTTGACATATCACACATAGTTTCTTAAGGGTGTTCTATAATCATCTCATTTTTGCTGTGTTGACTTACTTTCATGCTACTTGACCATTCTCAGATTCTTTTGTTTGCGCAATCATCATGTTTCAAGTGCGTCTTTTATGAGCATTGGTGTTTCTTTTGAGTAGCAGGGAAGACGGTTTTCTTCTTCTGTTGATGGAAAGTTTCCCTTTGAATCTGTTGGAAACAGCTCTCCTAGGAATAATGTTCTTTTGAATTCAGCCAGCTTTCATCAGAAATTGATAAGGCCTACATGTTGGAAATATCACGAGGATGAGTGTCCCTCCTTTGATTTAATATTTAAATTTGCAGGCATAACAATTTTGCAAAAACCATTTGAATATGACTGTGTTTATACAGATCTGTCATGGTTTGGGCAAATAACGCACTGACACGTTCAATATTATAATCAATCTCAGAAAAATTCATGGAATCTCATCATTATCGATGATTCCATTCGATATATCCTGATTCTTTTTTTGGATCAAACATTACCATGGTCATGTGAGCTCCGAAGTGGAAAATACAAATAGCAAAGCAATTATAATTTTGATGTATCTGTAAAATTATTCATTTAAAATTATGTTGTATTAAGATAAATTCAGCTTTTTTATAACGGTAATCACCAAAGCAATTCCTTTTAAATTTTCCGTATGATTAATTGCAATACCAGTATGGCAGTTTATACATGAAAACAGTTGTATTCTGCAATTAGCAATCTGATTATGTAGTGTGACTATTTGGTAATCTGATTGCTGAGATCTCTATAAATTAATGACGTAAAAGAGGTCTTGTCTGTAGAGTAAGCTATCAACGAAGAGATAGTTTATTTTGATCTGGGAAACACAATGTCAATCAGCAATTTCAGACCCTGGACATCTGGAGAATGCTCTACTTATTTTCAAACCACTATTATTTTGAGGAAAAATAACTTTAGTGCATCAAGTATATATGACATTCATAAGATGTTCTCTAATGGTTCACTGATAATTATCAGAGGATGTCATTTAGGTGGCTTTTAATTAGAAAAAGATGAAGAAACAAACAATTAATCATCATCCATGATGATGCCCAAAAACTTCAAGCACCTGATGAAAGTAGAACATATACTGCGTTCCCAATTATTATGCCACCATGCTTTTTTGTGATATATCCATAAGAAATAACAACAGTTGGATGTCCTTCTCACATAATGATCAATGTGGCATGGAATCAATATCCTGCCACTTTTATCTAATTCTGTAGGCCCAGTTGGAAGTTATGCTATATAATCAGGTTTTGAGGTGTTCCTAATTATTATGCAAATTCTTGAAAAATCATCCACTGTCACTTAAAATCACCCAAACTGATCTGCCATCAACATATACCCCATAACACTAAAGGAAAAGGACAACCATCATTTCAAACATGGATGCATTCATATCCAAGAAATCCATGTTATTCCCTTGCATTAAAATAGCACTGAAATTACAGTTTTATTGCAATAAAAACTCTCAGGTAGCCAGAAAAAATTTAACATCATTACCAAACTCATTATCTACTTTCCTTAGGTTAAGAACTCCCCTCTGAACCAATGAAAATCAAGTTCCACCAATGTACATGAAAAATATCTTGAAATGAGTTTAGCTCATCCGATCGCCGATGCAATTCCAATGGGAAAAGGAGGCGTGAGTCTTTAACTTGAAGTCAGATTTTGTAGAGATATCGGATTTGGCGTTTCATTGCACGGTATGACCGTAGTGTGCTAGAAATGAGTTCCATGCTGAAATTTGAGTGATAATACCTTTTTTGAGAACATGGGAGGCTTATATTTTTAGGAAAACGCCAATTTCAATGGTTTTCCAATGCAATTGTATTATATGGATTTCTTCGTCATGAAGGTAGCCAAATTTGAAATGATGGTTCTATTCTTTTAGTGTTAAGAGGTATATGTTAAAGGCTTTTTGTAATTAACTTGATATTGGGTGGCAATGGATGCTTTTCCAAAAATCAGAATAATAATTGGGAACACACAAAAACCTGATTATAAAGCATAACTCCTCATTCAACCAAACGAATTGGACAAAATTGACAGAATAACTGCTTCATGGCACACTTGTCATTTTGTGTACAGGATATCAGAATAGTATTATTTCTTTTTGAGATATTGTGAAAAAGCATAGTTGCATAATAATTGGGAACGCAGTGTATAAGCCATGTATGATAATCCGTACAAAGAGTCTGACTGCAAACATAGATTTTTATGCTCAAGGTGTAAATGAATTCTCAGACATGGCCCCATGGTATTAATCACAAAGAAAATCTATACTTTGAAGAATACCAACAGCCATAGCAAAATACTGAAGGCCTGAAATGAGACCAATGAGAATTGAGAGATCTCATGAATGAAGAAATCGTTTCTCAGGAGAATTCAATACATGAAAAAGCTATCACAAAACTCCGCAAGAAAAGAAAATTCTGCTTGCAAAGGAAATATATATCAACAACTTTTAATCATGCAGTTTCTTAATCACTGTCTGACCGGTCTTATATATTTAAAGAGTAACCATGTTTTCATTTTATCAGTGCTTTGTCAGTAACTCGGATCAATTGTATCAGCTGCTTTATTGTACAACAAAAAAGGTGTTCAAGTTACCTGGTTGTGTGAATCTAGTTAATGAAGGAAAAACAGACTAAGAATCCAATACTGTTTATTTATCCCAAGAAATCAACAGACGAAAGACAAAAATAAATAAACCCATATTTATAAAGATGCAAGATGGCCCTTCGTGAAACTGAAAATCAGTTGTCTCACACATGTATTGGAATCAACTGAAATAGTAGGAGATCATCCACACCCAGTGGTCAGTCATTGAAGTTGGCCGTTCCTAGCTCTGCAGGGCCAAGGGAAAACCGTGACTACTGCTACTCTGATCAGGGGAGTATAGCTGCACATGCTGAGCAGTGTGCAAAGTGAAGGTCAAACAGCATCTGGAGGAAGTCTTAGGCGTCCGAAATGAAGATATAAAGTGTCGACTGTCAAGGAGGCAGTAAAAGAGAGAGCTTGTTGTAAGGACACCATGATTAATGCAGAATTGAAGGAATGTATTGAGCACCACTAAATGGTGCAAACCTTCTTTATATAATAGGATGACTTCCAAAGGAGACACCCATAGATGGGTAACTGCACCGATTAGTGTACAGTGGTCCCTGCATTATAAGACCGCCCCTTCTGCGGTCATGAAGCGGTCTCTCGTTGGGGTGCGGTCTCTCGTCGGGGTGCAAAAATGCACTCAAAATACTACTTAGTGCGGGAGGAAGGCGGTCACATAAGGCAAGGGGGTCTTACAACAGGGGGTCTTATACTACAGGGACCACTGTACATTGTTATGGCCATTCATGTATGGTCAGGTATACTTAAAAAATTGCAATTTCTGACAAATGATTTGAAATTAATGTAAAAGTGCTTGACACTACTTTGAAAATATGTAATCAAATGTGATTACCAAATTTAATTAATTGTTTATCACCAGATACAGTGGTACCTGAGTTACAAGACCGCCCTTTTGCAGTCATGAAGTGGTCTCTCGTTGGGGTGTAAAATGACTGAAAATTCTAGTTAGTGGGGGAGGAATGCAGTCACATAAGGCAGACTTGTCGGTCTAACAACAGGTGGTCTTACAACACAGGTACCACTATAGTTATTGAACATGACCTGTCTGGCGAAGTGGGTTTCATAAACATATATTGAAGTCAAGAATTAAAGGCAGAGCCTGGAGTGCTAATGCATTGAAGACAAAAAAACACAAGATATTCAGAAAGTGAGGGCTCAGGTATTTGTATGGTTTTCATTTCTCTCTGCGTAAAGATGGGATTCTTGAATTAGACTAACAAAAATGCTTGTCATGATATTGTAAATTCGAAGATATCAAGTTTCTGAATCCTGCTTGGGTGAAATAACCTTGTATATCTGGAATTCCCAAAATGTCAAATCTAATAATAGATTTGATACCTTTGGACAGGTCACGTCATGCCCTCAGGAATATAAGTTCCGATGACATGGGTTTCACATATCAGCTACTGCGAATACGTGAAGCCTCTGAATTTCGATTACAATTGCATAGCATTTAAGAACTTTTGCCACAATTGTTGTGAAATCCAGTTGAACTTGTTTTCAAAGAAATACCATTTCATAATATTAGGAGGACCATGCATTGCTTGATTTGGTTCAAAACAAATTTCCCAGGTAGAATAGGTTTAATTTGACTCTGGACATTATTTGAATCTGGTGACATACTAGCTTTCAACACAGATATTTTTAGCACAAAGAATCACTGTTCTAGCTGGACATCTTGTGCTCTGTTCTGTATGATCAGATTGCATCACCTTTGTTTCAGAGCCGACTCATCATTCCTTTCATGGCTGCCTGAAACTAGTTCCCAGAGGCCTGTAGCACTGTCAGTTGAGAAGTTTCAACATTTTTTGCTTTCAGTGTGGTTTTTAAAGTACTTGTAATTTTTTTAGCCTTTGTCCTGTGAGCAGCTTTTTTGCACCGGGAGCTATTCCTGTTTTTGTTATGCCTTTCCAGGTGTTAAAATGGCAAAGTGTGTAGCAACTCATACCAATGTTCATACTTTATATAATTGTACATATGATTAGTATCATGTTAAATGTGGATAATGGCTGGGAAAAACTGACAAAATTTGCAGGTGCCATGAGCGGTTGGAAGCCCATCCTACACAAACTAGCTCTTCATGCTTGTCAATCTTTCACGTAGGATTAAATTTACAGATACTTCCTCGGTTGTTGTCAATCTGCAACCTCATTATTTACTATGTTTTATTATTTCCTTTGCTTTCTTTTGAAATGTAGAGTTTTTCATGGTTATTTTTTCTGTGTTGTTAATGGTTTTCATGACAAAACAAACTATAAACATGCACTTTACTTGACAGCACCGTTCAATAAGTAGCTATTGTTGTTTTGCTCAATACCTCAAAACAAAGAGAGAGTTGAAATAGTACTTCACTGCATGAATTTGTAATAACCTCAAGTGTTGGCACACAGGTCCAATCTGGCCTTGGGCTAAGACTAGTGTGGGAGTGTTTTTCATACTTAAGCATAATCCTGACTTTACAACATTCAATCGTGGGTAATCCATCTTTTCAAAGTTCTTTTTTATTTTTGGAATATTTTTGACTGGCTTGGATGTATGTGACATTAATGTAAACTGGGTGTAATATTATTTTTATTCCATCAAGAAGTTCATTGAGTGAATGATCAAAAGAAATTTCTGACTGAAACCATGCTTAAACAATAAACAAATGAATGAACACAGCCACACAAAGTTTGAAACATCACCAATTGGAAGTAATTCAGATTGCCAGCATTTGAAACATGAAATGTAATGTTAGACAAAAGTAAATTAAACTGTTTTCTAGATACTTCAGACCAGTGTTCGAAATAATGGAGGGGGGGTCAAGGGGGTTTTGACCCCCCCAAATGCTATAAGGACAGCCTCAAATACATTTTTTAGAGGGACCCGGGGGGGATCCTTAAAAAACCAACTCAAATACTGAATGTGCAGGATTTAATCCAGATATGGGTTTTCAAAGGTAATTTTCTAGGATAACACATGCTTAAAACATTCATGTCGGAGTACATGATTGTAGATTGTAGTCCTTTCTGTAACCCCTCAGCTTCTGGGGGCCTCTGGCGGCCCCCGAACCTTCGGCGGCCCGCTGATCTTCGGGGGCCCCAGAAGCTTTGACCTTTCGGCCTTGCCAGTGACAAACCCCCCAAAATGACATTATCTATTTCGACCACTGCTTCAGATACTACTCAGTTTTGTTTCTTAATAAGCACGGAATTAGTTTTTTGCTCATTTGGGGGTTTGTTCAAGGCAAAATAGTGAAATTTACAACTGTAAGGGAGTACTATTTTTTTAAACGAAAGTATTTTATCATAGACAACATTTGAAAGGTTCTAAAACTAATTCCCAGTTACTCAGCACTTCCTGGACTGGAATGTCATGATTATCCCTCTTGTTACAATGTGTGTAGTATACTGGGACAGACAACTAGATGTGCCAGCAACACTCAAGATATTTTTAGACTTTAGAATTGCCTTTGTGTGTGTTCCATTATGAGATAACGTGTCTAGTCTAATTGGATTGCCCAAGTATCTTTTTAGTCCTGCTTTGTCACATCCTTCCTCTAATGACAAATCTGATGTTATGCAATCCCAAGGGTCTTGACACTGCTTGTCTGTTTAGCACCCTCTATTTTCTGACAGTTGAAAGCACTCAGGAAGTGTGCTGTGTAATAAATATGAATTACTGAAGCGAGTGGTGTCTGGAAGTGACAGCTGCTGCCAAATTTTATTTGAGGTGATCTTGAGGCCAAATGACACACTCCCAATGGCTTCAGCTAAAATTCCCAAAGACTGCAACTAATCTCATCACATTTTCTTTGGGACCATAAGCGGCCAACATGAAATCTCGGGAAAATAATTCAGATCGTTTCATTCTTAACAAGTCTGCTACGCTTCAGACTTCTATTCATGTTGCCATTACACTGCAGGTTCACATAGCTTGATTTATTAAATAAAATAGTTGAATTTTCTGAGCTGTAGTTGGCCATCGGTAATGTAATCAACTGCAAATCCAAACTGCCGGCTACAATACCATTGGGAATGTCTTCCCTGATTTAACATCAAAATTGAATTACTTTGGCAACTGATCTATCAGAGTTCCGTTATTTCAGGGGAGAAAGTACTCTACTTAAAGAAATTTCCAGAATTTTGATCTATAAGTGTGAATTGTTTGTTTTGCCATTTCAATCGCTTATAAATGTGTAATGTTTCTGCCAACTGGTTATCATCGAAATTAAACAAATCAAATACTTTAGTCCCACAAAAACTTTATAACAATCATAAAATGACAAATGGCTGATGGCAGCTTCCAGATTCACAGAAAAGTTAAAAAAAACTCATAAGCTGATCTGATTCAGCTGATTTAATTGAAGCTAGTCGGAGAATAGAACATAATATAAGGCTTTCTTTTAATTCCGAAAGACGGGAAGGCGTCATTTATCCAGAATGAGAGATGAATCAGTTTCTTTGCCTGCATTGGGGGAAAATCTGATTTATCCAAGCCTCATACAGTAAACCAAGTTGAATTACCATATGTATCGTCCATTTCCCTGTCTTGAACCAGAATGCTTCTCTCCTGGAACCCTAAAATGATCCCAACACAAAATTATTGTATGCTCCCAAGAATTGAAATACAGCATGCTCACTAGAATCATCTTGATGTGAACGTAGTAAGCAGTCCGGAAAAATTCAGTAAACTGGATTCATAGCGGGGAGATACAAAACAATAGTAGAGAATGACTTAATGATTGCACACCCTGAACATCCCTACCTTCAAAATGCCAAGTTCTTGTGTGAAAAATGTACGAGGGGTGTCCCAAAAGTTCTGACCAATTTGTTTGGCAGACCTTTCTATTTGAAGTAGCTGTATGAAATTTTCACAGAATCAATTTCAGGTATTTCCTATCCATTTTGGCTTGTAAATAACCAAGGCATTTACTGTAAATATGCAACGGGTGCTTATGAAAAATATTATTTAGAAACCTAGCAGTATCTCAAAGTTTTTCATTTACATTTAAGGTCGCTGTGAATCAGTTTAACCCATGTACTGAGGTGATTATTTGGGTCCCCCAAACTGGGCTGTTCCTAAATTGTGGAATTTCAGTGTATGTGGCGACTGCTTCATTTCTCGTTATGAATATTATTTCTTTAATTTTTGAACTGGTATATATTTTTTAGTATCACACAAAGTTACAGAAGGCCAAAACTGGTAATTAAAGCAGATGAGATTGGGTTTTGAACCTAAGGTTCTTGAGCACTGCCTCTTGACAGCAGATTGTTTCAGCCTAACCGTCTCAAGCGCTGTTAGGCAACAGCTGGAAAATGTCTTTGGTAATTGCCTCAGCTGATCAGGTTGAAATATAAATAAATGTTTATAATCTTATATCTTGAAACACTGCAAGCTTATAAGGAAATAAATTTTCTTGCAATCATTTGCTTTCTTACTATAAATTCTCTGACTTTTAACACAGCTAATTTGCTGAATTTCGTCTGAGAAATTGAGCTGCTCTGGGTGCACTGACCTCTTGTAACCATGGTAACAGAACAGTAACTTAAACGCTTCTTACAGTCTTGATTTTGTCAAAATAGATAGTCAAATACCTGAAATTTATTCTGTGAAAATTTCATTTAGCTATTTCAAATAGAAAGTTCTGCCAAAAAAATTGGTCAGAACTTTTGGGACACCCTCGTAATCTGAGAAGTTATATTATGAACAACAATGAACACCCTCAGTGGCTGTTAAATTTTGAATCCTAGCCAATTATAGGGGGAGTCACTTGTGGCATGTTTGACAAAGGTGACAGCTCTGTGCATCAGCATTCCCTTTCTTCAAGCCCTTCTCACTATTTTTGTGAAGGAAATATAAATACTGGCATAGTATCAAATTGCACATTTCATGGTGATGCACCATTTCTATTAGCTACCTCACTTGTAAAACAATATAGGACATCTCTACATATAGGATGAAAATTGAAAATTGACAACATTGTCATCAAAATGATTGATTTGTGGAATCTATGTATTCAGTCAAGACAGTGTATTATATTTACAATTTAATTTTGCTGATTGCCCTAGTTTATTTTTTAGTTGCAGCACCCCAACAATAGTAAATACATCCAGCATGAGTCTGTATTATAACATGTCTTATTTAAACACAGTTGTCCTTTTGATAGATGTACCAAAAAGCAAACATTTTTAAAATGTGCATCTTGAATATAGTACTTAATGCTGAACAATAAAGCAGCATTTTTCTACAGACATGATATATTTCGGAGTAGAATTTAGCTTTTCAAGAGTGTCTATTCTGAGAGATTTGCTGCTGTGCTGTTGATTTATATCTCTGTCTGGAGATTCCGTATTCAAGGCTTCCGTTTCAGTAATTGACATGTTTCTATCGGTTTAGTATAATTCAATGCTTCTTTCTAATTTGGGAGGCTCAACCCTTCATCTTTAAGATAAAGGTGTTCAGGTCATGCCAGAAGTCATTTTAGCAATTACATGTACAGAAATGGCAACCTAATTTGGACCCTGATTAATGGATAAGGCTAGAACAAACAAAATTGATGTTTATCTTGCACATAATGCACAAATGTACACTATAGAAATGCAAAGGAAAATTTCCTCTGACCCAGATATACCTACATTTTGTACTCTGTTGTTTCAGTTTACATTTCTGCCATGAACACGCTGTATGGCGTCAACTTCATTAACATCTAATAAATAAAAAAAAAAATACATGTAACTCAGGCTTCCCTAGGTCTTCGGTTGTCCATAATCTAATCTGTCAGTAAATCTGTCACTGCCTTGATTGAGGCTAGATGCAATTTTAGTCAGACTCATGTAAATGGGGACTTCGTAATTAAGTCAATCAAAGTTCTCTTTACATTGTCTGAGTTACGGTAATTTGTCAGATTATAGGAAATTGCCTTGTCAAACATGTCAGTTATGATGAAGCTATGCGAACATAGATTCAACTTGATCTCGGTCTTGAATCAATGAAGCATTATTCCTTTGAAAATTACTGCATAATATCTCCAAGTAGTGTCGATGCATATATCATAAATGTTCTATTTCAGCCAAACCATATAACTTCAACCACAAACAAAATTTTAAGACACCTAGACTGTCATTTACATTTTAAGGATATGTGATCAAACTAAGATCAATGTGTTGTATAGC
Organism: Platynereis dumerilii; assembly: GCA_026936325.1. Lineage (NCBI taxonomy): Eukaryota > Metazoa > Annelida > Polychaeta > Phyllodocida > Nereididae > Platynereis > Platynereis dumerilii. The sequence goes on from JAPTHN010000002.1 coordinate 105,866,242, forward strand.
CTTGTCAAGATCCATTTCTTTAGGATGTAATTTTTTTTTTTTTGGTTAACATCTGTCACTATAAATGTTGTATTCCAATCTTGCTTCCAGAGCATTTGAGGTGCATGGATCAATCCACACATCCTTAGTAGATTTCCAAACTATTTGCAGGCAATTTGGAAAGCCCTGATCCTTCTTCGTTGAGGGTTAGAGTGTGAAGATCATCCCTAGGGTGTTGTCTAGCTGCAACATGACTTTGCTCATGATCAATGCTTTTGGCCAAAAATAAACCCATGGATATTTATAGCACAGGCGATTGCTGCCTAATGTGACATCGGAAGATAACACTCTGGTCTGATTTGATGGCATTAGCACCTTTTGCTTCCGATTTGGCCATTCTGTCCATGAATACACTTAGTCCCAAGGGACACAACACTGCCATGTTGTTTAGTACCCTGTGTTGTGCTTTTGTTCTCAGTAAGCAAGTGATGCTATGAATACAAATCACTCAGGTTATATTAGGAACACAATGCTGCTGTTTGGACACTCTGGTCTAATTTGATGGCATTAGCACTTTTGCCTCTGATTTGGCACGCCATTCTGTCCATGACAACACTTAGTCCCATGGGACACAATACTGCCATGTTGTTTAGTACCCAATGTTGTGCAGTTGTTTTCAATGAGCACTTCATACTATGAATACAAATTACCATGGTTGGGTGGACAATGCTGGTGTCTGTAGGCAGCTGTTTTATAGCTTTAATATAAGTTTATTAGCCAAACTGAATAACCATAACTTATTTTGTTTAATTTAACACATTGCCAATCATCTCTTACAAGAAAGATAGATTTATAATATGACAACATAAATTTCAGTATCGATGGCCGTCATTTGTTATGTCATATTTTTCTATTTTAAGAATGAAGACCGTTGTGCATATCCAAATATCAGAAGCCTTATGAATGTGAAATCCATTGTCTTCTGAAGACAGATCTTTTCTAAGCTTCAGCATGTTACCACAATTCAATTGCTCATTACCTCCGTTGAATTTTACTGCGAATTTTACTGCAAAGTCTCGTTTTCGAAAGTAAATGTATGACATGTCATTAAATTCTTTACCCTAAATAATCACAGGCTGTATAGACAATGTATTTTATATATAAGTGACCCTACTTAAATAAAGAAAATTGGCTTCCTGCCCAAAAAATGTGCTGACTAGCTGCTAAGCAGGGCAACTAACCAAAAATGGCTGGCTAACCAAATTAGTGGCTGGTTGCTGCTGGCTGTGGCTGGGGATAATATTGGAAATTGGCATTTCACCGTCATGGAAGATTCTTGTTTTATTTTATTTCCAAAGCCTGTACGACCTTGGCAATTAAATGGGAGTTCCTCCTGAGTAGACTGCAATGATATTGATGAGGTTTGCTTGGCAAGATCTCATTAGGATTCCATGGGAGGTGCTGAAGATTAATAATTTCCTGCCTTGTGCCATGCTGGTGAGGAACTCTGGCTTTATAAGCTTATGTTGCCTTGGGTGTGTTGCGGTGGGGCTTCAGTTTCTATCAGGGCCTTATACATTATCACAATGGAGGCATGAAGGTGTGAGTTAGTGTCTCATTAAGAATTGAGGTTCAGGCTCTGACCAAAGGTAACCGACACAAAGTGACAAGGCCGTTAATGTGTTGTTATGTGACAGAGGCGTAACCAAAGTACTAAACTTGCGTTGTTTAGAATATCCAGCATGAAGGCATTCTCCCGTAGTCATCGGCTCACTTCTCGAGCTGGCTCTGCCAGTGAGCCTCTGACCTGGATGGCCATAAAAAGTGTGGTTTTTCAGCTTCAAGCTGATAGGTTGCGAAGGACAGTGGTCGCACAATCAGAGAGGCTGTTACATTTAAAACAAGATTATGTAGTTACAGTCTTTGCACACTATTGATAGCTGTTGGCTGTCAATCCGTTTGTTGTTTTTTTTAAGTTTCCTCATGTTTGGCATCAGTCTGTATGATTGAAGCTGTTACATGAAGGTGGTGCTTATTCTCCCAAGCATGAACATTGACAGTCTGTCAGATCTACACCACTCATTATGTGTACGAATCTTCACTTATTTAATGCAAAATAATTTCCTGAGAGTAACATGCATGATACCATCAGAAGTCTGAGATTGAGTCATAAAAAATTGAAATATAGTTGATTAGCAACCCACAAACTGCCCACCATAAATTTAGCAGTGATCATGCATTTGCACAGAAATGCGTTCTGAAAATATCAAACTTGGACCAAGTCAATCACTGTCCATGAAGTTAACTCCAACCCAGCAACCAATCAGATCAGAATTTAAATGCATGGCTGATGATGATTGGCACCTGAACTGTTCACAGTTTTATGTTTGTCATTAATACTCATCCCTCATTTTACAGTTTTTGTAACTTTAAGATGACAGTTTCTTATTTTCTGTCTGTATGTTTTGTTTCATTGTTCTACATCAGGACTGTTGTTTGTTACAAGTTCAATTGTGTTCAGTCATAGTCATAGATTAATCCCAAAATTATTTTGGAAGATTCATCCTGGTTGGCTTGACCACCCAAGCATTACAGTTCCTAACTTGACTAAAACCACAGGAAAAATTGTCAACAGAGTCAGAGGCTCACTGGCAGAGCCAGCTCGAAGTGATCTGATGACCACGTGAGAATGGCATGAAGGATGAATGATAGCTAACGCTTGGTTACAAATATCTTTAAAATAACTATAAACAGATTAATTGAAAATAACGATCATATTCCACAGGGACTGTTTAGACTTCATTGTAAATATAAATTGATTAGAGACACCTAGGAAATGTTTTTACCTGAACTTGATATGAAGAGCGTTTCATGTGATGAAGATTTGTTGACTCTCTCATATATTCATGGCATGAAGCAAGTTCTGAACATTTAATATCCAAATTACATGAAATTGAGGATGAAGTATGGTAATGGGCAGTTAGAAACAAACAAGTAGAGGTTTTGACATTATCATATCACTCGTCATTCCTTTTGTCTTTTTATATGTTCTGAGAGTGTAAACACGGTGCGAGGTTTAATTGTGGGCAGTTGTGTTTTCCTGACAAATATCCAAAAGTATTTGGATTATTTGGATTGGGTAGGGATGGAAGACCCTTTCCTGTGACTTGTCGCACAATGAGAAGTGGAGGCAAAAACACTCTGTTCATGACAATCTTGTCTATGTGCCCCATTGTTTTTTACCTGGTGTCTTGCAGGGGAGTAAGCAATGAATATAAATTGCTGTGCATCCTGGGGGCGTCATCCTTTCAATGTATTCCATTACAAGGCATCCACTTTCTCTCATGGTATAGACATGTTGTTTTGTTCACGTGGTCCAGAATAGATGCCATACTTCTTTTTTGTCACAGTCATTTTAAACAAATGCTTTTACTGAGACTGTGAGGTGTGAGCTACACTGTAAAATTTGAAAACTGTGTTGAAGCAATAATTTGAGCTGTCTGAGAATGTTAATAATTTTCAAGCTATGATAGCTCAATCCTATAAGTTGTCAAGGTATGATAGCTCAATGCTGTAAGTTATCCAAACGAATCATAACATTAAGCTGTGAAAACATGAAAGCTTCAGTTGTTGCAGATAGCTTGACATCTCAGTCATGCCACATATAGAGCCATCTATAACAAGCACTTCTCATAAGACTGCATTTAGTTTTAAATAATTATTTACTTACAAGAAAAAAGAAAATTTATATTACACTATCCCAGAGAAAAAATGAGTAGCACACCACTTTAGCTGGTTACTTTTTTATTTTTATCTCTCTTAAATTAATTTGTCGGAGTGATTAGATGCATGCTTTCTCACGTCAACCAACATTTCCAAGTCAGAGTGTGTTCAAATATAGGCTTCTAGCACTGTATACCAACTGAGATGAGCCACAGGCTATTGGGATTTATTCACAAGAAATCAATTTTTAAATCTCCTTGTGATGCAATGGTCTTTTTTGAATGTATCTTGGGCCTGTCCATAGTGTGCTAAAATGAAGCATACTGGATCAGGTGGATCCCCTTGAGAGATCAAACAATATTTTGGGATTACAACCCATATTCATAAATAACTTTATAAGACAGGTCACACAAATATAAATCAAAAACAACTAAAAATAAGTCAACACAGCTCAAAATTTTGAGTTGTGTCAGCTTGGATCAATAAGTCAACAAAACCCAATATTTTGAGCTGTAAGTCAACACAGCTCATTGTTTTGAGTTTTCTCAGCTTGAATACCTTTGTCAACATAGCTTAGTATTTTCAGCTATCTCAGCTCAGCATTTTGAGTTATCTCAGCTTAAAACATTAATCTATGATAGCTCAATCAACTTTTGCAACCATCTCACTCAATCAGTTGAGCTGAATCAGTGCCTCCGATTTTACAGTGTAGCTTAGGTGGTAAATGATCGCATGATGATTATATGAGGGCTTCATTTTGGTAAGTCTTGTGTTGTCAATGGTGATATCTATGTCTGAAAATCTTGCTGCTTTCCTGTGGGATATATGTAATTTTGGTGAACCTCAATAGTGAATCAATGCGAATTCTATATCACTCCAACAAAGTTAGATTGTCAAGTGGATCACTCAAAAACCTGTCAATTTTTCAGGATCAACTTACATGTTTGTAATTTAAATTCTGGCTATGCAAATTATTCTTTGAAATAGAAATAGTCAATCTTTGAAATTTTGATTTGACTTATGAATAATGCAATCACAGAATATGTGTTTATCCTTTTACCAATGCCTGAATGCGAATAGAACTAATGCCAATTTGACCAAGAAGACTCAAATTAAGGAACACCCAGTCTCACTGCCAATTGTGGATGACCAGAATCGTGTTGTAATTAAAAGGGCTGTAATACTAATGATTATCTATAATTTCACACTTTAATTTCTAGTATACGAAGCATTCCACTCCATTTACTGGCAGATCTTAATTTCATTATTGATGTTTTCGTGGAATACGAACTGCCTGAAATTGTTAAAAAATTTGAGGTCGCTAATAATATGAGCGAGCGAAATCGCTGCTGCGTATTTTCCAGCAGTCTACCAGCTGGTATAATATGTTCTAGCTATGAAGAGGAAGGGTCACTTGCCATTGATTTATTCAGCAATTACACTTTGCAATGTGTGACTCCTTCTGTATTTTAGTTTAATTAGATTGAGGTTATTTAAGAGATGGACCTGGCAGTTAAGTTACTTTTTTGTTCGTTGCTTAGTTTATTTTTCATTATCTTCAGAATTCTATAGCATTATACTGTTGCATTGATAATTGTCACAGCCAAAAACCGAAAAGAACAGTTTAAATTTTGTTCCTGCATGAGGTTGATATAATTTATCATCCTTATATATTCAAGCTTAACAGATTTTCCAAGCACCTTGGATCAATTATTCAATGGTTTCTTTAGTTCACAATCATCATATTTCAAGTTCATAATACTTGAACGGTTGTGTTGCCTTTGTCGGAGAAAGAATCTTACATTTTGATGTGCTTCAACTGACAGAATTGTGCCAACCTTCTCTCTAGGGCTTGTCCTGTGATCAAAATTGAATTCCTAATCTTAGGGGGATTAGCCATCTCCTGGGAATTGTATTTCAATTAAACTTGTCATGTTTAATCAAAAGTTGATTTATTCAAGTGCTGCAAACATTTTCAGGATTGTTGCCAGCCATGCATTGGTCTGGCTTGCCCCAAAAGATATCCAAATAACTTGAAACAGTGGATAAGTCATGATGAATGACAGTCACAAGTTCCAAACTTAATTCAATGTCAAAAATATTTAACATTAAACCAGAGATCTTTAAAGCCAAATCTTTAAAAGGCCAAATACTGGAATTGCTCTGATTGGTAATCTCACAGTTCTTTATTCTCATTTGTGATTGCTGCCATGTTTATATTCCCATCTTGTTTCACGGTAATTTGGGCTTCCTTATTCCTTTTGGGTAATGTGGAAAGCTGCAACTCCTCTTCTTCGGATGAAGTGTAAAGAGATCATCTCTTGGGTATTGTCAATTTAGCAACCTTATTTTGCTCATGATCAGTTCCTTTTGCTAAATATAAAGCCATGGGTATTTTAAGCACAGGCGATTACTTGTTGTTGCCTTAATGTTACATTAGAAGATAACACTGCTGGTCTAATTTGATGGCATTGTGCCTTTGCTCCGATTGGGCACATCATTCTGTTCATAACACCACAACTACTGATGACCCGAGGGTCACAACACAGCCATATTGTTTAGCAGCCTTTGTTTGGCTGCAACTAGAAGTGCTCAGTAAGCTAGTGATGTTATGAATGGCAGTTACTGAAGTTATTAGCATTAATAGGTAGCTTGGTCAGATTTATGTACTCTAGTATTATAAACATAAATATCCCAACCTCATTAAGTTCCTTTTAACTCAATAGGCCCACCTACCATCTCTCATAATTGTTAGTGATTTGACAGCACCTGAACTGTGGTTCGTATTGCAGTTTTATTCTGTAAGTAAAAATAACAGAATGAAAACCATTGTCCATAGCAATGGCCATGTAAATGCATGAGTCTTTTTTAAGACAAGGTGTCTGAGTGAAAGAATGTCCATTTTTGTTGCCAAATGATAATATGTAAAAGAAGTATGATCAGTAGGTGATACATCTCCTGATACATTATTTATCGTCACTCTCGACTTAACATTCACATATTGCAAGGCCCATTGTGTGGGACACCATAAGGATTATATGGTAAATCCCTGTTTATGATTTCCTGTTCTTTGCCACCTTTTTGAGGGGCTTTTACATATGAGGTCTATAAAAGGGCTTGTAGCCTGAGGGCTTAGGTGTTTTGTGATGGAGCAGGTTTGAATCATAAATCTGTCTGGCATAACTATGAAGGATTAAGGGGATTGAGTTAATCACTCATTTCTATCTTCGATGCCACTAGAGCAGTAACATGATAATCACACAGCAACAGTGTTGCAACATGCCATTTTAATGATATCAATCAGTTTCATTGAAAGTGTTTGTTATCTATATCTTGGACTAAAATGGCGCTTTCTATGACACATCACACATGCTTTCTTCAAGTTGTCCTATAATGATCTCATTTTTGCTGTGTTGACTTCTTGTCATGCTACTCAACTATTCTAAGATTCTTTTGTTTGAGCAATCATCATGTTTCAAGTGCATCTTTTATGAGCATTGGTGTTTCTTTTGAGAAGTAAAGAAGGTTCTCATCTTTTATCTGATGGAAAGTTTTCTCTTGGGGTAGCTTTTCGAGCATGAAAATTGAGTTCTGAATCTGTTGGGAATACAACTCTCCTGGGAATTATGTTCTTTTGAATTCAGCTGGGCTTTATAAAAAATTTAATACAGGCTGGAAATATCACGAGGATGACTGTCCCTTCCACTGATTTAGTATTTTGTATTTGCAGGCTTAACAATTTCACACAAACCATGTGAATAGGTCTTTTATGTTACAAATAAATCACGGTTTTGAAGAATACCACACTGGCAAGTTCAATATTACTATCAATCTCTGAGTAATTTTAGGAATTTCTTCATTATTGATGATTCCAGTCAATATATCATGAATATACCTTTTTTGGATCCAGCAAAATGCTGTTAAGGCCACATTTCCATGGTCATGTGAGTTCCTCTGTGGAAAATATAAATAGCAATTATAGTTTTGATGTAGCAGTACAAGAGTTCTGTTAAATTTCTCTTTCAAAAAATGAAAGCAGCCTTTTAAAATGCTTGTGCTATAACTTGTCGATGTGAAAAAGGTTTTGTGTGTAGAGTAAGCTATCAACAAGGAGAATCTCGACAGCCTCGCAAAATACCGAAGAGCTGAAATGCGACCTGAGAGAATTGAGAGATCATATGAATGCAAGAAGTAGTATCTCATTAGAAGTATTACTCATCAAAAAGCTACAAGAAAACTCCACTAGAAAAAATGGTTTTGTGCATGCAAAGGAGATGCATATTAACGACTTGAAATCATGCAATTTCTTAATCACAGTCTAACCAGTGTAATTTATTTAGAGAGCAACCATAACGTCATTCTACCTATGTTTTATCAGTAACTCCAATCAATTGTAGAACTGAATAAGAATCAATTACATTTCATTTATTCCAAAAAAAGCAATAGACAACAGACAAACATAAATAGACAGAGATTTACAAAGATGAGACTCACAATTGAATTTATATTGTTTCAATCATCACCAGATAGTAATTAAAAATATGACTCTCTTAAGACATTAGTTCCTACCCATTTGAAAATTTGAGTAAATTATGAACGATGAAGTAATGGCACATACATCTCCAAGAGGTGTAGTACCTACCACAATGTTCTTATGCGCATAGGCGTATCGGAGGGGGGGCAGGGAAGGACGATTGCCCCCCAAAAGGTTGGGAAACAGTAAGATTCGGGCAAAAAGGCTACAAAATTTGGGCAGATGATTAAATAATCACTATTGAAAATTAACAATTTCCAGGCAATTTCATTTGAAATGGTATTAAATCAAGATCTTGAAATTCGGGCAAATGTCGCTCCCCCCCCAAAAATCACACGCGCCGTACGCCTATGCTTATGCGCCATGACAATGCATGTCTTTATTTCTTTGTTTTTAATGGTCAATAAATTGAAAAATTGAATTGAAATGTAAGTTTTATAAACACTGCATACAATTTTTAAGTCCAATGCATTGGAGACAAATAGACACAAGATACTCACAAGGTGGAGTGACGGCTAAAGGTAGTTTGTGTGGTTCTCTGCATTAAGACCGGATTCTTGAAAAAACGTTACAAATATGCAAGTCATTATATTGTAAATGCCAAGATATCAAGGGAATGCCATGAAAATAACGTTACACATCTGCAATTCCCCAAATGTCAAATCTAATAATATATTTGATACCTTTGGACAGGCCAGTTCTTACCCTCAGAAATATGAGTTCTGATGAAATACTTAGTTTCACATATCAGCAACTGCAATGACATGAAACTTCTGAATCTCGAATACAGTTGCATAGCAGTATAGAACTTACAACACAATGAACTGAATAAATGAAACTAGTGGCTGTATGTCAAATCAATAAAATTAATTTATAATTTTGAGGGTCAAAAAGACAGCAATAATGAAAACAGTGCCTGATTACTTTCTGAATACAATCCAAAAAGGCTTTCAGGTAGCCTTCATCATGTGCACTTTATATAGATAATCCTGAAGGTAAAGAAGAGACCAAATCAGATGTCAAAGTAGCTCCAAAAAGAGCAATATTTCCTCGATAGGCGGCCCATGTATTATGAATCGGTTAAGTTCACCTGCTCTGAGAAGATGGCTTACTGGAGTGAGCATTCTACTTTTCTTTCCCTTTTATGCAGTGTAACACTTGATATAGTTCTGCATTCCAATCTTGTTTTCACAGTAATTGAGGTGCTTCGATCAGTCCATGCATGCTGAGTAGATTTCCTTATTTGCAGGCAATTTGGGAAGCCATAACCCTTCTTCGTCTTGGGTTAGAGTGTAAGATCATCCCCAAGGTCTTGTCAAGCTGGCAACCCAACTTAGCTTTGAGCAATGCCTTTGGCCAAAAATAAACCCATGGATACGTTTAGCCTTATTGCTGCTTGCTGTGACATTAATTTGATGGCATTAGTGCCATTGCTTCTGATCTGGCATGATATTCTATTCATGACAACAGTCTTGCTCAATACCAATATCCAATGGGTCATACATGTAGCATTTTCTTTAGTACTCTATAAGTCTATATTTCTTGCCGCCATTAGAATTCCTTAGTAAGCAAGTGATGGCACGACTATAAAATGTTAGCTGGTCGATACACTCTAAACATTGCGCTTTCAGAGTGACTAGTTCATGACTACTTTAGGGTAGTAATGGGTGCAAAATTAGAGGTGTGACTTCCTGGAAAATCATTCTGACTAATGACTATTCTATCATAACCAAAATTACTATGTTGACTCCGCACAGTCTGCAGGTTGTCAACTTGATCACCATCTGGTAGTCTTGATTAGTGAAGAATGGTACATCTTACTAATCCAACATTTGTAACATTTACCACCCTTTAGTAATTTCGATTGAAAGAGTTGTCGGTTTGGGCAGCAGGAATTACAACTCTAGAGTTGTCACTTTGACCACCCTGTGTTTAGAGTGTGGTACTGTCAGCCATAATTCTTATTGCATTATAATTCCAGTCACCAAAATAGATGCCCCAACAATATCATGTTCAATTCATGGTTGTAGGCATATACACCTTCTCTCATGATTTTTGGCGTGATATTTTGTGCTTATCATAGTCATGTTCTACATGTTTGTGCAAAAAATGATCATTGTATAGTGTGGCATTAGTCAGAATGCTCCAGACACCCCATGTGGGAGAAGAAATGCCGAATGTAATTGTCAGAATGAATTAAAAGCAGAATGATAATTGTGTTCTGAATCACATTGTGTTATTTGTTATGGTTTAGAATATTTGGTTGACAAGTTTTCAATATATGCTGCGTTGACTTACTGTAAAGCTTTTCAGCCATTCTCTCACTTCTCTTGCTAAGCAATCCCAATGTTTCAAGGGAATCTGTTGTGAACATTAGAGTTTCTTTTGGAGGGAGGGCAGTAGGTTCTTTTCTTTTTCTGGTAGATAATAACAGTTGTCTCCTGGTGTGGCTTCTCGAGCATCGAAATTGAATTCTGAATCTGTTGGAATCTGTTTGGATCACCAATATCCTTGGAATTATGTTCTTATTTATTCCACGATGCTTCATCAAAAATTGATTTGTCGGCTGCAAATATCATCAGAGTGACTGCCACATTTCTCTATTCAATATTCACATTTGCCGACAAGCAAATTACGTAATCTGTGTGAATCTGGCATTTTATGTAATTACTTTGGCAGATCGGCCACTCAATGCGAGCTTAGTGTCGAATTAACTTTAGTTATCTTGTTTTTCTGCCAATATGCATTAAAATAATCTAATAGTAATTCAAAATTCAGACAATGGCGGTTGAATAATTAATTTTTGTCAAGAACTTCCCTTTTTGCGATCTAGCAAAGTAATACAACGACCATATGTTCAATTATTTGACATGAAGGTATGCTTTGTCAATGTGTAAGTCACAGACACAAAATCTGTTATATTTGGACCACATAATGAAATGACATGTTTTTTAATTAACAAGCACTCAAAGCAGAAATAATCCATTATCCTGCATTTGAAAGATAACAATAGTATCCTCATTTGCGTGCTCACCTCTTATCTTAATGGAATAATGAAAATAGTTTCAAATAACATTTCATTTTAGAATTTAATATCACGAAATAAAGGTCAGACATCATTACACAGCTGACATTCACCTTGAAATCTGTATTCTAAGATTTTATTACGAGTGTGGTCCTGTGTATGAACTTTGAGTCTTGGTCATGGTAGAGATTGTTATAGCAGGGGAGGAGAAGGTATGTAGCAATAAATTTATGCATTTACATGTCCAGCGATTGATCATGATTATAGCACAATGAAGAAAGCGAATGCCATTCTCATGGAATTAGTTTGTAGATTTTACCATTTGTTAAAAATTGCTTCTTTAAATGATTAAAATGTAAGTCTCATCAGGCTATAGTGCAATATTTGGCCATCGGCCCATCGCTGAAGACTAAGGAGGCATCTTAACATTATACTGCGCATGGTAGACACAATTAAGAAAATATCAAATTATGATACAACAATTGACAAAACTATTTTCACCCAGCTATTTCACATCTTCTCTAACTATTTCAGAGTGTGTTTGTTATGTTATAAGAGTATAAAATTTAGTAAAAGGAGTGCTTAAAGTTCATATTATTCCATAACATCACCACACGGTTAATCTTGTGTAATTGAAGGGCTACAAAGGAAAAATAACTTTGTATTTCTTTGTCTATAAAGTTGTCCTAAATCTCATTGTAAATATCATTAATGTGACAGCTTTGATAATTTGTGCATAGAGTCAGGCACTGCAGACATTGGCCTTTAATGAATGTACCGCAAGCATATAGACTCAGAAATGTCTGAGCACGTCATGCTTTACCTGTGTCACACCGTCTGATGTCCTCAACCACCTCTAGGTCTATGCTTGTGGCTCCCTCAGTAAACATTTAAAGCTAGCTACCTGACTTGTAAATTAAATTCTCAGACATGCCACCATGGTATTAATCACATATCTTCTTAATTTGCGGAATCTCCAAAGCCTGGGCAAAAGAGTAAGACGTTGCAATGAGACCACAGAGAATTGAGAGATCTCATGAATTCGGAAGTCATATCTCAAGAGAATCAGGACTCGTAAAAGTCTCATCACAAAGCTATCAGTAAAGCACACAACAAGAAAGAGATTCTCTGCATGTGATTTTTACTTACTGCATATAATCATGCAATCTCTTGTTAGTATAGAACATCGACCCTAATTTCATGATATTTGTCTGTAACAACAGCTTATGATATAGATTGTTTTGTTATATATGTAGGCCTAAGCGTTACATTATGACTGAAAAGCTTAACCTACCATGCTAATAATTTCGTTTAGAGACACAAGATATTCACGAAGAAGAAAGTACTTTCATGGTTTCAATTCCACTCCTACACAGTGGCGTAGCTAGAAATCAAGGAGTGGGGGGGGCCAAGAGGGGGCCAGGGTCTGAACTAGGGGGGCCAACCTTTCGGCTTTCGCGGCATTTTTGTGACATTGTTGTGGCATTACATGGATAAAAATAGATACAGCGTTACAAGCTTTCTTTAGGAATGAACTAGCAATGTTGACCATCTTATTTTTTGTGACTAATAAACAAAATGACCATGTATCTCATACTTACACTGAAATCATTTTTGACCTATCAAAAAGTAATGACACAAATTCAATGGTTCCGATATTAAAAGTATGACAATGACACCTCATCAATTATCATGATTCACAAAGAGTATTTTTTGCAGTGAAATGGTCCTCTTGTTGTTTTTTTTCATAACTGTCTTTGCAAGTTTTGAGAATATTCCTGCTGAGAATGTCATCTTTTTTATATTTTAGGTCTAAATCGAAAATTTATAAAAGTCCTTTTGATAGAAATCTACCCAGCTCATCAAATAGGGAAAAGATAGTAGCAATTTGTGCAAATGACAGAAATACATAAACATGTAGGGAAATTCCATGCACATATATGAAAAATTGAGCAGTTTGTACAAATCACTCTGGTAAATCAGATCTGTTTTATTAGAAAACTCTCAAAGGAGCATTATTCTTTAACTGAGCAATGGCGACGAAAGGATTTCCTCAAAGCACCCTGATTTTAGATGTTGCATGGAATCTCTAGATACATAGGCATACTGGAAGGGGGAGTAGTCACACTCCCCCAAGAAGTTTGGGAAACACTAAGATTCGGGCAAAAAGGCAAAACAATTCTGGCAGATAATTAAAAAAACATAATTAAGAATCAATAGTTTTGTAGAGATTTCTTTTGGAATATTACCGAATCTAGATCCTGATATCCAGGCAAATGTCGCTCACCCCCTATAAGGTTTGCCTGCGGTACACTTATTGCTAGATATGTTCAAATAAGGATATCAGCCTCAGAACTTTTCAAAGGGCAACTGTCATCCCAAACAAAATTTGGTATAAGTGAGCGCCAGCGAAAGCCACAACTTAAGATGGACGGGTTCTAGCGACTGTTGCTGCTCCAATAATTTTTTTTTAATTTTCAAATCTCAAATGGGGGGGGGCCGGTGAGGGGGCCACTTGTCCATTTTGGGGGGCCCTGGCCCCCCCAGGCCCCCCCATAGCTCCGCCACTGCTCTTACATAGAGGTATGTTACTTCGTAAATTTTTACTATAAATACAAGCCAATTCATTAAAAAAATGACATAAAGTTTCAGTTTTTTGCCGAATCCCACCAGGGAATGGTATGGAAATCACCGTACGCATCTGCAATTCTCAAAATGTCAAATTTGATAACATATTTGATACCTTTGGTCAGGGCACTTCGTACCCTCAGGAATATCAGATCTGATGATATGGATTACATTTAGTTTCATATATCAGCAGCTGTGACAGCATGAAGCTCCTGAATTTGGAATACAATTACATGTGAGAGAATATAACTCACACCAAAAAAGTCTGGATGAATTTTGGACAGGGTATATGGGCCATTCTCAAATTTCGGGACAACGGGTATAGGAAAATTGTCCTGTAACGGAGGGGACAATGTGGTAACGGAGGGGAATTTTGATGAAAAAAACCAACTGTAGGAACAGCAACAAAAGGAAAAATGATAAAAGATTGATGTAATTATTATTTTCAGAAGTACCTCATCTCGTATCAGTAGATTTTTTGGTCCAAATGTCGATTTCTTTATCATGATCTGGTAACGGAGGGGACGGTAACGGAGGGGAACAATTTTTTGCTTTTCGCTCATTACTGCTTTTTATTTTGGAGATTAGACAAAATAATTGCAGAATATTAAAACCTGCCACCCTCAGCAACATATACATGAAATCGCTCTGTAAAATTATCATTGGTAAGCTTGGAAATGAAGGAAACGGAGGGGACATTTTAGTGGGACCAAAAACATTTTTTATGAACATTATGTCATAATTTATTGAATACATGTTTTATGAAGTCTGCAAGGCAGTGGTACTATGGCGCACATGCGTCTGATGATGTTCAGTGAAAATAGCTCATAAAAAACAATAACGAACAGAGCTATGGCAAGTAACGGAGGGGACAAAAAAATTGACATAAATTAGTGACACGACTATTGTATCAATTTAATCAATGAAATTATACCCAAAAAAAATTGAATATGAACTAAATATAAATTCAAGTCTATATTCCCATGAATCGTGCAAAGAAACTTTGAAAATAATGGTATATTAGGAGGAAAATGAACACTTGATTTTGTCATGTCAGGTCCAGTGACAGGGAAAAACCATTGATTTTGCACGGATTTCTGGACATAATGCATTAAAAAAAGTCTAATAAATGACTTTTTGCTCCAAATGCAGTGGTTCTAAGTAGAAATATGAATAACAGATGCAGAGTGATGCTTCAGATATTTATCGCATTCATATTAATGTCAGGGAGCTAGAGTGACGCAAATTGTCCCGAAATTTGAGAATGACCCATAAAATGAAAATATTTATGATACAGATTTCTTCTAACCTGTGATTGTGATTGAAAATAAAAAACAGCTGAAGAAGTAAAAAGCTGTATTTGAAATTACAATCAAATTCTAAGATCCTATTTCTTTTTCATATTTTAACTTAGCACAATTACCATAACATGTAGGTATACACATGAAGGCCATGGAGCTGCAGGAATAACTTCAAGGTGAAGGGATCAATTCATTTGTTGAGATGGCTATGAACAGAAACGATTTTCCGGGATAAGCTTATGTATTATGAAAGAGGTAAATTAACTGGCAGGCTGTTCTGAGAAGATGCCTCACTAGCCCCAGGGGACTCTCAAGTGAATGACTTAACTAGTTTGGCTTCTACCTTGAAGCCAGGATGCCATAACATTGACCTATACCTTGTTCACTATGGTCAGTGAAAGTATAGACCCCTAACACAGGCATGAGCTGTCATAGCATCCGGAATGACATTAGCATGTGTAGAGGAAATTGGTCTGGAAGAAAGTCAAGAAACTGCTCTAGTGGAAATTGCTGTTGAATACAATGCAGTGCGATTGAAAAAAATATATATATAAAAGAGAAACGCATGAGATCTTTGACATCTCTGTTTGTAACAATATATTGAAAATCAGATTCCTCTGTAATCTCTATATTTTTATATTCTGGTTATTAATATCATTGAGTATTTTGGTTGCAGCAACAATCACTCTGAAACTTCATCTTCCCATTCTGAACGCTAACAATCCATAAAACAAGTGACACACTATTATCAAACACCCGGTGTGAGTAAATGTTGACTCAAACATTCCAACCAATTCCTTCAGTGGATTATTGATTCCTCCCCAGAAAGGCAATTATGTGTCAGTTCAGTGCAGCACATGGAGTCACAATAAACAAAGAACGTGACTTGAGGTGGTTACCCTTAATGTAGTTTTCAGAAGTAACTGCAGTAGTTCATTAGACCATATGGGCCATCAGGGACATTGAAAAGACTTTGCTGGCCTGTAATGTTTATGTCACAAGAGCAAGCAATGAATTTAGATTAAATTTTACAGTTTGAGATTGAAGTTACACAAACTGTTTGCACGAGTCTTTTAAAAATAGCTAACTTTAATTAAATTGTGGAACAGATGCAGTAATCTCTTAAGAAGCAATGCGGATGGTTTTGCTCTTAAATTTCTTTTATCTTATGTCTACACAAAATAGATTTGGCCATCTGCACAAAATAGATTTGGCCAGAGGAAAACAAATGAACCTTTTGCTGAGCAACAAATATGACATTGAATCAAGTATTGTGATAACAAACGACCAAAAATGATAATTTCTGAGACATGTTCGTACACCTACACTGTAGGCCTACATAACAAAATAAACAAAATGAATTGTTTGGAAGATCTTAAGAGAGAATCATAGAAATACAGAATCTTTCTATCACTAAATTTAATATTATGTGACTGATTCATTTTGAAGAAATGGTACAAGAAAGTGAAATTACATAAAACATATACAGTATACACCAAACATGATATTACAAAATGCAACTTCCGTTATTTTGAGCTGTGATTCAAGAGGATTACTCTGCCCCAGGTCACTACTTTATCATCTCCAAGTTTACAGGGAGACTAGACATTCTTATGCAATTGCCCAGAAGAATTATAAGCCTGAATCAAATGGTTGAGAAAATGCTGTGTAGATAGAGATTGCCTGCTTATGTTTTGTACATGCATGTAGTGCATGCTGGACGTTTGTTCCAAATTGACAATTTGTAAACAGACCTTTAATTATGTGTTTTGTCTGATTTAGATTTGGCATGGATGCCCCCAGTGACTTTGCTGCATGGTTCCCAGTGACAAATCCAAAATAAGCAATCATCACTTTTATGTCGGACTGCACTTCAACAACCCAAAACCCATTATACTGAGACTAATAAGACATACTATCTCAATACATCTGGATTCAAAATGGTCATTTTTGCATTGTTATGTCATACTTCGTTGAAGGTCTCTGCTTGCATGGGTTCGAAAATCGAGAGGGGCAGGGAACCAGCATCTTCAGTAGGCCTTCATGAGCAAAATCCCAGCTGGATGTCAATAGAATAAGATGTTAAATTGGCTGTCCCTTGAATCAATGTATTTGTCGAGCAAGTAAGATATCCTTCAGATGGGCTTAGAGGGCTGCACTTACCATAGTTATCTATCTGTCTGTATATCACTTTCAATGTGCAATCACACAAAATCAACTGCAAGCCAGTTGTCTAACCATTATCATTTTTGTCAAGTCTAGGTTTATTTACAACCTGATTGATGAAAAGACTTTCAACTTGTGTTGTGGCAGAACTTGTCATGAGATACAGATTGAAACCACAGGCATCACAATTGTTCACAACAGTTCTGCACTGGACCACTACCAGTGGTACAGATACAAGGTGGGAAAGTCCCCTGAATCGACCACCCTGCAGTAATGTTATGCCAATGGGGTGCAGGGTGGCTGATTCAAGGGAATTGCCCAGACTTTCCCACCTTCCTTGTACTGTTTAAGGAGGCCAGTATCATGCAGGCCACAGAGCTGTGTTGGCAAATGATTGAAAAGCCTGTGATTGAAACCTATCAGATAAGCATTGCATGCATTTCAATGTATCCGACAATACCTTTGGCAAATGTAGCATTGTACTGCGGGATGTACTTTTGGTCGCTATTTGGACAGAATTTTTAAAAACAGTTACCTGATTAGTTTTTCTGTAACAAAAGTGCCTGTGAAACTTGATGAGATTCCATGTCGTTGTGACATTTTTGGTATGTGAATGTTGCTGAAAAAAGATTGATCCATAAAATAAATCTATATATATCAGAGTGTACTAATATCTGGTTTATACTGTAGCCTACTTGTTATTATGGTTTTAGCTTTTGGAAGTATTTTCATGTTAACTTATGTTGTTATATGGATTCAAGTGGATGTTTTGGCAATATATTATACATCGGAATGTCTATATATACAACAGACAGAATATCAACATATCTAATGGTAAGAAAGTTTCTCACTGTTTATGGCAAATTGGCATTTACTTGTCCACAAACAAATGTTTTCTTCTGATCTACAAATATAAATTGGAATGAGATGTTGCTTTTAAGCATTACGACGCTGTTTTTATGTGACTGTTGAAGCATCAAATGTCTGTTGTAAGAATTTTGACACAGTATCATAAATATGCCAGTTCAGCAATAACTCTGATTTACTTTTCATATAAACTTTTCACAAAAACAAAGACTGGTGTTGCAGCCAATATCCACTATTGCGCCCAATAGGCCTATTGGGCAAGGCTATTTTGCCTTTTGGCAAAATATAGGGTCTTTTGGCAAATTATTGGGTCTTTTGGCAAATTATTGGGTCTTTTGGCAAACTATAGTGCCTTTTGGCATCCTCTAAAATATCCGCGGGGCATTTTGGCAAAATATAGGTGCTTTTGGCGCATGCCTAAACCACACATTATCACTCACTCAAATTATAGTGGATTTTGACAAAGATCCTGTCCTTTGGGAATATGCCCAAATCATTCATTATCATTCACTTAAACTATAGTGGATATTGGCAAAGATCAATCTGTTGGATATTAGCTATTTTTAGCCTAGTGAGTGATAATGAGTGAAGTGGGCAGAGGATATTTTGTGCCTAAATGCCATATTATCGCTCATTGTTGTGAGCAATAATGAGTGAATTTGGCACAGGATATTTTGTGCCTAAATGCCATATTATCGCTCACTCTCATTTGGAGCCATCTTGCTTGTTACTCAGCACATTTTCCATAGAAATAATGGTCCTACAGAGTCAACATTGATATCAAAATGTAAATTAAATTTCTGAAATGATGCTGCCAGTGAGAAGTTGATGCGTCTCATATTAACGGCGCTCGATTATGACTTGGCTACCGTCAAAAATTTGATGGCTACATGTAGCTATGACAGAGTGGGGTCATTAGCATCAGCTGCCGCCAACTTCGTACCCCGTTGAATTGGGTATCGTTGGATTCGTCTTGAAGAGACGATTCCAATGGTATTAAACTGACAAAAATTGGATGATTCTGGGCCGAACTGCAGATATAATTAGCAACTTTATAGATTTTTAAAGTCAGAGGCGGAGGAGCTGGGGGGGCCGGGGCACTGGGGGCACAGCCCCCCCGCCCCACCCCCCTCGACTTTATGGTCCCAAGATACATAAAATGCCCATTTTCTCCCTGAAATTATCGTAGACAAGCTGCCCCGGGGCCCGGTGCCCCCCCACTTTTCGAAGCGTTCCGCCACCTCTGTTTCAAGTGTGAAGAGCCCGATATTTCATAAAAATATGATTAGTCACTAAAATATCAAGTCTCCAGCATTGAGGCAGGAACCACCCATCAAAATTTATTGAAATATCCAGCAAGTCTCAATTAAATACTTGGCAAGTCTAAGAATTTGACCTTAAAAGGTACCCTAATTAGGGGCTGAACATATTATTGGGGGGCTGTCAATTTTTGGTAAAGAAAAAGTTTGTTTCCCACTTGACACCAAAAAAAAAGTTTGTTCAGCGCATGAAAATATAAAAAACGTTTGTTTCAAACGGTAGCTATCACCCCTCACATATTAATGTTCAAATTTTCCGAGGGTTTCCCTTGTGCGTTTGCCTATCAGCCAGGGGCGGACTGGCCCTGCTGCGGGCCCCTGGGCAAAATCATTGTAGGGCCCCTATTATCGCAATAGCGGCATCTACCATTGGTTGGCCCCTATATTCGCAATAGCGGCATATCTTCTTTTTTTTTAAATTTTAGCAAAAAATGAAAAAGCCAAGCCCTCCTTAACCACCGAGAAGGTGGCCCAAATTGCAAAACACATCTGGGCCCTTCTGGACTACCATGTCTGTATACATAGGAATGGGGGCCTATCACTTTATTGTTGATTACGCTTGTCAAGTTTAATTGACAATTGCTGGATATTTTTAAGGTGGGATATTTGGTTTAGATAGTTTTTGAACAATTGGCTTTTTTTTACAATTGATTGTGGGCCCCCCTCAGGTGGTGGGCCCCAGGGCAATGCCCTCTGGCCCATAGGGCCAGTCTGCCCCTGCTATCAGCAGTCTCTCCCTCCCTCATCCCTCCCAGGGATTCAGCCCAGCCTATAGGCCCTGGCTGGTTGATACTGTGAGCCGTTGTCTTCGAGGCCAGCCTCGGGGTCATATTGTCATGGCGTCCGCCTTGGCCTCGGTCTCTGATGTCCAATCCTTGACCATGGCTTGGTCTCGCGTGTCTTTCGGCCATTCTAGGAGGCCTTGAGACCAGGGTTGGGACGATAATGGTTTTTGATATCATGATATCTTAATGAGGCTGATATCGCGATAAAACAATATATCGCAGGTGTCATAGAATCCGGAAAAAAAGAACAAAAAAGCAAGAAATCAACCTCAATTCACATTGCGGATAATCATTTCTTGGATCTAATGCAATGACACTTATTTCACTTGAGATCTCATGAGAATTGAATTGAACGATTTCATACATGTCAAATTGACAGACGAGAGCTATTAATTCAAAATTTAGTAGTTTTGGTCAAACAAATATACAATATACCACGGTATATCTCGATAAAACACAATATTATTCATATCGCAATACCTATGACCATGATATCATGATATTCATGTTGGAAGATATCGTGATATCGATTATCGTCCCAACCGTACTTGAGACTGGCCGTGTCCTCGAGGCCGGCATCGTGCTCAGCCTCGATGGTTCATGTCGAGGTCTCTGATCTCAGCCTCAACTACAACATTTAATTACTAACTTAATGAAGTAGTCCAGAGGTATCATGCTAACAAGGCCCCATGCCCCCTTCATAACACCAAGGCGGATCACTAAATTTTTCTGAACAGCCAATATAGGCCTAAAGTTCAATTTGCTGAAGGAGTCTTCACGCTGAATTTACAATACCAACTGTACCATAACGAGTACAAAAGACAACTGAACAGGAAAATATATAATATATGAATTTTATTATTACACAACGACACAAGAAACCATACTACATAGTGAGCAGGTAATTGTATGGTCTAAGTTCAGGAAAATTCATCCGATTCAAAAGCAATTTTGAAAACCTTGTGAATAATAAGAATAGTAATTTATATATATAGTGCCTCTCCAGTAAACTGCTTAGAAGCACTTAATTGTAGGATTTGCCTGAAAATTGTAATTTTTTATTGATTTGATTTATCTATTCAAAAGAACAACATGTGAACAGTACAAAAACAATGGGAGTTTAAGTAAAAATTACAATGTAACTCCCACTAACTAGCGGAATTTAACATTTTCAAATTAGTTATAAAATTCTTGATTGAAACTGAATTAATAATTCTTTCATCTAAATTATTCCATTCATTTACAATTCGATTGCTCCAAAAATATTTTCTTTCATAAGTACGGCTATAAAATGCATACAGCTGTTTATTATAACCTCTACTTCTATGTACAAATTTATAAACTTCTTCCCTATCATTTATATTGAGATTTGTAAGACAATTAACAACTTTGTAAAACAATATTCGATCAGAATTTTTTCTTCGAATGTCCAATGAATCTTATTTCAAAATATAGCCTTTCTTCATACGAAACATTTTCATAGTTCAATATACGTCGGGTGAAATACCTGTGCACACGTTCCATTTTGTCTTTATTACATTGTAATATTGGTGACCAAGCCTGACTAGAATATTCTTAAAGTGGTCTAACATAACATATATATACATTTTGAGATAAAACTTGTAATTGTGATTCTTAAAAATTGAAAAAAGTTTATGAATAACAAAACAAGCTTTCCTAGTAATGTTTATACATTTAATAATTGGGAAAATGGTTAGATAATTATGAAACAACAGTTGATCATATGTATATATATTCAGAATAATTTTTTGTATCTCAGAATTTATGGGATTATATTATAAATTTTACACACGGGGACTTGTGAAATAAATAAAAAAGCAAAATATTCATAATCGACAAGTAAAGAAACTGTTCAAATATGGAAATATTTTTCAGTTATTACAATATAAATCTGATGTGAAATAAACATTTTTTATACACAGGCCAGAAAAAGACTGAATAATAAAATTTGATTGGGGAAAGATTCCTTTGAGTTGGGACACTTTGGGGTGTCTGTTTGAGTCGGACACTGTATGGTATTGCACTGACTAATATACTGACCACCTATCCAATTATTAGGTAACAATCTTCAACTTCAGACTCCTTCGTCTTTTCAGAGACATCAGCTTGATATTGACTTAAAGTGTTTTTCATAGCCTTAAAAATTGGGTTAAAAGTGCATTTTTCTTTTAATTTTATGTCTGAAATATTTGTATCTTAGTACAATTTTGTCAAATAAGATTATTAGAAGTATCTTAAACTAGCGTATGGTATTTATTTCATGCCAGTTTTTATGTAATATCGTTAGGAATAAGTCTGACCAATTTTGTGCTCTGATTTAGACTCTTTCAATGATCTGGTATGATCCTGAGCAACTGTATCTTTTATGTTTTATGGAGACAAGTGTCAGGCTCAAGGAGACACCATGCCTTTTTTAAGAAATTAACCAAATATCCATTGCTTGTCCCATTCAATTTTGCCCTTTTCTTTTAAAGCAAGTGAAAGCATTTAATTTGAGAGCCTGTTTACTAAACTATAATCCATAGGCCAAACTAGGTAGACTTTCTAAAATGTCCAGAATCCAAAGTGTCCGTTTCAAGGTACCTTACCCTATATGCAGATTTCCAAGAGCCATGTAGCGTAGTTTAAAATGTTCTCAAATTGTCTATAGCTGGCACAATTACTTCTTTTGAGACCATTAAATCTGTGTACTGGTTCTTCTCCCAGATGTTGGAAAGTCCAGTGACTAAGCGCAAGTCCGATCCAAAGCATAGCTGCATCTCTGAAATGTAAAATTAAAACTATGATAGAATTATGTAAATTGGGAAATTTTATGTCATCAACAAGAAAAATTACCTGCTTTCTTGTTCTTTATACCCATCTTGACATATAGATAGATTGATAAGTCTTTATTGTCCCGAGAAATATGTTTTACATTGTAAAGCTCAATGAAGTGAAATAAACATTAAATTTTTTAAATTTTAATTTAAAATTATGAGTCTATAATATTTAAAAAACCAGGTTATTGGCATTCGGGGATTTATTTGCGGACGACAAGTAAGATTCTTATAACGCTTTCACACTAAGGGCTATTCCATTTAAAAACCTGGGGGTGGGGTGGTCGGGCTACGATTTTGACCCCCCCCATGCATCTAAAACGATTTTTTTTTACCCCCCCCATGCATTAACTTCGATTTTTTCACCCCCCGTACATACATCACAAAAAATTTTCGTTATTACAATGCGTAGGCCTGAATAGAACGATAGTCCCCCCCCCATACATCTACAGTGAATTCCGCGAGTGCCCCCCAAGCATCTACATCGTATTATCGCTCACCCGTACATACATCATACGAAAAATAAACCAGCCCGACCACCCCCCCCCCAGGTTTTTAAATGGAATAGCCCTAAGTAGACACGACTAGGGGCCCAGATTTTTAGGAAATTGCAAAGTGTGTAAAGCTTGTGTAGTCGCAGCATTTTGACACAAATTCAAACTTGCCAGGACATTTATTAGGTTGGGGCCTTCGGATTTTGGTCAGGCAGCAAAAAGCCAACTAAATGTTTCAGAATGGTAGGTCGTGCGACTACAGACTACACAAAATGGCAGCCATCTTGGATTTCTCGACATGTTCCCGATCCATACCCATAGTCCCATACCTATACCAAATGTCATAACTCAAAATGGAAAACTAAGGTCACAAATGGACACTTACAAAAACCTTAACCGGGACAACGAGGACGACGCCGATCGAGCGATGACAATAGCTCTTCGTTTTCAAAGAAAACAGACGAGCTAAAAACTTGACTTTTAATGCAACATCAGTAATCCCAGATACTTGCCTTCAGTCACTGGTAATATCACTGTTGTATCTCTCTCGGCAGAAGTTAAGGCAGTCATGTCAGCATTTTCATTGACTTGTACAGAGTTTAGAAACAGCCTGATGACAACTATTGCTCCAACTGCAAAAAGAAAAAGCATATGAAAGGATAAGGAATAAATTCTATTCAGGGCCACGCCAAATTATTTTTAATAAAGGATAAAGGATTTTTTGCCCTCTAAAACAGAGACAGAATTAATTTTTTTAATTAATTCTTTTCTTTTTGAAGGTGCTAAGTAGTGAATAAAATAAGTCCCCCTTTAAATAAAGTCGAATATCTCGAAGATAATTCTCTGATTTTTAAGAAACTTGTCTGAATTATACATGTAGGCCTGTATATCGACCTTAAATGTGTGTATTTGTGTCTTAGTGGCATTATTCCAAGCTGAGCCTTGAAACACAAAGCATTTTATAATACCTGTTCAATCTCCTGTCTGAGCTAAAGGTTAACATATTTTCTGGGAGGACATCAGCACTTTGGATTCAGCAGGGAAATGATTCTGTTCATTGGTCTTTAACAGGAAAGCTGAAAGTGTAACATAAACATCAGTACATTCACAAGCCAGAGTGCTTTTAGGTCTGCTAATTTAAAACACCGTCAATTGGTAGGTTTCATTCATATTACAATAGTTTTGGCCAAAAAATTAACTTATAAGTATTCTATGAAGTAGCAAATCAGGCGGTAGATTATCAATGTTTCTTAACAAAAAGATATATTAAAATGTTTATCGCCTTCAAAAATCTCAATTTTGTTTACATAGCAAGCTTTTCAGGGCTCTACTAAAGTAATAGTAAAACTGATCTCACTGATTGGAAGTTGTAGTATACCGAAAATGCACCAGATCAATGTTTTTAACATAACAGCAAGTTTAATTTTACCTTGAACTTTAGAAGGAACTTTTCGAATACTAATTAAAATTTTTTGCTATGAAATTTCTGACAGAAGCCAAGACAGATTCACACACAAAAATAAAAGGTGTTCACAAGTCATTACTAAAATAACAATATGTTTCTGAAGGCTGCTTCAGACTCTCTCCTAATTGTCCATGACGTACCCAAAGATTTATTTTCACAAAAGAAGACTTTTTTTTAGATTTTGGACATTTGTAAATATATATGCAAAACTCTCAAAGCAAATTCTTGACACTTACAAAATAAATAGAATTGAAACACTCTAAACTTATTCTGCATTCCCAATCAGTTCTTCGTTCTTTCCTTTTAAAATGTCAGAGTGGCTTATTGTTCAGGTATCTTCTTTAACCTGAAAAGATTGAGTGATATATCTGATTATTCAAAGTAAGCAAAATATTCATATAATCTTTAATACAGCTACAAATATTGAATGACTTTGAGGGTAGAGGTCAAATCTATTTTCTTTGAGGTTGTGTTAACGTAAACTATTTTACGAGGCCAAAGGCTGAGGGAAATAGTTAGGAACCATTCTAGCCGTTACCATTTGTAAAGTTTGCTGACTGGAATAAAGATATAAATTGCAATGTAGATCATGGACAAATGCAACTTCACACTGGAGAGAAGCCATATGGATGTTCTGTTTGTGATGAAATGTTCAGTAAATAGATGGAAAAAAAGTCAGGAGAATTCACACTGGAGAGTAGCCATATGGATGTTCTGTTTGTGGTGAAATGTTCAGTAAATAGATGGAAAAAAATGTTAGGAGAATTCACACTGGAGAGAAGCCATATGGATGTTCTGTTTGTGTAATGTTCAGTAAATAGATGGAAAAATGTCAGGGGTATTCACACTGGAAAGAAGCCATATGGATGTTCTGTTTGTGGTGAAAAACTCGCTTAAAAGATGGAATAAAGTCATGAGAAGTCAGTAAAATGAATGACACATTGTCTGCAATACAGTTGTATGTGGTCAGAGGCTGAGAGAACAACTGAATCTTAATATTTCCAGAAATTCAGTGCCGATTTTCAGCATCGGTGCTCATTTTCTGCATCAGTGCCGATTTTCAGCTCCGGTGCTAGTTTTCACAGTACAAATTCAATAAAGCCATCATTTGCACAATAATTATAAATCTTAAGTAAAACTCTAGATTTGCGTTTATATTCTTTATTGTATTTTCTCCATTCCATTCAATAATTCCTGTTCAATGCTGAATTGCTCTTCACCATTTAGGCCTAAAGTGCAATTCACTTTCCCTCATTTGTCAGGTTGCACCCAATATTGTGTTGATTGAACACTATCTTTCATACATTGTACATTTCAATCAACTGTGCTAATTACTGTTGGGGGGCCGCCTTCATACACTGAATAGGCCTTCTCTATTTAAAGTGCAATTCAATTTCACTGTCATCTCTCTGTTACAAGTCCTCTCAGATTTAAATTTATTCCATTTTCTGGGACGTAATTGAACAGTTTTTTTTTTCATCCACTATAGTATATTTAAAATCATGTGCATTCCAATGACGAAGCATACACTTGTGCATGGGCGGTCCTGCACCTCTAAGAGTGCGTGTTTATACTATTTATACAAAACATAGTTACAACAGTTTGAAAAGTAAAATTTCACATAAATACTTCCTTATGACAATGCTGTGGAAACAGATTGCAATTTTTTGCTTTGCCTACCGTGTGATATTTGCGTGCACTTAGTCCGAGTTGTGATTAAGGAAACTTGAGGAGTTTGGTTGCAGTTGCCCTAAGAAAGCCAAAAGAATCCAAAGTCAAAGTAGGTTCACTTTCTCGCCGACTCCGATGCTCTGAAATGAAGTAACAAAATATATAAAGATCTGTATACAATAATACAATAGCGCAAGGGATGAAAATCTATTTTGTGCATACATTATGACAAAATGCTAAATAATGCCTTGATAAGGTCAGAGAAATATTCGGAAGAACAATGATGATGAGAAACTATACTTGTGAGTTGTGTCATTGCTTTTTAATTCTTTTTTTTTTTCAGTGCAATAAAATACATTTGTTTATGCCTTATTTTTTATAGGTCATGCATGTGTCTAAAACTTTTGGGTCACTGACTTTGACACTGTTTTCACATAGAAACAATTGCCCAGCTAAAACTTATTGAGCCCAAAAGAGTTCATGGAATCATAGACGTACAACGCATGCAATTTTTTTTTTTGGGGGGAGAGCTAAATTGCCTGAATTTCAAGGTCTAGACTACATAGCCAATTCATATTAAATAAAATTGGCTGAATATCATTATTTTTCAATGGTAAAATCATCTGCCCGATTTGTTTAGCCTTTTTGCCTCCCAAGCCCCCATCTCCAGGGTCGTATTAGCGCATTTCTGGGCCCAGGGTAAACTGTTTCTAATGGGCCCCCCTTGGGCACCAAAAACGCTCTAAATTCTGAAAAGTACATTCGCACGCAAGTTACCCGACGCACTTTCTTTACTGTCGCAACTCTTTTTGGGTTCATCATGGGCCCCCCTGAGGTCATGGGCCCGGGGCAACTGCCCCGTTTGCCCATAGGTTAATACGGCCCTGCCCATCTCCCATATGCCTATTCATGGGATTAAATAAATAGATAAAAGCGTTCTCTCACATACATTCGTATTTAGGGTTGCAACGGTTCACTACCTCACGGTTCGGTACGGTTTGCGGTTTTGGACTCACGGTTCGGTTTTTTTACGGTTCTTTTTTTTTTACGATAAAACCACACGATTGCATGATTACTGCAACAATTAATTAGGCTTATGTCTAATGGATGGATCCATTAGATTAATGTGTTTAACTTACATGTTCTGAAAACACTTATAATAGGCCTACATCTTATATCAGGCTTACTGAATAAGTGAAAGAATAATAAGAAGGCAAATAAAACCACATATATAGGACCTAGATAACTTGGGGTTTGCAAAAGTTTACTATAAAAGTTAGTTTTACTTACATTAGATAGACCAGAATATCAAGTAATTTAAGAGAAATTAATCAAAACACAATAGGCTTACAAATTTAATGAATTTAAATTTGAAAGGAAAGACTTTTATATACATCAAGACTGTAACTGCATCTATTAGTGGCATTAATTATTTAGCTATTATGAGTTACACATCTTGGCCACCTACAATAGGCTAGATGGAACTTCAAAAACTTTATTTGTGCCCAAAGAGAAATACTTCTGATCAAGCAACACTTATTATCCTAATTGCACTTCAGCTTCACACCTCTGGCCCCTTTGATTATCAAGGGGTGAAGTATGAATTGGTATTAGGCCTAACCTGATGGATTGTATTGTTCATGCCTGCTTTGTGTTTTGCCAACTGATTGCTAGAGCTAGACAGGGTATCTACTGGTCAGCAGCTCCTGTTTCTGTTGTGTCAGCAGATAAAACTTGCGCGATGGTGGCGCCTCTAGCGGCGGAAATCGGAACTACGGTACACCAAATTACTCGTCGGCCTGACGGTGCGGTGAACCGTGACGCCTGAAACCGCGGTTCATTCGTACCGCAATAAACCGTTGCAGCCCTATTCGTATTTCCTCCCAATGATTTGAATTCACTAACATCTTACCATGGATGGCCTGATGTAATTATTTCCATTTTTGCAGTAAAACTACGATTTCCGTCAGAAGTCCCATTTGTGAAGGTCTTGTCTTTCTGAAAGAGCAAAGTAGTTATGATGATTATTCAGCTGTCAGCAATGTTCCTTATTTAATTTAGTCACATCAAAATTAATACAAAGAGTTATAAACGATGATGAATACGTTTTGAATTTGATCAGTCACCATTTAATTTCAAAATAATTTTCAAATGACTTCTGGAACGCCTTCAAATTACTTTTCACCATTCAATGTTAAGGGGGCTAGGATTTTTTTGAAATAAATAATTTCCTGCCCAGTTTTGGTGAAATTAATAAATTCTTTTTGGGCAGTCTTGAAATATATAATTTCTGATTAATAACTAAATTTATATTTAGGCAGTCGCTATTGTGTGGACAAGCTGCCAGTCTGCTAAAGCATTTAGTGCAACACACTCAGTATTATGAGACTTCCTAGAAGCAGAAATATTCACATTTTTTAAAAATTTCTTCAAAATATTTACATTGTGTTTAAAAGTAATTGTAAAATACTAATGGGTGTATTGATAGATTTATCAAGTTTACTATATTACATGATTTATAGATAAGAGAGAGTTCAGCCCTTTTGAAATTCACAGGAAATAGTTTATCAGTAAGGGCTATGCCATTTAAAAGTCTGGGGGGGGGGGCGGTCGGTCAACAATTTTGACCCCCCCCATGGATTAATGATTTTTTCAACCCCCCTATATACATCAAATAAAAATTTTCATTATTACATTGCGTAGGCCTGAATAGAGCGATAGTCTCCCCCTCCCATTCATCTAAAATGAATTGCACGAGTGCCCCCCCCCCAAGCATCAACAACGTATTATCGCTCACCCGTACATACATCAATCGAAAAATAAACGGGACTGACCGCCCCCCCCCCCCCAGAGTTTTAAATGGAATAGCCCTAAGTATCTTGACAATTTTCATGTCAGCATTAACTAGTTCTGGAATGCCGATCTTCAGCAGTGAGGAAGGTATCTGAACGTTTCTAGTAGCCTGGCGAGGATGGATAAATCTCAGCACTTTGTTCACATCATGTACCGTGACAAGGGCGAAGCTGAAACATTGTCAGAGTGTCCAATGACTTAGGCCCTAGTCCAAACTGCTGCATAGCTGCATCTCTGAAAAATAAAATAACGAGGACGAGCATGAAAATTGGGAAATTTTAAATCATCAGCAAGGTGAACTACTAGCTATCTTGGTCTTTTTGCTTATCGTAGCGATAGATATATACAGGTTTTTGGCCTAAGGAGATTTATTTACAGACTACAGGACAGGTACATATAAGATTCTTCTGACATCATCACAAGTAGCCTCGACTAGGCGCCCAGAATTATGGAAACAACAAAAGGTTTAAAACTTACGCATTAATTGCACGAAAATTTGAACTTTTCAAAACTTTTTTTTTTTTTTGGAAACGGGCTACAAATTATTTAAAATCCTCAGGACGAATGATTTCCAACATTTTTTCTTCCATAATTATTTATTTTTCCCCAAATTCAAAATTCATTAAAAGATGGACACATAAGAATATAGCTCTAGGAGAAGCCATGCAAATGTTCTGTTTGTGAAGGGAGGTTCGAAGCAAAATTGTAAAATTTCCAGAGTTTTATTAAAAAATAATATATCACATGGATCCTTGGTTCTACTACAAGATCACTACTTACCAATGTCCTTCAGTTTTAGCTTTGCTGATGTTCACTGTGGTTATCAGCTCCAGTCGGGTCTCCTTCCGTACTGCGATCTTCTAGCTGTCATCATTAATTCAGCTATCTGACTGAAATATAAATATTAACATGATTATCAACTCCAGCTATGTCACACACGATAAGTCTGTCTCCTTCAGCAGTGCAATCATTTAGCTGTCATCATAAGTTCAGTCAGCTGACAGAAATAAAGATTAAAATAGAAAACTTAGTGAGACAATTAATAGCCAACATAATGTTCTCTTTGTGCAAGAATATCAAAAAGCAAAAGCTTTTTTAAGTTGCGATTATTCTTATTACACAGCGATTATAGTGCCACCTAGTGACCATTCATGTTAACTCACAATCATTGCGGTCCCTCCTATAAATTATCCTGTTCACTCACCATCAACGCATATCATCTTGTTCCCTCACAAAAATTATTGCATTCCCTCACGAAAATTATAATGTTCCCTTGCAAAAATTATTTTGTCCCCTCGGAAGGATTGTCGTGTTCTCTCGCAAAGATCGCAAAAGGATTGGAAAATCACCTTGAGTCAGCCGGATAA
Source organism: Platynereis dumerilii (assembly GCA_026936325.1). NCBI lineage: Eukaryota > Metazoa > Annelida > Polychaeta > Phyllodocida > Nereididae > Platynereis > Platynereis dumerilii. The sequence goes on from JAPTHN010000002.1 coordinate 105,897,256, forward strand.
TATTTAATTTTAAATTCCATGTCCAGGGGCTTCATAGAAAGTTGCAAATATACATAGCTTTTTTTTTTAACAAACAAATGTAAAAGGGGCGACCAAAGAGCAGTTTCTCAGTCGCAGGCCCACATCATTGGAACAGTCTACCATCAGAACTACGCGAAATTTGCAAATGTAATAATATTGACTCCTTCAGAAAGAAACTAAAAACTCAACTATTCAATGAATATTTTAATAAATAACTGACCCATAGGCAACAAACGTGGCCAGTGGGTTTATCATATTTTCATCCCTGTTTTCATATTATGTGCGTCAAGTCTACCCTTCACTTCAATGAATTATTCTGTTAATATTTATTTATAAACTTAGTTTTTATTGTCTTACCAATTTATGCTTTTAACGTGGTAAAATTATTTTTAGCATTTAATTTATTTGACCTATTATCATGTTTTACATTTCTTAATATATTTTAATCTATCATAATCCTTATTTATTGTACAGCGCCCTAAACTATTTTTCAAGTAGGGACGCTACATAAATTAATAAATTCAATTCAATTCAATTTAATTTCCATGGGGGGGACTTGGGAGTTTTCCTGCCGGGATATTATTTATTTCACGGAACGGCTGCGCTGCAGTATATACTTATTTATTTCAAGCGTGCAAAGTCCACAAATATTTATCTCTAGCTCAAGGAATGCCTTATGAAGAAATTATTCATTTCAAGACTGCCAAAAAGAATTACTTATTTCACAAAACCTCGCAAGAAATAATTAACATGATTAAAAAACTGTCCCCCTTGATATTAAATGGTCATCCCCTAATTCTTCCAAGCTGAACACGAGGCCTACAATTTTTAAGCATGTTCCCATTCATTGAAAAATAAAACCAGATATTAGTGCACAACATGGAAGATTAGCACAACATTAGATATAAGATTAGATTTGCTATTCACAATATTAGGTATCAGCCTAACAGCTTTTCCATGGTCAGTTTTCTGTCTACATGGCATTCTTTGCTGACAAGTCCATGTCCTGTAAATCAAGGTATTTAATGTAGGGAGCAATGAAAAACGTTATTTTTTGCTTCAGTTAGCACTTTTGTTTGACAACAGGACCATTTAAAAACATGTACTACACTGACCTTTGAGAAGATTACTCAGCTTCTGTGCCAGAAGTTCAACAGCACAGGCCTACTAAACATTCCACTGCACTCTGTTCAGGATAAATCCAGTAAATAGCTTGTCATATTTCCATGAAGTTTAAAATAATAAAACTATGGAGAAACACTATCCATGCACCAGGTCTTGCAGTGTTGCCATCCACTGTTTACAAATTGTAAATTTTGCCATGAAATTCAACTTAGACACAAGGCGGCAGTCAAGTCGGCTGCATTGGAAGCACTCTTGTGGTAACTTACAGAGTTACAAAAATCCACTGCAGTTACAAATACCAACTACAGATGGAGCTGCAGCATAATATTATCCAATGAGATTGCAGGATCAAAGACACAGGGTCTTTGGGCAAAGTCTTTTCTATGACCAAATCCAATATAGTCTTTACTCTTGGCCAATGAGATTTCAGCATAATTGCCATTTATAGGGGACTTTGGCAAAGTGAGAAAAGACTATGACCAAATCCACTATAGTCTTTTGTGATCTTTTGTGTCTATTTGAGAGTGGCTATGGGAACTTTAGGCATACACAACTGGTGAATAAAAACTAAATTGGAAAGGCTTAATGCAACCGTTCTTTTAATGAATCTCAACAGTTCTGCAAAATATCAAAAACCAAGATCAGAAAACGTGGACTGTTAGGATCCCGGGAATTCAGAAGTCACATCTCCAGGAACATTACATGTTCAAAAGCCTCATTTTCAAGAAGCAAGTAACAAAGAGAAGTTGATTATCAGTCACAAACAGTGCAAAAGGCTAACAGCTCATAGTTATGCAATTCTGTAAATAAGAACAAATATTAGATATTGAAAAACTACCAAGTTGATTTCTAACACAAATTTTTGTGAGTCCTCAGGTAGACAAGTAATGTCCAGGTCTGCAACTACACCCCCCCCCCATACCCCCAGGGGACCCATAACGTTGAACAACCTTGCAAGTTCCCAGATCATTATCTTGCCTCGGTCAGTGAATAGGTATTGACTATTGACCCAAAGGACAGGTATTGGTTCTCATTAGCCGGGCGCTACACAAACTGAACTTGTGGAACAGAATTAGGACGTTTTACTACTTTCAAGGAGAAATGCGCACAGACACCATTTAATGTTTTTATTGACGACGTATACTAGATTTAAAGTAGGAGGGACAAATTCCTGTCTAGAAACTAATGATTTTTTTTAAAGTATATTAATGCCACTGATCATTTTTGTCTCATGAACCTAGACTATTATTTTCAAGTCTAACAGAAACTTCACATTGGCCGATCAAGCCACGATAGTCAAGGGGGGGGGGGGGCCAGGACGTGTTTTGGCACCGCGGGCCTGCTCTAGCACAATTTTTCTTCAAAATGCTACTATTAATCTTGGTGGTCTAGGGGGAGCCCGAGCCCCCTAGCCCCCCCGCCCTATATCCGCCACTGCTTCATGTACCAAGTGCATTAGTGCAAGGGGCCTAATTAGGGTTGATTATGAGTAACCGTTGGATTTCAAGCGCATGTAAATACAATCACAGGTGCCATACTCTGGTCCAACACTTGACCTGAGTGAATGTGTGAATTTTAGACTATGATAATTATGGCATCCAGTGATTGGAATGAAAGGCAAATGTAATACGTAATACATGTATACGACAAATTATAAATGTGATGTGTCAGTCTTTCTATACAGAGTATAACCAATAATATATACACCGTAATATTGATTGAAAATATGTTTATTCAGGGTATCACGTTCAGGTCAAGCCTGTTTTTCAACGAGGCCCTGTTAAAAGTAACAAAATATATATAATATATACACACAAACAAGTAAAAGCAGTTAAAAATTGAATCTAAAATACTGTAACAAGCTACATATACAATTTACTTAAAAAATGCTCTTTAGCTTTACTCTTAAAACTTTCAATATTTGTGCACTCCTTTACACAGTCTGGTAACCCATTCCATATCTTTGGTCCTTGGTAGGAGAAAGAACTCCTCGCTATCTCAGTGTGAACATTTGGTACAAATACATCATTTTCATTAACATGTCTGGTTAACCTGCTATTTACCTCTATTTTCATTATAATTTCATTACTCAAATAATCAGGTGCTAAACCATGTATGCTCTTAAAAACTAACAGTGCCATAAAATAATCCCTTCTTTGTTTAATATTCATAACTTTCATGTCAATCAATAGATCTATCCCTCTAACATTGATATAGTCAAAATTTCCATAAATTGCTCTCACAGCTCTATTTTGCATTCGTTGAATTTTACAAATATTTAGTTCTGATGAATAGCCCCACACAGTGATGGCATAGTCTATCTTTGGTTGGATATAACTTTTATACAATTGAACCAGAGATTGATGAGGCAAGAAACATCTTAACCTTGACAACATCCATACTTTTTTACATAACTGTTTACTTAATGAGTCAACATAGGTACACCAAGTTAAATTTTTATCTATGTTAAGTCCAAGATAATCACAACAGTCTACATCGTCAAGTTTGTCATCACCAAGGAATAATTCCATTTCGTTATTCAAAAACATTTCCCTTTGTCTAGTGGTAATTAACATTGAATTCGATTTTGATGCATTTACTACTAAGAGATTTTTATCATACCATTGTTTTACTTTATCTAGAGAACATTGCAATTTTTCATAAACATCTTCAACATTATCTCCATTACAATAGATCAGTACATCATCTGCATACAAATTACAAATAGCTGATCCTAAATAGTTATTAATATCATTTATATAAATTAAAAACAGAGTAGGTCCAAGGAAAGAACCTTGTGGAACGCCTATATTTGTATACTTAACATCTGAGAATTCACAATTTGATATAACTTTACTTCCTCTATTTGATAAATAGGAACTGAACCATTCTACTACATCACTGGTAAAGCCATACACATTCATTTTTTTCTTTAGAATTTCATGATTAATGGTATCAAAACATTTCTTAATATCAAGACTACACATTGCTGTTAACAAACCATCATCTATATTGAATAACCAGTCATCGATAACCCTATGTAAAGAAGTTTGGGTGCTATGGTTTTTAAGAAAAGCCGATTGGTCTGGGGTTATTAACTGATGATCATCTAAGAATTTCATAACCTGACTTTGCACAAATTTTTCTACAATTTTTGCAACATGGCTGATTACACTTATGGGTCGATAATTACCAAGATCTTCCATATTCCCTTTACCTTTATAAATAGGTGTCACACGTGACATTTTCCAGTCATCTAATACAATTCTGGAATTGATGGAAACATCTATGAATTTACATAATATTGGGGCTATAACTTCCCGAGCACAGCATAATAGTTTCTTATCAAACCCAAGTACATCCATTGAGGAATCCTGTCCTAGTTGTAAGAGATATTTGAGGACAGCATTATAAGAAGCATGCTGAAATTTAAACTTATATAGACATTCTTGACTTCTCCAATAAAAATCCTCAGCTGAGCCATTAACAATACTTGAAACAGTTCTTTCTCCAATTGAAGAGAAAAAATCATTAAAATCTTGGGCGCTTACATTAGGATGAACAGACTTTTTCTGTATGTTTCCAGTTAGTTCATTAAGTACTTTCCATGTCTTTTTTGAATTTCCTCTACATTCGTTAATTTTGTCAGTTGCATACTTCTTTTTGTTAAACTTCAATAAATTATTTACTCTATTTCGGACATTCTTATACTTAACCCATAAATCATTGTCTTTTGTTATAACTGCTTGTTTCTTTAAATGATCCCTTTCATACATTAGGTTAACAATATCAGAAGTAACCCAGGGATTGTTTCTTTTTTTAAGTCTTCTGGTATTCCAGGGGGCATGTTTGTCACTTATAGCCAGAAAACTCTCTTTGAACTTCTCCCATCTCATTTCAAATTCATCAGACCGTGACCAGTTCAAATCTGTAATATCACTACAAGATCTCAATGCTTCTAAGAATTCAACTTCAGAAAATAATTTATAATTTCTGAACCTAACTGTATTATGCTTTGCATGAATCTTACAATATTTAATAACAGTAAATACCATAAAATGGTCACTAATATTGATATCACAAACTCCAGTCTTTTCATGCATTTCAGGAATATTTGTCAAAATAACATCTAATAGTGTTGAAGTAGTCATAGTTACTCTAGTTGGATAAGCGACAAGTTGTTTCATTCCATACAAACATTCAATGTTGTGAACCTGATTGTTTGATCTGATATTACTTTCAAGTGTGTAATTGAAGTTTAAATCTCCCATAAGAATAACCTTATCATAAACAGCATGTATGTGATCCAGTTGGTCAAGCATACTTTCATAATAGGCCACATTTGCAGAGGGTGGCCTGTACATAACACCAAGGGCAACACTTACCGAATCACATTTGAGTTTGATCCATAAGCTTTCAATAGTGGAAGAAACATTCAGGTCAATGACCTCAAACTTGACACCTTCTTTCACATAAAACAGAACACCACCTCCATGGCGGTTTCTGTGTTTTGTTATAACATTATAACCACAGATTTCATATTCATTTACAGACACATTTTCATCTAGAAATGTTTCACATAGTCCGAGTACATCAATATCACTATCATTCAACAACTTAATTACTTGGTCAAGCTTGCATAGAACACCACGAACATTTAGACATGCTACAAGAAAACCTTTTTCTGAAGACAGTTTACTGATAGGACAACCACTGGTTACATAACTTTTGTCTTTCAGAGTTTTGTCATCACTTTCGACAGTTAGACCTGCAGGAGTGCACAAATTTTCAGAACATTCATCATCACATATTTCAAGATCACATAAATTTAACAATGGATAAAAACGATTTTTACATAAAATATCTTCATCACAGTTACTTAGCACACTCCCGGCACACTCTTCATGGCCAACATCCTAATGTCCACTACAAAATTTAGACTTATGACCGAGTGTGCGGCATGAGTTACATCTAATGGGCTGACCATGGCGACAGTTCATGGCTACAGTGTTCAGCTCCCCACAGTTCCAACACTTTCTTCTGGATGTAGCTTGGTTGGCTTGTCTGTGCGTGTACTCAGGGTTCCGTGGTAGAGGTCGTCTGATCTGATTTGTAGACCGTACCATTTGACTCCAGTCATTAGTGGGCTGCCGCCCACGATTAAAGTCCTTGCATACATTGCCACGAAATTGATCCTTGACCAAAAGATGCATCTTTTTGGCTAGACGATTTGTGCCACTTGCGTTCAAGTGGATACCATCCTGATGCAGATATCCGTCATTCGGGGATCCATCCTGCAGGAGAAATGCAGGATCATTATTGGTGAAGGTGGCACCCATTTCTTCAGCAACAGTGCAGAGACAAGCATTCAAGGCAGATACTCTCTCTTGCTTTTTCGAATCATCAGACCGAGGAGGGATGCTAACAACTTTAACCTTGGATGCATCCTTCACTTTCTTGGTTGCAGCAGTCACCAGCTGCTTATACGTATCAGCAAGTGCACTTGGGACAAAATCATCACCATTATCACAATCATTTGTCCCGACACACACTGTGATATCCATATAAATGTCATCAGTAGCATCATCATTCATGCGGTGCATAACATCAGCTATGTCTGCTCCCTGCAGGCACTTCACATATGTGTTCTGCAGTTTGGATTCGTCAATTGACCTCAGGAGTGAGTCACCTATCACCAAGTGACTGCAGTTTCCTTCTTTGAAGACCTCTTTTTCTTTCTCTTTAACCTTCTTTGTCATGGCCTCAATCTGTTTCCTTAGATCGTCATTTTCTGTTCTGATCTCTTCATATTCTTTCTTGAGCACATGCAGTTGGTGGGCGGAGGATTCACAGACAGATTTCATCTCAACAACTGTGTCATTCAGAGTTTTGACAATGGACAATAGCTGTGTCACTGTGTCATTCATCTCTTTCATTTGGCTGGGCATCAATCTGCATTTGGGGCATGGCCATACCCCTAACTCTTCATCTTTCTTTAAATCCACGCACTCATCATGGTACCAATTGTAGCATACAGTGCATTGACTACAATCAAGTTTCTTGTTGCCCTTTTTCGATTTTCTACCATGTTTACATGTAGATTCAAAGCACATGCTTTCATCAGCTGTTCCCATTGTTCTTTGATCTTGAGTTGATGCTTGTGACAGTCTTCCAGATGCTTATCACAGTCTTTCACACCTTGGCCAGCTGACTCCAGAGGGGGGCCTCTTCATGTATCAATGGAAAATTCCAGTCCCAATGAACGATAATGGACCCAAATCAGGGGTGTGGGGCAAATCCAAGATGAAATTTCTTGAAAAAACGTACTTAGCTTGAAGTCAGAGTGTTCATATATGGGTATCTACGATCCAGATACTTTCCCCTGTTAGTCCTTATAAATTGTAGGCAATCAACCTTCAGATTCCTACTTAAAGTATTCCTTCTATGCAGAGAGCTTATGATGCGTGTTCTACCTTCAATATGGCTGTAATACGACTCCAGAACACCATCAGCGCATATCGGATGAAAATCCAAGGTGTATTCTTTGAAATACACTGACATTCAGATGAGTGAAAACTTACGGCCATGGCTGTAATATGAAGTTCAAACTGAATTGAAGATACAGTTTATATTGTTCCATATTGTCCCATAGGATGTCGTATAAATAATATAGTTATTACTTGGTTATTTCCAAGAAGCCATAGGTTGTTTTTTTTTAATGGTAATTGCAACTTCTCGTATGAAAGTTTCTGTTATGAAATACTAATTGAATCCTTTCATTTTACGTGTAGCTTTTTATGTATTCCATTTTAATAGTATCAGACTATTTTTTCAGCAGCAGATTTAGGAAAAAACAGATATATCGAAAGATGTAGATACGCTTACCCTATGCGTAATTAGCCATTTAGATGGGCCTCGCCAAAAAAAATATAGGTGCCCGGCTGCCATGACAGTTGGTGTAAACAACCAGCCTGAGTGGTGCGAAAATCTTCGTTGTCAAATTACGTCGTAATAACAACTCCAGAACGCCATCAGCACATACCGGGTGAAAATCCAAGGTGTATTCTTTGAAATACACTGACATTCAGATGAGTGAAAACTTACGGCCATGGCTGTAATATGAAGTTCAAACTGAATTGAAGATACAGTTTATATTGTTCCAGATTGTCCCATAGGATGTCGTATAAATAATATAGTTATTACTTGGTTATTTCCAAGAAGCCATAGGTTGTTTTTTTTAATGGAAATTGCAACTTCTGGTGTGACAGTTTCTGACATGAAATACCAATTGAATCTTTTCATTTACTGATAGCTTTTTATGTGCTTCATTGTAACATTGCAGACTATATTTTCAGCGGCAGATTCAGGAAGAAACAGATACTGATTAGTAAATATGAAACAGATTGAGAACAATAGGAAGAAAACGAAGAAGAAAGCGAATTGGGAAGCTCTTTCTTGTGACATTTCTGGCAACAGCAGTTTAATTGTTGCTTTATAAATGGTTATTCATGGTTATTCATGGAAAATGCGAAGTAAGCGGGTATTTGCATTTTTCATTGCTCTGTCAACGGGAGTAAGCGAACTCTCAATGTATATTTTATAATTAAAAGAACATTTTGGATAAACTTGGGTGTGTCTGAATTATGAACGGAAGGGTTTTAAACTTTTTTGGGTTTCAAAAGCATAGTTACACACAATAGTTTCAATATGTAATATTGTGTTCGAACTTCGAGTATACGTACACCAGCAAGGATGATGCCATATTAATTCTACACAATGACTATTTATTTTCTTTGCAGTTTCTCAAAATGAACCAATGTTTCACAGATTGCCATTTTAATACATCGTTTACTTGCCATCGCAGGAGGAAGAACAGGAAAAAATAATCCATAGCATAACTTTTTTTGGTGCCCGTTAGAATCTGTTTTCCCTATCTAAACAGAGATTCCACCTATTATGAATGTGGGCCTATGAAGCCTGCACTGTAGTATACATGTATAAATGTTAGATAATTCTATAACAATGAGATGTTGGTCAATATACTGAAGACAATTATTTGACGTCACCCAATTTGTCAATGCCAACATAGAACATACCCCAAGGAATATTATTGTAGTGATGATTTCCAAGACAAATGAAGCTATTATATGGATCAATGGAAGATACCCAGTCGTAATTCAAGGCAATCAAGGGTCATCATTTCTCCCCAGGCTGCACCTTATCATCTTGGATACACCTATCTGCGGGCTTATGGGCAGTTATTTGTTGCAATGGACCTTTGGAAATGCGGTAATGGCAAATTCTGATAGTTACTGTTTGATTGTTGGATAATAATCTCCAATATTGTCTGCTATATTTTCAATCTTCTCTTAGTTTAGTATTCTTCAATTGCATGCTCAAATCCTGCTGCTAAACGGATGCAATCCAAGTCATAGTCTCATCAGAAAAGTCTTTACTTATCATATGTTACCCATATCACACTGTCATGGTGACGTATTTAACCATTCCTATGTCAACACATTTCACTCTAGCTGTAACAGAATATCACTTGGTCACATCACCTGTTTGATAAGTTTGAAAAGATGGATGGCTGGATGTTTGGGCTTCATGTGCTGAACTTGGTAGGCTAATTAGTACAGGAGTAGGACACGGCAATGAGGCAAAGGATGATTGAAACAGCCGTCCAACATATTCCCAGGTGACGCGACAAAAGCCAGATTCGAACCCTGGACCCAGCGATTGGCAGTCCAACATGCTACCACTAGACCAACCCTCCCCCTCCCAAGTTTGAAAAGATACATGATTAACTGATCTTCATGGGAATTAAGATAATAATCAATATACTGCACAATCTCAATATTATGCTAGAGTGCAGATGTTGTCTAATGTCTGAACATCTCTGAAGCTGTTTCCTTAGAATTGTTGATTAACATAATCATATTTCATTTCAAAGAACAACTGAAATTAGTCTGTCATTTTCTCTCTGGTAGAAAATATGTTTTGAGTAGGACAAATCCGGACTCTGGATTTTATGCTTATTAGTGTGTCATGTAACATTTGAAAACTCACTCTCTACAATTAAAGTTGTCATTCAGTGGAATTCCCTTCAACAGAAATTTGCTGTTATGGCCTCGCTGCAATTGAAAAGGATTTTGGGAAAAAGATGTTCTCTTTTCTTGTTGCCGAATTCAGTTTAGTATATATAGCTGGCAGAGTCAGTGATTCACGAAGCTACGATCAATGTCTAACCATATAGGCGTATGGTTTGGGAAACAGAAAGATTCGGGCAAGAAGGCTAAAAATTCGGGCAGATGATTAAATAAAAACTTTGAAAATTAAAGATTTCCAGGCAATTAATTTGAAATGGTATTAAATTTAGATTGTGAAATTTGGGCAAATGTCACTCTCCCCTCAAAACTTTTATGCGTCTATGTCTCATCATCTCAAGAATTTCTCAATAATGTAGGAAATGAAAAGAGAGGCGGCGTTAAAAGTTTTGGTCAATATTAAATGAATATTAACTGATCATGATGGCATTTACAAAATCGAATTCCCCAAGGGTGTATTTGCGACTGGTTCCCCTGGCCAATTGCAGAAGGATTCGTAAGGGATCAGTTTATGTTTGTTATTGGACACCATTTTAAAACTTTGATAAACACTGTGAACTGATCTTCAGTGCAATTGTATTTTCGCGATTTATGGTGACCAATACTGCAAATCCAGCCATCCTCGAGGCTAGCTGGACTCTTCTTGCTTGATGTTTTGGGGTTTTTAAATCCGTCAAATAGTATCGAAATACGAGCAAAAATTGCCATCTTCGCAATAAATTTACTTGACAGCTTCTTGAGTCAATAGCGTCGTCATGATGCTAATTTCGTGATGATGCCATCATTCTGTACAATACAATAGAATCGGCTTGTATCAATGCTTAGCATGGGTTATCGTAAAGTGGTTAACTCATCTTTTAAAGGGGCTATTTGGAAAATGACTAAGTCATGTCTTAACATGAGCTCAGTCAATCAAAACTAGTTGTCTAACTCATGTTCATCATTGATACAATATCAGTAACTGACTTACCCACTTTAGGACAACCCATGTTAAGCCAATGAATTCTAATTCTAATTCTAAGCGGTGATAAAATCCGGTACGGGGGGGGGGGAGTTAAGACACTAATACCCCTGTAATAACTAACTGATACACAGGGATTAAGTCACGCCATGAATTAGATGGTCTAAAACATGTCATGTGACCTGCCTTTGACCAATCAGGAGACATGGATCACAGGGGAGGTGTGATAAATAGTTTAAATACAGGTTCAAAATCCCTCTCCTCATGTCACCAATATCAGATATGATGTTTATATTTTTTTCCAGTCTTTCTCAGTCAATCAGCATTAGACAATAGACAGGTAAATCGTGATTAATCAAAGATAATTATGCTAAACGTTATTTGTTGTATGACAACCACCAGCCGCCTGACTCGATATGTTTGTTTCACAAATTTTAGATAGGATGAAAAATAATCAAAGCTTGATCGGCTTCACCCGGAACATACAATTCCATAGGCAGATAATCTGTCGGGTCGGTTGATCCGAGAAGCATTTTTACTTGTTGAAATGTATTGTGTCATATTTCTAGAATTTCAGACTGCAAGTGCTACTCGTTCTAGGACATTAATATTTTTAAATCTACAAGAATCAGTGACATAAAAAATTGCTATGATGTAATCACTCTTCTCTTTGGAATAATGCATCCTACAAAACATTTGGAAGGTGACTGTTTATACAACATTAATGGAAACAACTGAAATTTATAGCAGAATCATAGTTCTAAGAAAATGTTGACGGAATTTAATAGATACAGGATAAATATAAAGTAACCAAAGAAAGTGGTATACTAAGATTAAATAAAGATTTCTGTGTTAGCCATAATGTCGTATGAATAACATAACTACTGAAATGGTTGAGACAATCAATTTTACCCGTTATATTCAGTGACATGATTTTAAGAGCTTTATGCTAACACACTGATATAGAAAGTTATGCATGCTAAAGTAAAGGGAGTATCCATTCAAATTCTTTCCTAATTGAGGCAAATCTATTTTATTCTGACATTTGCTACCACTTAAATGCACCTACTAGAATTGATAGAAGCTTGATTATATTAGCCTGCTTCAAAGCTCTCCTGTGATTTAATGCCCTGTTAGTGATCTAATTTTATCTGCCTGTTGCCTGCAATAGAATACTCTTGTCGCCACACACTGATTACTCTATTAGCTGCAAATGGGACATTAGTAACAACTTAATGAACCTATACATCTCTCACAACGAATTGACATACAAAGGGAAATTTTGATGTTGTAGAGGCATCCAAGAAACATGTTTGTTGCATGACCATTTACAAAATAGCATTGAGAATATCTCTTTGTATGTAGATAAAATTGATTGATTGATTGATTTATTTGGTCTATTAAATATAATATATATACATAATGAGACCCTGGATGGCACAATAAAGTTAAAACTTATTTCCATTGTGGTCCAGTGGTAAATGGCATGAATGGGTAATAACATTATATGGATTTTATGGTGATATATATATATGATGGTACAGGTGGAGTATTTGTGCAGGGATAGTACAGGTGCTGATGATATATTGATATATCAGTAAAATAGGAAATCGCTATTTTCTCTTTGGTGTGATTTGGTTTTAAGATAGGTTTTTACAGCTCTTTTGAATGTTAGTTTTGGTTGGATCAATTTAATATTGTTAGGGAGGTTGTTCCAGGCTATTGCGCCTACTATTGAAAAGTTGGACTTAGCTAGGCTTTTGGTTCTTTGGACAATAAATGAATTTTGGTTAGATCGGGTCAAATAGCGATTTCTGTTGAGGACGAAGTTATCTGCTAGATAGTTAGGAGCAGTGCCATGATGAATATCATACATTGAATGTAGAATAAGTTGGAGGGCTCGGTCTTCGACACATAAAAGGCCGACCCTATCCAGCTCAGATTGTCCAATATGGGCCCTTGGGCCTAAGTCCAAGACGAAGCGAACTACCTTGTTTTGGGCAGTTTGTAAGGACTTTTTATGCTTCTTAGTAAGAGCCATGTACCAGGCTCCCATAGCATACTCGAAGTGAATGAATATCAAAGCTTGGGCTAAAGTCTTTTTGGCTTTGAAGTTTAGGTGGTCACGGTGTCTGTACAAAAATTTCAATCTAGCGTTGGCTTTACCGAGAATGGACTGGACTATCTCGTCACCTGAAAGAGTGTTATTTATCTGAAGGCCGAGGTATTTTACCACATGAGATGGTGATATTGTTTGATTATCATGAGTTATAACAAAACCTTGAGTGTTTTTAACTTTTCTTTTTGATGTTATGATTATTGCCTCAGTTTTACCTTTATGCATAGCCAGTCCATTATTGGTAAGCCAGTGATAACAGTTAGTCATTTCATCAGATAATGTTCTTTCAACTTGGTCGAGACTTTTGCTGCTTGTCAAAAGGATGGTATCATCTGCATAAAGGATGACGCGGCAAGATTTTACACATGATGGCATGTCGTTACAGTATAACAAGTAACACCACTGACATTAATTTCTACAATTTGGATCCTAACTAGTACCAAAATAACAAATTATAAATGCTATTTTAAATGAGGAATAGGTCTATGTCTTGGGAACAATTTAACACACTTGTGTAGCTTGGTTAACTACACTGCCATTAAGTATTTCAATCTTTGTCTGAACATCCCCATGGAATTTTGTTGTTGGTCTGTCCATGTCAATAACAACACAACTGCATCTGTTCTTTTTTTTATGATGAACATGTACGAATTTTGTGACAATCTTCGGATTGACAATTCGTTTTTAGACATCCCTTGACATATTGAATGGTCAGCCACAATAGTGAAGTCAATTTGCTATTTCAGTCTTACATTTTAAAATAAAAGCCTTCAGAATTGGGTCTGGAAACGAAAATGGACAAATTTGCGTATATATATGATGAAAAATAAAGATCTCTCTCTCTCTCTCTATAAAATATATTTTACGCAACATATAAAATGATTATACCGTATGCAGTGCCGTGGGAAACAAAATTTAACATTTAAGTTGCTCCAGAAAATTCACTCTGACTTATTACTACCGAAAGGTCAGATGGACACAAATTGTAGAAATTAATGTCAGCTGCCAAGTAAAACATATACACAAAAGCCAGAAGTTGGCATTATTCCAGGGAATAGTGCTGTCATAAAGACCTGGCAGGAATTAAGGCAGTTGTGCAATCTACACATTATGTAAGAGTTATTCGTGATTCCCATTTTCTCAATTAGTTCCTGTGCTTTGCAGCCTAATTCAGGAAGTTAGCTGTTTTATGAGATAAAAATAATGTTGAATATAATTGAAAGATCTTTGTGAGTTAAAGAGAACGTTGTGGTAATATATTCTTAGAATAATGTAGGTCTGGCAGCTTCTCTTTTGATTCCGTTATCGTTATTGTACTTTCAACAAAATCATATCAAAGTCTAGTTAATTTTGACCCGAACAAAATATGAGCATTTTTTGTTGGAAATTGATGCCACTTCTGTGGCATATTTTCTTAATAGAATAGGCTTAGGCCATCACCTGGATTGGGGAGTCAACATTTATAATTTACATACTTTCAGTGAAAGTCATTCACAAGATTTTCAAAGATATCCGATGTGTGGGAAGCTTCTCACAAAGTGTGACAAAACAACATTTTTCCACTGGTTGCTTCGGATCTAAAGACTTTCATCAAAGAAGTTATGAAGTAGGCGGGAAGTTCAAATAAGAAGGTGTCTGTGATGTTGCTTTTAAGCATTAACATGCTGTGTCAGTCTATCTGTTACAAAAACAGATGATAAAGAGAGAGATTAAAATCAAAGAAAACAAAGTCGATGGAGGCAACATCTTGATATTTCTTAATAGACGAGACAGTAAATTTTAGGTCACATTGCAGATCTTTGCCAAACAATAATCAGTTTCTACATAGAATTCATTTTTTGATAACAGGCTGCATATAGGCTTGGTGTTGTCAACATTTGGGGTCTGAATCAAAAACTTTGAATGCTCAGAAAGTATGACAATTTTAGATATCAAAACCAAACATAAATGGTAGATCATTGAATAGGAAACAATACTTCAGAAATCAGAATAAGCCCTTCTGGAAACATGTTTCTGACAAGTAGACCTTGAGGTATAGACTAATTATTTTAGTTATGCTTGCAAGTCTTGTACGTATAAATTGAAATTTGTTATCCCTTCAATGCAAATTACAAGTGTGAAGATGCATAAATCAATATCAAACATATTCAAAAGTTCCGAATTCTTATGTAGATTGGCTATTAACTGTGCGTACACTTTTTTATGAAAAGAAAAGGGGATTGAAAAATATAATTCAAAAGGTGTCGTTCATGCAATTGTATAAGACAGATTCCACGAAAATGTGCTCACAGAGTATCTTAAACTGTCCTACCTTTTTTATTATCTATCTGTTGCTTCCTGAAGCAGGTGAACCCATTACCAAATAAATCAGTGAGCTAAAGAATAAATATCAATAAAACTATCCACCAATATGCCACTTTTTGCTCTTAAAAAATACTTTTTTTATCTCTCATAAGGGCAAAAATGGACGGCAAAACTTACTGGTCATCTGACATGCCAACTTTGGCACTTTGTAGAATCAACAGAAAACACTTCAGCAAAATATAAGGATATGTGATTGATAAAATAAATTTAAAATACTTGTTTGGCACCATTTGTAATTACCTTCATAACTATAAACTATTTTTAAAAAGGAAAAATAAGAGAGACTGCTAATGTAACTCCATTCCGTCTCAGTGGACTCTGATGTTACATTAGCAACTTTTACATCAGAATTTCTCAGTGTTCTTGCTATCTTGGCAAATCTAAAATATGAAATTCTGAAATCTTATTGAAAAATGTGCATTATTTACCTATATAGATCACCAAAATAAACAACTTGGAGTGGTAGCTGTTTTTTTATTGCTAATGTAACGCTAATGTAACTGCAATATCAGCATTGTGCTAATGTAACTTTTGGACCAAGCTTTGGTAAGTCATTTTGCAGCATTTCGTGAAATCTGCCATAACTTTCTTTTACCTGATGCAAGCTGCCTTCTTGTGAGTTTAGACGTCCATCACACCTTATAGTGTTTTTAATCACAAAGCATATCTTGTTTTAATGAACCTCAACAGATCTTGGCAAAATACTAAAAGGCTGAGATTGGACTACAGGGACTAAAGAAATCTCATGAATATAGACATCATTTCCCAGGAGAATGACACTCAAGAAATCTTCATCTTTGGGATGCATGAAGTGAATAGTTCCAGGAACAAGACAATTTTAAAAAGGTAAATATATAGCTAAGAATGGAACATCTTACAGTCCTTGTCATATTTACATGGAATCTAAAGTTTTTTTCTATGCTGTAGAACTGTGATGTCAGAGATGACTCTATTCTAGCATTGCAATATATGTAAATTAACTACAAGCTGTGATGTCATTTCAAACTGGGTCAGATTCCCCTGCTTCTAACCAATGCGAATCCACCAAACTGAGCATCACAGTTTCAACTCAGTGTCAGAGTTAAAATTGGGTCTGGGAAAACCCATGCAAGTTTGACATCACAGCCTCTCAGCCAATGGGCTGCCAGAACAAATATACATAACATAAGCCATGTGTTTACAAACAAATTGTCAAAGCCTTCTGTTTATACCAACTTCCATCAAAGTTTAAAGTTGTAAGTTAGCAAGTCTGTAGATTTATCAAACAACTCTGTGGGGATTACAACAGTTGTCTACTGTGAATGCTCACCAAGCTGCCATTTGGTAGGATTAGACTGGTGATTGCTGTGATAAATCATTGGGATCAAAAATGTAATGCTTCCTTCAAAATATCAATGTTTGAACTGTGATGACGTAGTTTACGGTCAGCCCATTGGCTATCAAGCTGTGATGACGTAGTTGTAGGGGCTATCCCTGATAAAACTCTTACTCTGACACTGTGTTGAAACTGTGACGCTCAGTTCAGGAGGATCAACATTGGCTAGAAGCTGGGGAATCTGACCCAGTTTGAAATGACATCACAGCTTGTAGTTAATTTACATATATTGCAATGCTAGAATAGAGTCATCTCTGACATCAAAGTTCAACAGCATAGAAAAAAAGACTTGAGATTCCCCGTAAATATGACAAGGACTGTAACATGTTTCTAGAATTCAATTCGTCCATCTCTCTGCGCTAATGTGTTATTCGCCTCTTGGTCAATAACATGTTGTTTAATCATGTTGCGCAAGCAAGGAAATAAATATTGTATTAGGGTGTTTGTAAGAATCATTATATCAAAAATGACTAAAGATAGAAAACTGCCTTTAGTGTAAAAGGTTGAGAATTCTGTGGCTTAATAGGAATTTAGAATTTTAGTTACACGAATTGCCTCACAATATGGCAGTAAAGTCCACAATCCATTCTTGATTCCAAATTGTAAAAATATTTGTTAAGAGTCCGATGCCTACTGATTTATGATAATATTCATTAAAAATCTGTTATTCAATAATTCAGAATAATATAAACTATGTAACTGCTAATTTTTATGTTTGGTCATGGTATAAATCAATTGTGGACGTCAGTTGTAGTCAATATCTAGTTTTCAATCTCTGTGAACAGGCCTATTAACGGTCAGGTCCGAAATATCTGATATTGACCTCAACAGAAGTCTGTAATTGTAAAAAGACTCATTTCTCCTGTGGGGGGGGGGAGGGGCTGTATTAAGTGATGCCAAATGGATGGCGCATGGGCCACGTTTCTTGACAAAGTCTAAAATTTTTTTACATAAAAGATTGAAAGATTATTCGGACAGAGGAGTGGATATATGGCCCTCTTCACCTTCAAAATTATCAGTTGCAGAAACTCTGAAGCAGTCTCTTGAATTTTGCCTGTTCAGATATGGCTCTGACGGCTGCTGTGTTGTATACTGTTCCAATTCATAGTACATACATACAGATAGTTTCTTGAATAAATGAGAAGCAGATTCCTTGACCTAATTATATCATGTTTTCCATTATTACTTTTTCATTACACTGGAGTTGGAAACCACATTACAGAAGTATAAATCTCCAAATATCAAATACGATAATATCTCTGGTGCATGAGGCAACGTCCTGTCCTCATGAAAATAAAAACTTATGACATGTTTTACATTTTATTTCGTATATCAAGAGTTGCAAAGGCACGAATTGAATATCTCATGTCTGCAAATCTTTACAAAATGAATAATGGAATATTATTTTGATTAAACATTATGTCCGACATCATTGAAGAAAGATTCTCTTATTTCAGTTGTCTTCTTGTCCATTCCCTGAATCTGTATTTCCTGCGATGGTTATACTTTAAGGCACTTACGGAGAATGAGATGTTCTTCGTTCCGTGTATATAATATCCATGCATGTATTATATTATTGTTCACTGGAAACTTCCAATGTTGGTGACACTGGTTTAAACGTCATGTCTCCAACTTTGTTTCCAGTGGACGATAATATTGTACACAAAAGGCACTTCTTATACGAGTACTTTCGTAATGCATGATTGTAAAATGTGAGTTGGAATGTCTCTTCAGGTAAAACAGTAAAGCAATCGGGAGTCACATATTCGTTATCAAGTTTTTTCCTGTGCTTACAATTCAATTCTGTAAGATTGACGAAGGTTTCAATTTAAGTCATTCAAACTAATTCAATTAACAACAATTGTAGATCATGTTAGTCTAGTATCATAATAACATAGTAGTTCTAAATAAAAAGAGAGAACATCAGGCCATCAGTTGCAACTAGCGACAGCTGCCATAGGAGCAATGTTTTAAGTGACAGGACCTTGCATCACTATAAAAGAAGAAATTAATCCTCTCTTTAGAAAATGCCTTTTAAAATGACCCCAAAGAACTCGCAAGTGAATGACCAACTAGTTTGGTTTCTGCTATGAAGTTAATTGCTTGACCAATGTCTTTTCCCTTGGTCAGGGAATATGCTAATAGATATTAACACATTAGATAGGTCTAGGTGTTCCTTAGGCGTGGAACCATACATCAGGGACCAGGAAGTGTGTCTGGAACAGTCTCAGAATACGGTAAGGAAATTAGACTAGATTAAGTAATGCTTTGAGAAACTACGTGCAGTGTATGACAGTTAAACGCAGTAATTGTGAACAAAAATTAACCATATGAATATGCTACGTGATACGGTTTCTTTTTTTGTGATTAATGTTTCTGTATCTTTTTTGTAATTTAGCTGAATTGAAAGTTATCTTGGGTCTCGCGCGTCAATTGTTGATATATTGCTTTAGAACAAAAAATCAAAATTACTGTTAACAGAATAATGTCTTATGAATCCTTTGGTTCTTTGAAGGACCCAGCTCCTGCAACTGAACTTGACCAGGCTTCCTTAAGAGAAGAGAAATACAGCAGCTTGGAAAATAGCTACTCAGTCTGAACCCTTGGACTTATTTAAAAAATAGAGTTTTGCCTACCATCCTATGAAAGACTGAATAGAAACATGTGCCAGACTCCAGAAACCCAAACAGAAACCAAAATAAGCTCCCTTGCAGGTCGCGCAACCCATGCATTCAGTGGATTATTGATTTTTTTCTCTAAAAGGCAATTATCAGTTCAGTGCAGCACATGAGGTCAAAATAAAGAAAGAACGTGACTTCCGATTGTCACTTGGAATGTGGTTTTCAGAAGTAATTACTGAGGAAGTATTTATTAGAGTTGAGTGACCGGATAGGGACATTATTTTAACTTCCCTTACAGTTTCCCGGCATGATACTTCTGATCTAAAAGACTTGGTTTCACGGTTACAGCAAATTGCCCATGTTTTTAAAGTAGCACAGATTTGTTACAAATAGGAAAATAAATTCCACAGGAAGATTCGATGTTTCGTAATTTGTAGGTACTAACTATTTCACTCTGTATCCAAGGTTGTTTTGGTTGATTGTGTGAATAAAGGGCTATGTATTTAAGACAGCTTTGAATAACAGTGGTAAGGGTGAGAAAGTAATAGAGACCTTAATTTGTTTAATTTACGATACCAAAATATTAAGGTAAACTTATCGAACTGTCAAGAATGTTGTCGCCTATATTGAGAAGAAAGTGGTCAGAGTCAGATGACCCACTCCAACATGCGTGTGATGTGGATAATTGTAATTATAGCAGCGGCAAAATCAAACTTTCAACAATGGCATTTGAAAAACAAAACAAAATGATAAAAGCATATTCAAAGGTGAAATAGATCATGTCAACAGCAGAATGAATATTTCAAAATAGATTCTAAAGATCTCGGAATCAGAGAAAATTATTCTTATAAATAGTTTGTGAACAATGCAGTCCAGTTTGCCAAAATATGCAAATAAGTTGTGATATCTATCAATTTAATGGAAATAAAACATCATGTACTCATTTTGGCAACTGAGTGACCATCCATAAGAAGACGACTGCTGCTGAACGGAAATAAATCTTGAAAATGTCAATTTGGTGAGCAATCTGAATAGAGTACTGCATATATCTGTCAAATGAGAGTGTCAAGAATTTGCAATAAAGAAGCACCAAAGAAGCAAGTTGAAGCTCTATAACAATCACAGAACACTGGGTGGTATGAAAGTGATTTCTTGGAAGAATGAGCAATTCTGAAGATATTGATCCCTGATTCAAAAAGATCATTCTGCCTCATGTCACTTCATCATCTCAATATTTCTGGGGTGAAAGGATGTGTGTTATGTCATTGCCAAAAAGAAACATTGTTTTAACATGAGGACAGATGGCACAAAACCTTGGATTTAAACAAGATAACATTTTGAAGGTATAGTATAATCATGGTATTTGATGTATATCACCCATGAACACAAATTTATGTAATTTTGATCTGCCTGACTTTCAAATAGACTAGGAAAAAAACTTGAGAAAATTACACTGGGGAGAACGGGATGTTAGGAGCTGTCAACAAGGTTAGATATCTCTATTAACCCTCACTAATCACATTTTTTCCTGTTGACACCTAATTAGGTCAATTATATGCTAATAAGGGCCATTTTTCAAAATGGCCGCCGCCATTCATAAGAACAGCGATAAAACTGGAACAAATCATCATAGAAACTTGATTTTTGGGTCAAAATCTATTGTTTTCCAGCCAAGGAACCCAATAGAACCATCATATTTGAGATATTACATGATCTGAAGAAGATAGAAGCAATTTTAAGCTATCTTTTGAACAAATTCTTTATTAGCGCTAATATCGTAAGTATGAAAGTACATAAAAATCCACACTGAACTGTCTGCCATGAACATATGTATGCTGAAAAACTTCCATTAGCTCTTAGACATTATGTACATTATATTACATTTAGGTCTGACAAACTGTTACAGTTTACATACAGGTGTAAAGGCAACAAAACATTAGATATACAAGTTAAATCCACATGACCGAAGAATCTTAACATAGCAATATAACTGCACACATACATTTGAATCGTTTTTAACCTAAATGAACTTTGGTAAGTTTTTACCAATAAGCTTATAAGATAGACAAATATTGAAACTAATTGGCCTAATCCTCCATCTCTGAATCACTATCAGATCCGCTGTTCAGTGGATTTGCACATGTACCATGTTCACTACAGGCACATGCTGCAGTGCATCGCAGGTTTCTGGACCTACAACTGCACCTTGCAGTTCCACATTTTTTACACTTGCAATTAACAATTTCATTGAAATGTGTTGGTACTGGATCGCCTGCCATCAGTTTAGGCTTTAAGTTTCCGGAAGCTTCTTCTCTAAGCCAACCATTTCCAATGTGTGAAGGCAGTTGTGGCTGAGGGACATCCGGGAGGTACCATACTTGACTTTGATAATGGGCCCGCTTGATGAGCTTCTGGAGGGACTTCTGAGATGGTGGGAGAGTCTCAGCATTTTTGGTCCCCTTTTGGAAAAGTCTATATCGTACTTCACTGATCTCGTTCTCATTTGATCCAGGCAAATACACTCTACAAATGAACCTCTTCACTTGCTTCGTTGTTCTGTCGGTAAGCATGCCATGTCCAAGATGATTAAGCAACCCTCCATGTTCTTGGAATACTTTCCATGCAGTCTTTTTTCCATGCCCCCTAAGATAGCTCACAGTGTCACATCCTGTAACAGCATGGAACGCTGGTAGATTCTTTCGACTTACTGTGGGTAATTCGATAGCATGCACTGCCACAAAGTACCTCTGTTTAGCAGTACCAGCCCGCAGCCATACCTCCTTGCTCAATTGATTGACTAAATGTAGGAGAAGCACCAACACATCTGTATCTCTGCTGCAAATCACCAGACGATCGTAACCTTCTTCGCAAGCTGCTATTGAATGCAATATGATTCTAGTATCAGCTTCTTCATGGCTGGACTTTAAGTTGCTGGTGTCAGTTTCACCAGATGATGCGGCCTCTATCTCTTGAGTGAACCCGCCTGATACAACCAGCTCAACATTCTTAAGTGTCAACTTTGCTTTGGCAATAAGATCTTCACTAAGGAAGTTGGCCAAGTCACTTTTGTTTTCTGGATGGTCCATGAATTGCTTCCCGTTACTTGGGAGTGGCACATCTTTGCTTTGAACCATTCGACGAATTTGCTTGCTGTGGGTTCCAGCTCTCTTTATTCGTGTATCTGACTTAATGGGATCTTTTTGGAACCTGCCAAATACGAATTCAACTCGAGTGCACATGGAGTTGAAATATTTGAAAACGCAAGTTGAGAATGTCTCAGCTAGGTCCCCAAATGATCTTGCACCTTCTGGTTTACCAATGGCTTGTACCAGGGCCTGCCCATCAATTATTGTGCATGTTCTCAAGTTTGATCGGGGAAGAGAATCAAAAGTAGCACCTTCCTGAAGAACTTTGCCCAGGTCAGCTTGTTTGCAGTATGCATGTGACCAGAAGTGTCAGCAAGTGACAAGGGCACTGGTGATAGCTCATGACACAGTAATGCTCTCAAATCCACTTCACGACCAGAATCTTTCGCAACGAGGAGCCGCTGGAATAACATTCTGTCTGCATTAATGTTCTTCTCCTTCGATGCAGTTTGTCTGTTCTCTACCAGGTACATAGACTTCAGAGTTAGTGATTATGACTTTTTGATAGTTTCATGTAGTGGAGTCATACCAGTTGTGAGACGAGACCGCACAAAATCCTTCACTTTGTCTTTGCCATGAGAATGTGCTGAAAATAAGGCATGCTTCACATTCTCTGGAGTGACATCTTTGATAGCGAGACATATCAGCTCAGATGAGTTGTGGTCAAAGACATTAAAGAGGCGTAGTTGCTCCACAATTTTTTCCACATCTGCATTGTCTCTTTTCATTCTTGACAGACCTGCATCTTTCATTGATGATAGAGTAAACTCTGTGTCTTCTGCTCTAATGTTGAACATTGCCAATTTTTCTTTCACAAGACGACTGCGTTCATTGAATGTCAAGCACCATCTGTCTCAAGCACTTTCTCACCTTGTAATGCCAACCAAACCACCAGCCACTTTTCCCACTTTGTTGATGTGTTCCAATGCTTGGTCAGTGCTGATTTGATTGAATGGCTTTTTTGTAGTTTTGACTACCAAGTTACCTTCCATAAATTCTTTGTATACCCCTGGATGAGATACTTCAAGCTGACTAGGATCTGCAAGGTACACAGCACCCCGACGCATGTAGTTCACATGGTCATAGATGGCAAACCATGGTAACATTTCTGCAAAGGCTGAAAGATGCATTTTCCAATTGCCGGTGCGTTCTGCTCTGATGAACTGGAGTAGAATGGAAACCATCTTCATATACTGTCTCCAATAGCTGGTTGTGGGTGGAAGGGTTTTGTGAAATTCCTCTAATGTGTCAGGAAATGCTTGCTCCTGCAGCTCATTCTCCAGATCTGTACTAATCTCATGTAAGTTACTCTGAGTACTGCCTTCCTTTCTTGCTTCAGTCATCGATTGTGTGAGATGAGATGCTAATTCTTCTATTCTGCCAAATTCTACTCCATATTCTTCACTCCATTCTTGAACTGGGGCCAGATGATCGTCCATAAAGCCTCGTATGTCAGTTTGTGTGCCCTGATAGCTCTGTTGTAAGATTTTGCCATCATGTTGTTCTGGGCAGTGTTTTCGACAAACACTGTACTCTCACTCCATATCTCCTGCAAGCCGGAGTCGGAAAAATGTTTGCCAATGACACGCCAGGGCCGGATCAAGGGTCTGGGAGGCCCTGGGCACAACCAGGCACTGAGGCCCCATCTTGCCATCTATTTATGATGTAAAATTATAGTACGTACACATACTTGCGTTGCGTACAAGAATTTGGGAATATATCATTTTCCTGAGATTGCCAACATTGACACATTTTCATGGTCATGAAAATATTCCTCCCGGTAGGCTACCCATTGTCCAAAAACAATTTCAGAAATGGTTGACCACCGGAGGAACATTTGATTTTTTTTTTTCAAAAGTTTAAGCCTGAATATACTTCACAAATGTATTCTAACAATTAAAATACTGAGAAGATAAGAATAGAATATGAATACCATATTCATGCTGGCTTTCAGGAGGGCCACAATTTGAGGTGGGTCTGTGGTGTAGGGTAAGGTTCCTTGAGTTGAACACTTAGATACTGTACATTTTTAAAAAGTGATATCTTGGAAATTAGCCAGTTCAGCCCCAATAAAAGTGTCCGACTCAAGGTTGCCCTCTCTAATTACGACTCAAAGAAACTTACCCTTTAGTTGAGGTGGGCCTCGATTTATTCAGGATACAAAAAAAAATTAAACAATGTAGACATATAATTGGCAATACCGTCTTGCACTGAGGACAAATTTTAGTGATGCAGACCGGACCACCTTTTAGAGGGTGGTCCGGTATTTACAAAAGTGGTCTGGTCCTGGTCTGGTCCAGGATGGGGTGGTCCGATTTTGTTACTGGACCTGTCCAGAAGCGGTCCATCGGCATTTCAAAAATTATGATAAAATGGGGTAAAAACATGCTATACGAGTCTAATACGACATGAATTTCATTTTTGGAGATGACAAAATTCATGCGATACTCTTCATGACATGAAAAATCACTGGACCGGTCCGGACCGGCACTTTACAGGTCCGGTCCAACGCTGGACCGGTTTTTTGTAGGTGGTCCGGTATTTTGGCGGTCCAGGGCTGGACTGCGGACCGGACCGGTCCAAGGCGGTCCGGTCTGCATCACTAATAAATTTCCTTGATGGTGGACTCAAAGAGGCCTCCATTTTGAGGGAGGCCCTTATATATTTATTAAGAAAAAGTGCCTAGCCAGGACCTCTATCTGAGTTGGGCCTCAACATTCATAATCATCAAGGCTTTGCGGTGTGATGCGGTGTGTCTGAAAAGTGTTTGCGTTTTTGTTCTTGACTTTCAAGCCTTTTTTTCCTTTTTTTTTTGTGAGGCCCCCCTCGCCATGTGGGGCTATGGGCACTGCGCCCACTGTGCCCTATTGGTACACCGGCCCTGATGACACCCATGAAGTTTTTTGCAATATGGAAGCCACAAGACGCAGGAACAGTGTTTCGCATCTCTCCAAATTCTCCCACTGGAGTTCCTTTGCCTTCGAATACAATTGTTCATCTAATGTCAGAACTGTTGACTGTCCCGGATTAAGTGCCTCAGAAAGCTCCATACATCTCAGGATGACTGTCCAGAGTGTGTCTCTTTCATGCGCTGCTGCATTGATTATTGGCAGATAACCAACAGCAGTCAGTTCCTGGCTGTCTTTTATTGTATGCTGAATTGCTGATTGAACCCTGTCCATGAAGGTACGCAATTTCCACTATCATGCAGCTTTGCAAGAATCCATGCAACATTTTTGAGATTGGCTGATTTGAATTCAGCTGCATCTGCATCATACCAATCACATGTTACACTTTCAGCAAACTTGGGGCTTGGTCGACCATTGCTGGTAGGAGCAGTGTACAGTTGATGCATTTCAGGGGGGACATTGGGTGCGGTATCTTTGGAAATTGGAACTTCATTTCACTGTTGAAAAGCTGGTCCCTGTTGGTAGACTACCATTTTCGTTGCATGGAACGTTCCCTTTCCATCAAGAGTTTCTTCGATTATGTCAACATTGTCAGCCGCAAATTGAAAGAACATTCCTGCAGTGAGGTTAGAAGGAATCATTATGTTACCGTTTGTGGTGTAACTATCAAGTGCTTGTTTTGCAAGGGAAGTATCAGCGCGTCGTACCTGATCATAACTGGCATATTGGTCATTATGACATTTTTAAAAAAAGCGCTTGTCTGATTACTATTTTATGTAAATTGCAGAGATATGATTATTTTATGCCACACCCTTGCATATAAATTGGAAAGGTCTGTCAAGAATAACAGGAAATCGTGATAGAAGAAAGAGTGGCACTTGAACAGTTTGGGGCAAAATGTGTTCGTAATAGTAACAATAATATGCGATAAAACATCATTTAAATGACAATTAAGTTAGCTATGATATTCTAGGTTATTCCGTTGCATTGTACATCCCAAAAAACCTATATTTTGACCCAAAGATCAAGTTTCTATGATGATTTGTTCCATTTTTATGGCTGTTCTTATGAATGGCGGCGGCCATTTTGAAAAATGGCCCTAATTAGCATATAATTGACCTAATTAAGTGTCAACAGGAAAAAATGGGATTAGAAGGACTTAATGAAGATATCTAACCTTGTTGACAGCTCCTAACATTCCGTTCTCCCTAAAGTGATTTCTAGGCTTCTTTTCAGATTTTTTTCCTAGTCTAAACCATCAAAGGTGAAAGAGAGCATGAAATGAGGAGTCTACACTATATCTATAAAAAATCATGATGCAGGTTTTTTACTCTGAATATCAAGTTCCACATCTTACATCCATGCATAAATTTGGGATGCTTCAACCTTATGTAATGCAATAACAAATCTTGGTACAGTTGAAGTCTGGTGTTTGCATACAGTTTGTACCTGGTAGTCTTACTTAGGAATCTGTGTTAAACACATTTCAAGTAGATGCTTGTTACAAACTCAAAATTAAATTTTCAACCAAAAAAAAGAATTTATGAAAGAAATTGCATAGCATTAGCAGTTTGACGAGTACTTACATTCAGCTGCCAGTGGACGTCAATGACTTCACAACAAGCCGCATAGGCTACATTGAAACACCACATGTAGCATGACAGCCTTTTATGTGTTATCTTCATCAAGGAAGGCTGCACTATGTCTTTTTATGTTGCCATAAATTAGCCTCAGAAGCACAAATCAGCAATTACTTGGCTGGCTTGACCTTCTTTGGTGGGCTTGACCTTCATTTCATGGTTTCATGCCAGTCACTGATAGTATCAGTATATTTCTCCCAAATACAATCTCATAAATATGCTGATCATTTCCTCTTTCATCCTTGCTTTGCTTCCAGTGTAGGCCTACTTACTGGCACTGGCTCTTGGTACTTGTCTACGAAAACGATAGAATACGAAAGTATTTGATTACAAGAATTCGTGTTGAGTTGTCTAGTGCGCATTCCATGATATTTGATTTGGCGTATATACAGTACATGCCCATTGCCATTTGACATATTCATAGCATTTGAGAAGTACACAACATGATGTGTTCCTTTTGTTTGAACCAGAATTCACCCATGGCATAAGAATCAGTCACAGTAATTATGACTCATTATTAAAATAACCTCAGGTCACTTATTCTGCAATGGTTATGCGTTAGAGCATTTGTTTCATGGTATAAGCTATATTTATTCACCATGAGATCAGGAAATGTGTTAATCACAGCTTGGGCTGGATAAATCACATATTCCCTTCCCCAGGTGAAAAACCCAGATTCATTCAGTTAAACTATGTTTATCATTGTTGCCCTCTCCAGCTTATCTGCTTTAATTCACAGACACACTGTGCTGTACAACTCCATAATCATAATGTAAAATGAAAAATAATTGTCTCATGTTAAATCTGGTTTATACTAATTGCTTCGTGCGAGATTATGCCTGCCAATTCACGTTACTAAATCAGACACTTGCTGTTACCTAAGTGCACTTGCTAGAAATTAAGAAAAATTGGACTTCTAGCCCGCTTAAAACTTCTCCTGGATATGTATTGGACCATTAATGATCTAATTTTGTCAGCCTGTTGCCTGTAATAGAAAACCCTTATCGCCACTCACTGATTACTCTATTAGCTGCCGATGGGAAATTAGCCACAACTTGATTGACTGTTTTGATGCCAGCAACTGATCCACTTCATGCATGGTAGGCCTACTTTTTGTAGGTCATCCAGATTATTCATTTGTATCACTTTGAATTTCCCATGTTTCTCTACCACATTTTGTTGATCGCTGCATTTATCTGCACCTCAAACACTGTGAATTTTCTTAAATATGGATTCAGGCAGGAAATATCTTAAATTGTATAATAATACAGATGTGCATCTTAAATATTGATCAAATTGAATAACATGAGGAAATGTAGTAACAATTAACATAGATGCTGTAGCTCAATTTTTGTGGCTGTCTCAAGTGTTCATTCTTTCTACACTCTAAAAAATTTAGTACAAAAGCGGTTTTTAAAAATATCAAGACTTAGTGGTTTTATGAGACAAGCATGATGGCTTTTGCATTGAAATTTGGTTTATCAGGTCATTTTCGGTTTTTGTCTTTGGAAATGGCCTCCTCCTCAAGTAAAATGGTTTTTCAAAAAACCAAGGCTCCTTGTTGGAATGAGTCTACCCTGGTATTAGAGTTCTTCATGCCATGATAAATATTGGTTCATGTGTCGATATGACGACATTTGTTGATGATCAACCAGATTACCATACACAAATAATTTGCTTAGAGACAATGGGTTTTCATTTATCTAGTGATATTTGATAACCTAGTACTAGTTTCGATGTATAAGGAACTTCATGGACCTCATAGACAAACTCGATACTTTGCTTGCTGAGACAGATCAGCTCCCAGAGAACAAAGACTCCTTCTGTACCACACTTAACGCCATCTATACTGACATGCATTTGACAAACAGAAGTTCAAATTTAACCAGGAACTAGTGATTAACTAAAACACAGCAAGGATTCATTGAACCTATCAACACTGAAAGCATAACTAAGCTGTAACAAACAAAAAAACAGTGCATTATCCCAAAATGTGTTTTTATCCCAGCTTACATATCACAGTTGACTTAATAAGTAGATTGAGTCTCATGTTTGTCAAACAATCATGAATGAGCAATGGTGGGCCGAGTGGCGCCACCTATAACTATACTTTATAAAATTTACTTTGTACTTATAAAAGACCATGCTTGATGCACGGGCATGTTAATTAGATGATTGTGTTACAAAATTTAGATACACCATTTGCAAGAAATCATCAATGAATATATTTTAACATGTGGAAGAGTAGGTAAGCTAAACATTTCGTAGAAGTATCACTACACCCAAAAACTCCAACATGAGAATGAGTTAAGACCAAACTTCAGTCAATCACAGGCAGGCAACTGTTCTCGGAATGTCCCATTGGTAATATAGCTGTGCAGTGGCATTTCTCTGTGAGGTAAGTACATTTTATTATCTTGGTAGTCCAT
Organism: Platynereis dumerilii; assembly: GCA_026936325.1. Classification (NCBI taxonomy): domain Eukaryota; kingdom Metazoa; phylum Annelida; class Polychaeta; order Phyllodocida; family Nereididae; genus Platynereis; species Platynereis dumerilii. The sequence goes on from JAPTHN010000002.1 coordinate 105,927,073, forward strand.
AAATGGACTGTAGACTGCTTGGTAAAACGAGGAAGAAAAGTCTACTGATTTTAGAGCTATCTCAAGTGCTTGCTGGGTGTGTAGCTTCACTCTCTCTACCCTGTGTTTCTTTATTACACTCTATAACTGTTCTGTTTTCACTGTTACAATTTGTCTTTTCTCTTTGCAGATCTAAACAAAAATAAAAGCACCCCCCCCCCCCCCACAGATAAAAAATAAAATCCCCCCCCCCCTCAATGAAAAAAGCAGCAGCTGCAAATCATTATCAAATAAAGCCTTATTTTATGTAATCAGTAGTGGCTGGGGTTTGGGTCCCTGGCAAGTGGAATAAACAATTTTACATCCTGTATTGCTGCACTAAATACAGCCTATGTTGGACGGCTGTTTCAATCATGCAGCGCCGGATTTCTGTGTCATCCTGTCCTAATCAGCCTACCAAGTGCATAAATCCTTGACGTAAAGCCTCAATCATCCATCTATGCATCCCAGTTGATAGGCCAGCCATGGACCAGTTATACATGAGATAACATAATACCACTACTGATTTCTCAGATATCCAAATAGCCCCCTACTTCTTTGGTTTATGAAGAAACCAGTTTTGTTTGGTTTTTGTTAAAAGTGTAGAGTGTACCTTCTTCTTTCCTTTTGTTCTGTTCTTTCTTTTTTTAGAGATTAATTTATTGATCTTCCTGTTCCACTTCCTTCAAGTTCCCTTACTTTTATTTGCTTTTTGTGCCTTCCATCTCTGATTAATAAATCTCTATCCTTTCCATTATCTTTGGTTCGTTTCTTTGTTTATTCACTCATTGTTCTTTTTTCTGCCATTTCATCTTTCTTTTCTTAATTCCACCCTCATCTTTCCTCGCTCCATTCTCTGTTGGTTTCTTTGTGTAAACTATCTTGTATAAGCTCAAGCGAGCCAAAACAGGCAAACCTAAGCAGGACAGTATGCTCATGAAATATTTGTGCGGGGCAACAGGCTAGAAAAGTTAATCAATACGACCAGTTGAGGTCGGACCCTGACTAAAAGAGCTGACCAATTTATATGGCTGTTTCTTATCAGTATGGTTCACCCAATTATTCATAAATATGCATCATTTCTAAATGGTGCTTCGGTTTCGTATCTGCTGCAGTATTTATTGTATTCATGGGTTTTGGTGGCCCGCAGACTAATTAGACCAGTTTAAGAATGATAATGAGAAATTCATGTCTGTAGCCACCAATAGAAAACGTTGAGTTTACATTATAGTACGGTTTTTGTGTACCTGTATAGTTTTTAACTAACATTTGTAATTTTAAAAATCCCATGTTTATTTATGCAAGTTGTCTTTGATAGACCAACAAGGCCTCCAGGTTCTATATCAATTTTTTTTTCTTTTACTCCTGCACATATGTTCTGAATATATGGAAAAAAGGAAGTAGTTATTGAGGATCTGCTCAGTTCCTCCATTCCACAGGTAGAACTCAACCCTATAACCCTGTGTACTCAAGAGAACCTTTTCAACAACCAAGCAATAAAATGATTTTTCGTACACATCTCAAACTGATGCCTCATTACTCATCTTCTGTACCTTAGATACACATCATACACTGTACTATGTGGTGTTGTTCTCATTCCTTCATGTCATACACGTAAACCTGCCATCTGTATTGAATTGAAGCTGTTTATGTTATCAAGATATGAAAAGAAGTTTCGAGCACTGATTTTCCAGGCAAGCGTGATGATGAAAATTTTCACACACACAGCAAGTGTTGCTGCCCAGTTCCCCTTAAACACTTGAATGTATCCACTACAACTTCAATAGCACCAAATGGGCTCTTACAACAGATTTGTTTTGAGTGTTGGAAGCATGCATCATAAATTAATATAGTGCAAATTAATTTCTCCCCTATGCGCTTACATCTATCTATCGCATTTAAAAATGTTAACACCTGGAACAAACTAAACGACTGGTTGCATGATCTTCTCTGTTTTGTATGTAGTTAAAGCAGTTTTCACTGTACTTACTTATTATAAGTGTAAGTACTTTGGCTATCTGCTTGACTCCCATAGCATTGTCATTATATTATGACTGCATTTCCTCATGGCTGTTGCTTGCCTTAGCAGAATCTAGTTGTTGGTAACTGCAGGAAAGTGATGAAAACTCTGGTGGATTGGCACTATGCGTGTTTAGGGAGAGAATGTGGCCCAAGGGGATTCCCCATTTGCCCAAACATCCGCCCATGCCAGCTGGGCAGTTGTCAATGCATGCTCCGAGCTAGAATCCCGCCAAATCTCCCTACAGTACTGCTTGTGAAGTTTGTTCAGAAACTTCATAAGAAATCTATACATGTGCTCTTGAAGTTGTATAAAATGTATGCATATTAAAACTTGATGAACCTTTGAATAAAACTCTATATAATTTGATTGGCTGGTCCATAAAGAACATTGCCTTAATACTTTTGGAAGCCATTGTTCTGGTAAACAATATGCAATAGGACTCAAAGGTAGTTGCAAGGGATTTTGGGGGGGGAGGAGAAAGGAGGGCAAAATAGGTAAACAGAGGACTTCTGACAAGAAGAAATTTCTTGCTTACTTTTGGGTTGTACTGAGCTTGAGCCAGTGTGGCTAGTAATTAATAATGCTTAAACACACTCTGTAAATTGGAAAAGTATAAATATTAGTGAGAAGTAACTTTCCACAGAAAAAGTTGATGTTTCGTACTGTATACTGCAATAATATCTGCAATTGCGTATGCTTCTACGAAATCTAAATGAAAAAAATCCGAAAGTGATTGGCTTGAATGTTGAGTGACTGCAGCACAGAATAGTCAAATGATATGATCACCCAGACCACCCACCCTAAGGCAAGTTCGAGGGCTGAATACATGTTGCATCACACTTCGTGATCACTGTATTCTGTGTAGCTGTTGTATGGTGGACTTAAGGGAAACCACAACTTTGCGTATAGTACAGTGACTACTACAGTCATTGTTAAAGTAAAGAATTGAAACTCTTTCATACAAAATAAAGTTTAAGATCTTGGTCTCTTTATACATTTTATAAAAAAATATGCTGCAGGCTCTACTTTTCATTTGATAGCAACTTTGCCTTGGGCATTAATACATTTTTTGTACCGCTGAGTTTTAATTGTATAACATTCCAATCTCCACTGAGTGCTGACGAAGCTTTTGGCTATTTACACTCACTAGGACATGGTGCATGACAAGTTGCTAGTTTCAGAATATATAATAGGTTATTTTCAACATTAGCTTAAGGTTATTCACAAGGTGACATCATCTTATTATGCCAAAGATGTATGAGTTATACTAATGTAATGTTTAACACTACTAAAATTTCTGCAACAGTTTTACAGTTGAGCCGCTCATTCCCTTTATTCCCTTGGGCAATTGCTTTGGCCTGGTCGTCATCGAGTGACCCTTTCATCATTCATTCATCTGCTATTATGTTGTGTATATGGATGTTGGTATCTTGAGGCAAATCTGTGACTTGTACAGAGAAGCTGTCCAGAACAAAAGACAGGATGATGGTCATTGATTGATAAAGGATTATTAGATCAAACTTATTACATTACCGTATTTTTCCTATTAAACGCCAAGTGGGCGAAGGTAATGATGAGGTGTGCGATTGTTCATTCACGATCTAGCATTGCAATGATGTATGCAGCCAGCAACCACCAGAGGCAGCACTAGTGCATACAAGAAGACGCCTGTTGCCCCCTGTGGGAAAGCAGCGCATTCTGAAAATCCAATGTGGAGTAGGAGGGCAGTGTGAATTCACATTTTTACATTAAAAAAGGTTGGATAAGCTCATTACTAGAGTAGCTCGTGGTAGTGGTGTACGCAATCATATGTCCAGAGCTAAACTCTTCAGAATTCCATTATTTATAGGTCTAGGTATGAAATTAGGTTGGTGTCACATTTCTCATAGGGGCCGAAATTTCCAAAATGGCCGCCACCATTTTTACGTTGTTTTAACATTTTTTCTCTAGATAAACGGGCCATATCTCGAGAACCGTTGGAGATAGGAGGTTGTGTGACCACTCAAAATTTGCAGCATGACAATGTTATAGGGAGTAGTTAATACATCTTTATATCAAAATATCAATAGTTTTTAAGAAAATTGGAAAAACCTGATTTTATTAATTTTTCGTAGCCAAAAATGTCAGTAAAAGCTGATAAATTAATTTTTTCATTACAAACACTGATACACCACCAGTACAACACTAAGATAAGTCTTTCTTAATTCTATTAACATACATTGGCCATCTCTGATTTATTGTTAGGCCTAAAAATAACCTTAAAGGTAAGGTAAAATTAAAATAAGACATTTTTTCCATGAATATATCTAACATTCGAACCTCACAGACCATTCTGGTTATTTATATGGATTTTTACACTTATCCTTGTTACAGAATGCAACAAATTTGATGTTCTTTTTATCTGCATGGTGGGGGCAGGTCATAGGGCCAGCATGATACCGGCAGTGTCACTGGTCTTTGACCAAACAGTGTTTCCTAATTAACCGTTTCGCAGTGGATATGTGTTAGTGGCTAGAGGACTGGCAGGTTGGTGCCATATCTTGCACTGTGGATGTGCCCTATTTATATGCTCTTCTATTGATGTTGAACAGCATACACACAGTTTAAAATCAAGCTCAACCTTCGATTTTTGATACTGCTCCCACTGGTACTAATCCAGTGCAATGCTGATAGACAATGGTGTTGTGAAACGGGCTTCAATCAGTTTTAGTGGTTTCACCGGATACTGATGTCTTGATCAAACTCATTTACTACTCAAACAAATCATGTAAACTACAGAAGTTTTATTTGAAGTTCGAGGTTACCCAAAAAAAAAGAAAACTGTTCACTTTACATTCTGGTTGATCAACTGGACAGCGACTTGATGTCTTACATGTACCTCCCAGTAATTTATGCGCTAAGCAGTTGTGACATGACCAGCGAAGTGGGTCCAAAGCTATCAGGCTTGAATGCAACCTTGGATCTTTCCTTACCCCAGGGCTTTGGGGATGAAGAGCTACTTCCTGCAATGGTCACCAAAGAAGAAATGTTTCTTTTGTTGGCCATAACGAAAACAGTCTGCATCACACTTGATGAGTATACAGGTGGGAGCAGTATCACAACTTGAAGGTTGAGCTCCATTTCAACCATTTGGTATGATGGTCAACTTCAAGAAGAGCATAACAGTACATGCCCAAGGCACTTTGATGCAGGACTCCCCTAGTTTCTCTAAAAATTTTACGTGTATCTGTTCATAAACGTCACTATCTACTATCTATCTAAATATCTATATATCTGGGGGAAGGATTTGTAGCGTGCTAGAATGCCAATTGCTGGGTCTAATCCAGCAACTCTTGCTGGGTAAGCTGGGCCTATATTGGACGACTGTTTCAATCACCCTTCACTTCATTGGTTTGTTCCTTGACTTGTCAAAGGCGTTTGACACTTTGCAGCATAATGTTCTACTTGATAAATTGGAAAATTATGGCATACGAGGTGTTGCACTTAAGTGGTTCAGAAGCTGTTTATCAAATAGATTTCAGTCAGTCAGATACAAGAATACCACTTCAACAACTAAACCTATAACATGTGGGGTGCCCCAAGGCTCTGTCCTCGGGCCTTTGCTGTTTCTTGTCTATATAAATGACTTGGTAAATGTTTCAGTCAATGCAAAATGTATTCTCTTTGCAGATGACACAAATATAATATATCATGACAAAGACTTCGACACTCCGATCGAGACTGTAAAATAATGATTTGATTAAGATATCAAATTGGTTCAATCAAAATAAGTTGTCAATAAATACGGACAAGACCAAAATTATGATTTTCTCTAAAATAGAGAAAAATTATTAAGCTAAACAATAGGACCATTAATAGTACCAGTGATATCAAATTTCTTGGGAGTTATTATCCAGTCAAACCTCAAGTGGGATCAGCATTGTGCAGCAAAAGCTGATAAAATAATCAAAGCAGTTTCTGCAATGGTACGCTTAAAAAATATCGTCCCTTCAAGTACATTACTGACTATTTACCGTTCACCAATCATATCCAGTCTCATCCATTCCAATCTAGTCCAATCCAATCCAAGTGAATCCAATCTGATCAAGTCCAATCGAATCCAATTTTATTTCATCCAATCTTTAGAAGCCAATCTAATCTAATTCTATATAACTCAATCTAAGCTACATGCAATCCACTCCAATTGAATCTAATTCAGTTTAGTCCAATCTAAGCTAATCTAAGCCAATCTAATCTAAGCCAATTCAATCTAATCCAATCCAATCCAGTCAAATGTAGTAAAATTCAATCTGCACAATCCAATCTGATCCAATCCCTTCCAACCCATTGAATCCAATCCAAGCTAGTCCCATGCAACCCAAACTAATCCAATTTAATCTATGCAATCCAGTCCAGTTTAATCTAAGCAATGCGATCCAATCTAATCGAAGTCAACGTATCCTGATGTGTGTCCATATTTAGTCATTTACATTGGGGGTTCCCTGGTTGGGGAATCCCATGGTTGAGGAATCTTTGTGGCATCATTTAATGGTAAGTCTTTCAGGCAGAAAGGATTTCTCAAATAAGAAGCAAAATTCCTGGATGGAAATGTACCAAAATCTAATAGAATAATATGCATGCAGATTTAATTAAGATTTTAGCATCCCACCAATAAAGAGGTCATATCTGCAGTGCAAAATATGGCAGTAAGCTACCAGTCCATTCACTACTAACCCAGATCCACTGCTATATGGTTTATGAAGAAACACTGTTTGGTCTAAGACCAGTGATACAGCCTGTATCATGCAGACCCGGCACACCATGCAGATGCCCCACACCATGGTGCAGAGCCAAATCCTGCACATGCAAACAAAAGAAATGTTAGATTTGTTGAATTTTATACTGCAAAAAAGATAAGTTAAAACACCGTATAACAAGATTTGTCTGCGAGCTTCGAATGTTAGATATATTCATGGAAAAGATGTTTGATTATAATTTTACTGTACCTTTAAGGTCATTTTGATGCCTAATAATAAATTGAGAAGTCCAGTGTATGTTTATAGAATATACAATGACTTATCTTTGTATTGTACTGGTGCTGAATCAATGTTTGTTATGAAAACAGTTAATTATCAGCTTTTACGGACATTATTAATTATGAAAAATTAATAAAATCAGTTTTTTGCAATTTCCTGAAAAACCATTGATATTTTGATATAAAGATGTATTAACTATTCCCTATAACATTGCCATGCTGCAAATTTTGAGTGGTCACACGACCTCCTATCTCCAACGGTTCTCGAGATATGGCCCGCTTATCTTGAGAAAATGTTTTAAAATAACATTAAATTGGCGGCGGCCATTTTGGAAAGTTCGGCCCCTATGAGAAATGTGACACCAACCTAATTTCGTACCTAGGCCTATAAATAATGGAATTCTGAAGAGTTTAGCTCTGGACATATGATTGCGTACACCACTACCATGAGCTACTAGAGTACATATTTTGATGGAATATTAATAAAAACGTTTCTAGATGGAAGGGGTTGGGTGTTTATTAGGGAATGGGCATTTAATAGAGAAAATATGGTAATATTTATTGTTTTGGTCGTGTGGACGTTGTTTGGTACAACTATTATGGGTTACGATTTTGCTGAATGTGTTAAAGTTCCTACTTTTAAAATAACTTAAATTTGTGTTGCTTTCCCTTATGGTAGAAATGGAACTAGATGCTCTGAAGATGACATCACACATTTATAGCACCAAAACATACATGCAGTAAAAATGCATAAAACAAAAATAATATACTTTTTTATATAAATGTGATTATGTCTTTGAATTTTGTCAGAAAAAGCTTTGAGAATTTACTGCCTGATAGATGTCTGCATCGCAATTTCCCATAAACTTTTGCAGTCCATCAAAGTTATCTGGATAGTAATGGGTTTGAAGACATGTTGAGGGCCAACATCTGCAACATCTATCAAACACTGAAAGTCCAGAATCCCCAGATGATGCAGGGGACATCCTTAGATTGCCTCAGAGGTCACCAGGGACATAAGAATTTGTCAAATACCAGAGGTCTTCAGGGAGACTACATTGACCAGTGAGTTATTACAGTGCCAGGCTTAGTAGAAGTGCTGGATTTGCTGAAAGATCAAAGACATTTATCATCCTTGTCCAGCACAGGCAAACGTTTTTTGGGTACAAGAAGTTTGGATGGGGGTTGGGTTAGATTAGTGGTAAAATTTCCACAAGAGTCTTCACTTCTAACATAATCATTCAGCTGGCTACTGAACAGTTTCCTACCAGGACCAATCTGGTAGTCTCCTCCATCACCTTGTAAATGTAATGTCATCTAATTTCCAGCCTTTATTTATTTGTTTTATAATGTAAATCAATGTGTATGGAAATGAACTGAATCTTGAATCTTGCTTCCAATTGCTGGGTACTGCTTCTTATTCTAGCCATTAACTAGCCACTGACTGGGTTACATGGACTGTTGCTGGATGACAGTATCACTCTTCAGTGCAACAGTGCCGTGTAGTCAACCAAGTCTGATAAGCATCCAAAATGAACGAATACCGGACATAAAGCTCCCATCATCCAACCATCTGTATGGGTAGTAGGGCAAGCAGGTACAAGTGGAGATATATTTGTTCTATGGGATGGTATTTGAAGACATGTCATAGGTACATGTATTTTATTTACATATAAGCCTGCATTGTGTGTCGTGGTTAGATGGCCAAATGTAAGAACATTGATGATGATGGACCATTGGACCTGGTAATTGAAAATAGAATAGAATAAAATATGATGGAATGCACTTTTGTTTGTTCATTCATAATAATATAAGCAGAAAATTTCAGTGGATTTGAGCATATTCACTCATACGTCCAGTCGTCCATGTAATCACAGAAGGTAATATTTAAGTTAATACATACAAAGATACAATAAATAGTACTGAAAGTAATACATCACATGATTATTAAGCTTATGCATATATTATTAGATGATATATGATTATATAGTTTGATACTTCCAGGTACAAATGTGTTCATTTATCGAGACATGCCGATCATTGGCAAAGCCAACCTTCTCCCAGATTGTAGGACATTATAACAGCTGTATAAGGGATTATCCATTCGGACATGATCTTATCAGCAAGACTAACCAAATACTGCCATGCAACGTATTCGAAGGAGTTGCCGATACACCAAGTTCCATTGGAACCTTACAATTTTCTGCTGCTGAGATACCAGAAAAAGATTGAAAACACAAAAAATTGACTCATGCAGCTGGTGCGGAACCAGCATAGGCCTACCGGAGGGGGGGCGACTCTGTAAAATTTTGGAAACAGTAAGATTCAGGATTAAATAAAAACCATTGAAAGTTAATAATTTCCAGGCAATTTCATCTGAAATGTTATTTTAGAAATTGATATCTTGAAATTCGGCAAGTGTCGCTCCCCCCCCCCCAAAAAAAAAATCGTGGTACGCCTATCGCCTATGGGAACCAGCACCCCACAACAAAGAATAAAGAGGAGGTTGTTGATTGCCGGCGACTACTGCAGCTATTATAATCAGGATGCTTCTTGCATTAAGGCGATTACGCATCTCAATTATGAGACAGACTTGCAATTTGTGACAATTTTCTTTCTGTGCTCTTAGCTGTAATTTAGGATTAAAAGCATCCTCCAGAGGAGACTCCCCCCCCCCTCTTAACCATGAAGCTGGTAGTCTTACTATAGATTGGTAGAACTACAGAAACTCTACTTAAGGTTTGTCAGCCTGTCTTCTGAGTGTCCACTTACGATCTCGCTTTCTTTTACCAAGATATATGAATAAAGTCACATGTGCCTGCATTACTATGCAGGATTACTTACATCGTAAGATAACTGACAAAGGAGCGTTCTATCCCTGTCGTTGGCAGTTTATAAGACCCCTACCCACCCAGTTATATTGTTGGAAGCTATATCAAGTGCACTTGCATATTTCAGCATATTCTTGTACCAATGGATAATTGAATGCTTCTTCTGGTATCTGTGGGAATTTAACCGAGCCCTTTAAGAAGGAGAGGAAGTCCCAGTGAGATTTGGGTGCACCGTTTAGGCAATGAACAACAGAAACTGGATTTGCCAGTAGGGCTTGTGCTGCCTTAAACCTCAAGGGGTTTAACTGCGGAGATCGAGAGTTTCTGAAAGTAGAATATTTCCTTAAATGAATATTGAACCTTTATTACATGTAATGTGGGGAAGGTGTGGTTATGTTATGTATGAAAATAAAGTGTTATTGCAAAAAATGTTGTAGAATGACTAAACCTGTCACGAAAAGGTTTCTATTCAAGTTCACAGTAAATTAGGTATTCCAATTACAGACTTAGTTGGTTATTCTGAATAAATAAACATTCCCGTTCACAGTGTCCTTGAACGAAGTCTAGGGTTAAAAAAAATGTACAAAGAATCTGTCAACACAGCGTTGTAGTACGTGGTCTCAGCTTCGATTTGATGTAAAGATCTAAAAAATCTGTTGGGGAAATTTTGAGAAAATTGAAATTTAAAATTTTTAGTTTTTCACACCCTTGTCGCATGCAAAATATCAATTTTAGAACTATAAAATAGCATTGCAGTGTTATCGAAATATCACAGCTTATCTAGTTATACATTAGGTTGCTGAATCAGGTGACAAATTATTATAAAATGCATTTTATTTCTAATTTTCACATCATTTTCAACATTTAGAGGTGTTGCAAACTCAACGAATCATATAATGTGTCAAATCAAGTATAAACATGGCCATTTCGGCTTCATTATTTCTTTAACTCAAGAAAAGTCGCATATGAACCACCAAGTTGTGAGAAAATGCCTTGTTAAATTCATTAGTGAGATAAATTGAGATTTTTAGCATTTCACCAGTTAATGTTTTTCAAGTGGGATTCACAGAAACATCTGTAAAGTTATCAGACAACAAATAGTTGACAAATGTAGGAATACCTTCTGTCGGCATCTCGCAAGTGTGCATCTTCACCACAGCTTTGCATGTACATTGTATTTGACATCCAAGGAAATAAAATATTTTTATAGAAGTATTTCTTCAAATCAGCAAAAATAACTCTATGTAAGTGGTCTAATGGCTGAGATGATCTCTTCCAAGTATTATTACAATGTTTCTGTCGATATTGAAATGTAGGTAGCAATTTTAATGGTCTTCTATAGAATTTTAAGTGCCTTTTTGACCAGTTTTTGCCAATTGTTAAGATTATTTCTTGAAATCTAACGGTTGCTTACTTCCAAAATTCAGTTGTTCAGTTTTAGTATGCACAGATAAACAATATAAATTGTGTGCCCATGGAAGAGAATCTGTTGACTATCAATTTAAAACTTTGTTAATTGCACCAAGGCACGCTATAACTGAACAAATGAATTTTGGAAGTACGTAACCACTAGATTCCATGAAATAATCTAAACAATTAGCAAAAAAAGATATAAACGAAGCACTCAAAATTCTTCAGAATACCACAAATTGCTACCTTCATTTCAATATCGACAGAAACATTGTAATAAAACTTGGAAGAGATCATCTCAGCCATTGGACCACTTACATAGAGTTATTTTTGCTGATTTGAAGAAATACTTCTAAAAAATATATTATTTCCTTGGATGTCAAATACAATGTACATGCAAAGCTGTGGTGAAGATGCACACTTGCGAGATGCCGACAGTAGGTATTCCTACATTTGTCAACTATTTGTTGTCCGATAACTTTACAGATGTTTCTGTGAATCCCACTTGAAAAACATTAACTGGTGAAATGCTAAAAATCTCAATTTATCTCACTAATGAATTTAACAAGGTATTTTCTCACACCTTGGTGGTTCATTTGCACCTTTTCTTGAGTTAAAGAAATAATAAAGCCGAAATGGCCATGTTTATACTTGATTTGACACATTATATGATTCGGTGAGTTTGCAACACCTCTAAATGTTGAAAATTATGTGAAAATTAGAAATACAATGCTTTTTATAATAATTTTTCACCTGATTCAGCAACCTAATGTATAACTAGATAAGCTGTGATATTTCTACAACACTGCAATGCTATTTTATAGTTCTAAAACTGATATTTTTCATGCGACAAGGGTGTGAAAAACTAAAAATTTTAAATTTCAATTTTCTCAAAATTTTCCCAACAGATTTTTTAGATCTTTACATCAAATCGAAGCTGAGACCAAGTACTACATTGCTGTGTTGACAGATTCTTTGTACATTTTTTTTAACCCTAGACTTCGTTCAAGGACACTGTGCGTTATTTATTAATCCAAATAGTTTAAAGATTCAGTAAATTACTCTGTTCAAAATTGACTGCACCTGAGATTTTGACAACAATCTCTAAACCCTCTCCCTGGACTTTGCCGGCCTTGTTAACAACATCCTTGAAGGCATCATCTATTTCACAAGGGGGTCATCCTTTGAGGCACCTTAATTACAGAGGGGAATTTATGGTGTGTAAATGAAGAAGCGAGCTACTTGCATCAGTGTTTAGGATTTCATCATGAGTGACAAAGCTGCAATGCTCATCAGAGTTCTTATTTGGGTGTGAACATTCTCTTGAGGCACTGCGCATGCTGGTTTGTGTAATAAAGCCAATAGCTTGTGTAATAAAGCTAATAGAATCCAGGACTTTATAATTGATCATCATCTAGACATTCTTTGTCTGACAGAGACCTGGCTTACCAGCACAGTAAGTGACAATCCTGTTATCAGTGCCCTGCTACCTAATGGCTATAATATTCAGCATAACCCTCGTCCATCTCGTGGTGGTGGAACGGCTGTCATCCATCGTAGCAGCCTCCGTATCCATAGGATGCAGCCCCCAAGTGACTTTATTTCATTTGAAACCACAGAATGTATGATAATGTCCACTCAATGTATACGACTTTTTGTGATCTATAGGCCACCCCCATCAACTAGAAATGGCCTTACTGTGAAGAAGTTTATGGAAGAGTTCACAGAGTTGCTGCAGCATTTAGTAACAAGCCCTAGCGCACTGCTATTGGTTGGTGACTTTAATTTTCACATTAGTGATATGTGTGACAGAGATGCAAGTGCCTTTCTGGAATTGGTTTCTTCATTCGGGCTCAAACAACATGTGACTCAGAGTACCCATCGCAGTGGACACACCTTGGACCTTGTTTTTACGAGGTCTTCTGATTCCATCATGTCATCAACGCAAGCCGAAGACCATGGGTTCCCTGACCACTTTCCTGTGTTCATGGATCTTGCTATGTCCAAACCTGAGTTACCAAAACAGTCAGTGTCTTACCGGAAGATCAAAGACATCCAACCCTCTGCTCTTCATACAGCCATTGGTAGCTCAACCCTTTGTGCTCCATCAACACCGGACCTGTCCCTCGACCATCTTGTGATGTCATATAACACTGAGCTGTCATCCATCATGGACAAACTGGCTCCACTCAAAACCCGCACCATTACCATTCGTCCTCAAGCTGACTGGTATAATAGCAGTATACGTGAGGCTAAACAGAAGCGGAGACAGGCAGAACGGCAGTGGCGAAAATCTGGTTTGACAGTCCACAGAGAATTATTCGTAGAACGTCGGGAGGAGGTTAACTCCCTTATTGCTAAGGCCAAGCAAAATCACTTCGCATCACTGGTAACAGAGAATAAGGGTGACACCAAACAGCTCTTTAAAATTGTGAACACTCTACTCGGTAGAAATATTGCTGCACCTATGCCCAAAGACAAATCACCATCAGAGCTTGCAAGTTTGTTTAATGACTTTTTTGTCAAGAAAATCCAGAAGATTCGCAGTTCCATCAGTAGCGATTCACCGTCACCATGTGCATCATCTCCTGCAGTTACTTGCTCTTTTTCCAACTTTCAACCGCTTTCAGTTGAACAAGTAGCAAAACTCATAACTGCATCTCCAAACAAAAGTTGTGATCTCGATCCACTTCCGACTTCTTTTGTGAAGGATGAAGTAGAACTGTTGGCTCCAGTTATCTGCGCTATTATAAATAGATCATTGGAAACAGGTGTTTTTCCCGAAATATATAAATCTGCAGTAGTATCTCCTTTGTTGAAGAAGCCATCATTGGATCCGGAGGAATTTAAGAACTATCGGCCAGTTTCTAACTTGGCCTTTGTATCGAAGCTCATTGAAAAAGTTGTTGCCTCACAACTTCAGTCATATCTCAGTAGCAACAACCTGGTTGAACCATTCCAGTCAGCATATCGGCAAGGACATAGCACTGAGACTGCACTACTTCGAGTACACAATGATGTGATCTGTGCTATCGGCAAGAAAAAGGCTATTCTGCTGCTGTTACTCGATCTCTCAGCAGCGTTTGATACCGTTGACCATCAACGCCTACTACAGACCCTCAGTGACCTTGGTATCGGCGGAACTGCATTAACATGGTTAACATCGTACTTGAGTTCCAGGTCACAAGTCATCAGGATTAAGGGCACTAAATCAGATCCAGTGTGTCTTGATTGCGGAGTCCCACAAGGATCTGTGTTAGGGCCGATTTTATTTACAATTTACACATCATCTCTCGGGGCTCTCCTCCGTAGTAATGGCATTAACTACCATCTATATGCTGATGACAGTGAATTGTACCTCAGCTGCAAGGTTGATGAGCTTGATGTTGCCGTTAGTCGACTGGAATCATGTTTATCATCTGTTCAAGCATGGATGGCTCATTATTATTTAAAGATGAATGATGACAAGACTGAGCTGCTGGTGATCTCTTCAAAACAAGCTGGTCAAAAAATTAGTGTTCCATCCTTGCAGGTCGGAAGCCACAGCATTGCACCAACATCTACCGCCAAGTGCATCGGTGTCACTATGGACTCTCACCTTTCTATGGATGCACATATCTCATCAGTGTGCAGATCATCATATTATCATCTTCGCAACATTGGATACCTAAAGCGATATCTTGATCAAGAGTCCTTGGAAACTATTGTGCATGCTTTTATTACCAGCAAACTTGATTATTGCAATGTTCTGTACAGTGGTTTACCATCAGCCCAGATAAACAAACTCCAATCAATACAAAATGCAGCTGCCCGCATACTAACTGGGTCACGGAAATTCGATCATATTACTCCGGCTCTGCGATCCTTACATTGGCTGCCTGTTCAACAAAGGATCAAGTACAAATCATTGGTGATCATTTATAAGACTGTGAATGGTGTGGCTCCTGGTTACCTGAGAGAGCTGTTACAGCCTTATACTCCTGCCCGCAACCTTCGATCCCAGAACTGTAATCTTCTCAGAGTGCCATTTACAAATTCTAATTTAGTCATGACTCGTGCATTTAGTTTTTATGGTCCAAGACTCTGGAATGAACTGCCTCATGATCTTAAATCTTCACCTTGTCTTAATGTTTTTAAACGTAAACTTAAAACTTATCTTTTTATTGAATATTTTGACTAAAAGTTTTTAAGTACTTATTTAAATTTATATGTTTTTATATTTACAATCTTAATTTTTACATGTTATTATACACCTATTTATTGTAATCAAGCGGTTAGAGCAGTTGTGGAATTTTCGCTTTATAAAATAAATTTATTATTATTATTATTTGTTTGAAGAAGATTGTGACATAAATTTTATAGTTTGACATCAAGGTTAATGACAAAAGAATTGTACACTGCCAGATAATGTTGTTGTTGTTTTTTTTTTGTACAACCACAACTAGCAACTTATGTCTAAGCCAAGTTTTACACCTTACCGAAGAGTCCCAATGTTTTCAAACAAAGTGTGTTATTGTTTTTCACAAGATACCAGTCATCATAATTTCATATAACTTTTAAAAATTCGTCAATGTATCAACTAGGGCAAGTATCGAAGCAAAACGACCTAAACATATGCAATCCATATGACAATGCAGTTAGTCAGTTTCTTGAAATCTGTGCTTGTAATATACAAAGTTATGCAACTAAACATGTTATATAAAAGTCTTGGGATAAAGCAAAGTACAAACTAGAAAAAAATGGAGTAAAAACAAATTTAAAGGGTATCTTCCAAAGGGGTGCTAATCTGCAACGAGCTCTTCACGTTACAACATAAAACCAGCATTACTCTGCATCGATCAATGTTCTATAGTTTTCAGAATCAAAAAAACAAACAAATCTAGGAAAAAAAAAAGAGGCAATTTGTTGGGTACCTTATTGTTACAATAAGTTTTTTTTAATATATGGTACTGCTAATAAATACGAATTTAATCTTACTGTTGTGCATGATGAAATACCACCATATCTATCCATCTATATATATCAACATTCCTATAAATCTATGCTCTCTTTTATGTCACCGAAAACTGTGCAAATTTGCCACAATGAGTTAGCTCACTCTATGACAACCTTAATAAACAACTCATTCAATAATTGTCAATACCCTAAAGACATGAAAAGGAGTGAAGTCTCTCCAATATTTAAAAAGAAAGACTTTATGATAAAGGATAATTATAGACCAATTAATATCATAGGTATATTTCCAAAGATTTTCGAGGCAGTTATAGCTAAACAAATAGAGAATTTTATGAATCCTATGTTTAACAAGCACCTTGGTGCATACAGAAAGGGACATGGTTGCAGCCAAGTACTAACAGCAGCAATGGACAACTGGAAGAAAGCACTGGATGAAAACCATGTCGTAGGGATGATCCTAATGGATCTGTCTAAAGCATTTGATGCTATTCCCCATGATTTGTTGATAGCAAAGCTGCATGCTTATGGCTTCACAGTTGACGCATGTAATTTTATGTTGAGCTACCTAACAGATAGGACCCAACGAGTGAAAATTAAGGATAAAAGAAGCTCTTGGAAAACAGTAACCAGAGGAATTCCTCAAGGCTCATGCTTAGGCCCACTATTATTCAATATCTTCATTAATGACCTGTTTCTTAATATAAAAAAGGCAGAATTATTTAACTATGCAGATGATAATACACTCAGCACAAGCGGAAACTCCTTTGATGTAGTCACTAATGTACTAATCCAAGATTCACAGAATGCAATAAAATGGTTCACAGAAAATTTTATGCAAGCGAATCCAAATAAATTTCAATTAATGTTTCTTAAACCGAGTCACTCCCCTATCACCGCACCAGCCTTTTTGAAGCTAGATGATGCCACCATAGACACCGATAATGAAGTTATATTGCTTGGTGTTAGGATCGATAACAAACTAAATTTAGATTCACATGTATCTAATCTATGTAAAAAAGCAGCACGACAATTAAAAGTTTTAATGAGATTTAAAGGTCTACTTGGTCCTAAAGAAAAAGAAATATTATTTAAAACATTCATATTGTCAAACTTTAATTTTTGTCCTGTTGTATGGAATTTTTGCAGTAAAACGTCACGCAATAACATTGAAAGAATTCAAGAACGTGCATTAAGATTTCTGCTACTGGATTCGAGAAGCACTTACCCTGAATTATTAAAAAAGAGTGGATTCAAGACTCTACATTTGCATAGATTAAAGAAAATGGCTATTGAAGTTTTCAAATGTATCTATAAACTAAATCCTTCCTTCCTAAATGCAATGTTTCATGTAAAAGAGAATGTGCGGAATTTAAGAGATCCATCTATTTTATTTGTTCCAAGATTTAAGACGATAAGATATGGCAAAAAAACATTTACTTATTATGGTGCTCATTTATGGAATTTGCTACCTAATGACATGAAACAATGTATTGACTTGGATGGTTTTAAAAATTTACTGCATACTTGGGAGGGGCCAGCGTGCTCATGTAATATATGTAATTTGTGATATCTAAGTACTATTATTTTATAGTATTATTTTATTGATTGTTATTGTTATTGTTTTAATTGTTTTATTTGTTTTGTCACATAATAGCCACTGAGCTAATGTTTTTATTGTTAACTCTGTGACGTAAAATAAAGATTTTTATTATTATTTATTATTATTTATGTCAGATAATCGCTTTGGGTTTAAAAAAACTGATTGAATTGACCCACTGCCAGAGTAAAGGCCTATTAGGATTTATACCCCATGAAAGGAAGTCCCGATTCACCTTAATTTGCGTGACGAACCTTAATGCTAAGCTTTCAACCAAATTTCTGTGGAGAGCTTTTGCCATTTCTGGTTTGCCAGATTATGTGACCTCTTTTACATCTGAGGCCAGCTGGATCTGTCAGTTATTCTCCTGGCTAAGATCTCTGCCCTCGCTAATGTCAAATATAGCTCAGGTTGCACAGGTCAAGATGCCTTAATGCCCGAATTATGTCGAGGAATGGAAGAAGAAAGACAGTGTCAGAGGTTCCTTCATGTCATTGCAGCTAGTAATAGCTGAGTGGTATAACAGTACTGCATGTGCAAAGTGAATTGTACACATATTTGCTGCTATGAGAGGTAATGAATTTTTAAAACAGGGAAATATGTGCAAATGCATGTAAATCAAATGCTCTTCGCCTCATTCTTCATAGATTAATCTTTTAAACATTTCACAATCAGCTAATTTGAACTTTTTTATGTATCGTTTGCGAATAATATTCTCATTCCAAATGGTAAAAACTTCACATTTTCTTAGGAAAACTAAAGAGACAGAGAGTATGATAAGATTTTGATCATTAATTAATTATGTACATTAAAATACAGGGTATGGTGTGTTTTTCTAATGATAATGTTCTGATTTCAGATAAAGCTTATATGAAATTAACGTCTGTTTTTGCAGTATCCAATTCTCTTCGAATAAAATTTTGAAAGAAATTCAAGCCTGATTTTCTCTTCAATCCAATGCACATTTATGAATGTATTATAAAAATTGATTGAGATTGCAAATCATATTTCTTAGCCATTTTTTGTTACATCAAATTATTAAAAGAATCAAAATGCCCTATTTGTAACGGCCATTGAATCCTAATGTGAATATTAATTTTGTTATAATTATTAAAGGGAAATCAAGCGTCTTTAGAGTTGAACATTTAATTTATAGGCTGCATGCCTCTGGCAAATGACAAATTGTCATCAAAGTGAATAATAAATGAGAATGAAGCCTACGCCAACAAATTCCCAATTCTGGAACAGATAAAGCGTGTAAAAACAAACGTTTGATTAGGTTAAATCCTTGTCAACTTGTGCAATCTAGAGTGACACATTAAATGAAAAAATTGTGGAACCATATTTTGAAGGAATAATCAGAATGTAAATGTAAAGGTACACTAGTTTAATCACCAAACTGAGATTAACAATAAAATTCAAAAGTACCCAAAACCTGGAAAAACCAGAAGCTCAGTCAGGATCGCCTAACTCTTTGCGCTTGATTTGAATTTCACCTGCAGTTGCACTCACTTCTGACTGGCTAACCTCAACAACAAGTATTGCACAACAAAATGTAGCAACAGTAAACAAAGTACAGCCTGCAGAGGTGGTACAAGATGATTCCTAATAATCAACCACTTCCTCCAACTGTCACCTTTTACAAGAGGGTTACTTTAGAGACACCTTGACAGTGGCCTTCAACCTCCTCCATTGCCTTCATTATACCTGAAGGCCAATTCTTGAAGAAGGCCAATTTAGAGAGGCCTTGTAAAAGAGCAAGCTACTTGTGACAGATATCCTCTACCCAAGAGTTTTGAAGCCGAAAATCTACTCTTGTCTCAATAAAAACATTTAAAAACTGTAATAGGAAGATAATTATAATTTTTTTTTTTCTATTGTAAATTTTTGAAGATTGGGTGATAGGTCTCCTTTTGGCGGTCCTCTTCATTGGTTCTTCCTTGTGTTGGATGTCCATTCATATCAGCTATTCACATTTGTGGCATATTACTGCACTTTCCAATGTTCAGCTATATCCAGCTGTTTTGAAAATCCCATCACCTACAAATATGTTCTTGTTTTCGAGACAAACAGATCATTGGCAAAGCTAACCTTCTCTCAGATGCTAAGACATTATAACAGTTGTATAAAGGATGATCAATATCGGACGTGATCTTATCAGCAAGACAAACCACATACTGTCATGCAAAGTATTCGAAGGAGTTGCCAATACACCGAGTTTCCGTGGAACGTTACAATTTTCTGCAGTTGAGCCATCAAAACCAGACAAAGATTGAAAAACAAAATAGACTCTGCACCCCACAACAAAAGCTAAAGAGTCGGTTGTTGATTGTAGTGGACTAAACTGCAGCTATTGTCCTAAAGATTCTTCTGGTATTAAGGCGATTGCGCATCTCAATTATGAGACAGACTTGCAATTTGTGACAATTTTCTTTCTGTGCTCTTAGCTGTAATTTAGGATTAAAAGCATCCAGAGGAGACTCCCCCCCCCCTCTTAACCATGAAGCTGGTAGTCTTACTATAGATTGGTAGAACTACAGAAACTCTAACGTTTGTAAGCCTGTCTTGTGAGGGTCCACTTACAATCTTTCTTCTCCCAAGATATATGAATAAAGTCACATGTGCCTGCATTACTATGCAGGATTACTTACATCGTAAGATAACTATACATGTTCCCCTATTTACTCTTCATATCCGACCAATGACTTAATTGTTTAATTTTAGAGATAGATATTGTGTAATTTCTGGATAATTATTTGGTAATGGCATATACGCTTATGGCGTCAGCCAACCATAATTTCATAGATGTAATCAACTGTTTATTTTCTCTCAATTTTGTACGCCAG
The DNA here is from genome assembly GCA_026936325.1 of Platynereis dumerilii. Lineage (NCBI taxonomy): Eukaryota > Metazoa > Annelida > Polychaeta > Phyllodocida > Nereididae > Platynereis > Platynereis dumerilii. The sequence goes on from JAPTHN010000002.1 coordinate 105,947,768, forward strand.
TCTTTTTTTATGGTCAATAAATAAAATCAAATCAAAATCACATCAACTTGCAGAGGAGTTTTCTATCCCTATCATTGGCAGTTTATAAGACCCACTTAGTTACATTGTTGGAAGCTATATCAAGTGCATTTCAATATTTCAGCATATTCTTCTTCCATTGGATAATTGAATGTTTCTTCTGGTGTCTGTTGGAATTTAACCAAACCCTTTAAGAAGGAGAGGAAGTCCCTGTGAGATTTGGGTGCATCGTTTTGACAGAGACTGGATTTGCCAGTAATACTTGTGCTGCCTTAATACCTCAAGGGGTTTAACTGTCGAGATTGAGAGTTCCCGAGACTAGAATATTTCTTTGGATATGAGCCATATTCGAGTGAGTATTGAACCTTTATTACATGTAATGTGGGGAAGGTGTGGTTATGTTGAAAATAAGTCACATTGACAATACAATATTATGATAAGCCCCAATGGGTATGGTGGTATTTTGATATGTACTCCATGAGTTTAACAGATTCTGACCTCTGTAACCACAAGTGCATCATGACCTCTTTACAATTGGGAGTACATCTCAAAATACCACCATGCAAACATTGGGTTTTATTTTTATCCCATATTGTAATCAAAAAGGAAGATGAACTTCACTCAGATGGTCTGTACTCTTTTATAAATTTGACATTGGCATCAGCCTATCAGAGCACGTCGCCATGGACTTTTAAGATTTATTCCCACTCATGAAAAGATCCTCAGTCCCTTGTTCCACTTGTGCAAAACACCCATTGTTACAAAGGACTCAGGATCTCTTCAACTCATGAAGGATATATCTAAAAACACCACCGTATACCATTTAGTCTCATTGAACACTGCACCGCAGCTAATTAGAATGGATAACTCTATTTGATTTAGTAATTCTAGAAAATTGACTTCGATGTGGATGGCCGTGTGTGTGTGTGTGTGTTACTTTTTAAGGCAATAATTCATGATATGATTGAAAACGTGTGCCATAAATGCAACATGTATGCGTGATGCCCTGGAGTGATATTGGTTTTGGTTTAGTAATACAGTAATTATGAATACAGCGTTTGCTGATTTTATTTGGAGCAAATTGCTTTTTCGTTCCACCTGCAGTAATATGGCTCACAAGAGCTGAGATGGCACCTGAGGCCCAACAAGCTATTGCACACTGTGACGAAAGGTCTGCAACATCACAGCATTGAATACACATTGTTTCAAGATGAGCTTTTCAAATTATAGTACCTGAGTAGGGGAGACAGGACTCGAATTTAAAACTGACTACTTGCTTTAAATTATTATTGTTTTTTTTCAAGCTGTGTGTTTTTGAAAACTTCATTTGGATTTGGCAGTTAAATGGTGACATCATCGGGTATCTGTGAACATGATAGGTCTAATCTTCAACCTGTGACCAGCAGTTCAGAGTTTGACATCAAGGTTAAAGATAAAAGAATTGAACACTGCCAGACAATGTTGTTAATTTTTTTTTGCGCCCAAAGGCAGCAGCTTCACCTCAATCTGCAAAATTCTCACAAAAATTGTCACCTGACGTTTAGTCAAATATCCTGTTAGTGTGAGTATACGTTTAGCTGAAATATCTCAAATTTATATGTAATTAGAAGTAAACAATATGGGGAATTATGTCAAGGTGAAATAAATGATATCGAAGTGTTACTTTCCAAGTTATAGCCCCTCAAATGTGACACTCTGAAAAATTTTGTCAACCTAAAATGTGCATTTGTGCCTGTTTTGTGACATATTTTTCCCAAAAACATGACAAAGGGATGAGATTTCGTCATTTCTGATGCCTTTATTGGAAAGTAGACAATTTTTGCCAGAAGGTAAGTTTAAAACCTTGTTCAAAAAATTAAAAATGAGCCTTCAGGATTTTTTTCAGTCAAATGTCACAAATTTGTGAGTTAAAGCTTGAACCTTGTCTTACATATAAGTCTTGGGATAAAGCAAAGTACAAACTAGAAACACACATGGTAAAAAAAATTTAAAGGGTACTTCCAAAGGTCCGCTAATTTGCAAAGAGCTCTACACGTAGCATAAAATTAGCATTACTCGGCATCGATCAATGTTCTATAGTTTTCAGAATCAATAAAACAAGCTAATCAAGCTAAGAAAGAGGCAATTTGTCGGATACCTCTTGGTTATAAATATGATTTTTCCTAATATACGGTACTACCTATATAAATTTAATCTGACCGTAGTGAGTGATGAAATACCACCATATCTATCCATCTCTATATATGAACATTTCAATAAATCTATCCACTCTTTTATGTCAGATAATCACTTTGGCCTTTAAACTGATTGAATTGACCCACTGCCACAGTAAAGGCCTATTAGGATTTATACCCCATGAAAGGAAGTCCCGATTCACGTTAATTTGCGTGACGAACCTTAATGGTAAGCTTTCAACCAAATTTCTGTGGAGAGCTTTTGCCATTTCTGGTTTGCCAGATTGCGTGACCTCTTTTACATCTGAGGCCAGCTGGATCTGTCAGTTATTCTCCTGGCTAAGATCTCTGCCCTTGCTAATGTCGAATATAGCTCAGGTTGCACAGGTCAAGATGCCTTAATGCCAGAATTATGTCGAGAAATGGAAGAAGACAGTGTCAGAGGTCCCTTCATGTCATTGCAGCTAGTTATTGCTCAGTGGTATAACAGTACTGCATGTGCAAAGTGAATTGTACACATATTTGCTGCTATGAGAGGTGATGAATTTTTAAAACAGGGAAATATGTGCAAATGCATGCAAATCAAATGCTCTTCAGCCTCATTCTTCATAGATTAATCTTTTAAACATTTCACAATCAGCTAATTTGAACTTTTTTATGTATCGTTTGCGAATAATATTCTCATTTCATGCGGTAAAAACTTCACGTGCATTTTCTTAGAAAAACTAAAGACACAGAGAGTATGATAAGATTTCGATCATTAATTGATTATGTACATTATATACAGTATATGATGCGTTTTTCAAATGATAATGTTCTGATTTCAGATAAAGCTTATATGAAATTTACGTCTGTTTTTGCAGTATCCAATTCTCTCGGAATAAGATCTTGAAAGAAATTCAAGCCTGATCTTCTCTTCAATCAAATGCACATTTACGGAAATGTATGGTAAAAAATGATTGCAAATCACATTTCTTAACCATTTATTCAATGTTATAGATTTTCATCAAACTCTTACAAGAATCAAAATGCCCTATTTGTAACGGCCATTGAATCCTAATGTGAATATTAATTTTGTTATAATTATTAAAGGGAAATCAATCATCTTTAGAGTTGAACATTTAATTTCTTGGCTGCATGCCTCTGGTTTGACAAATCACAAATTGTTATCAAAGTGGATGGTAAATGAGATTGATGCGTACGTCTACAAATTCCCAATTCTGGAACAGATAAAGTGTGTAAATAGAAATAGGTTAAATACTTGACACCTTGTGCAATTTACAGTGACACATGTATTTAATGCAAAAATTATGGAAGTATCTTTAGAAGGAATAATCAGAAGGTAAATGTGTTTCTCTTGAAAATGGTATGATAGTTTTGTCACCAAACTGAGATTAACAATAAAATTCAAAAGTACCCAAAACCTGGGAAAAAACTAGAAGCTCAGTCAGGATTTCCTAACCCGTTGCACTCAAAATTTGGAAAATCTAAAATCTCAGACAGGATTGCCTTACTCGTTGCACTTTTTTGCATTTGATTTCAATTTCATCTGCAGTTTCACTCACTTCTGACTAGACTGGCTAACCTCAAAATCTGAAGTATTGCACAAATGTAGCAGCTGTCATCAAAGTACACCTTTCAGAGGTGACACAAGGTGATTCATTTGCTGTTCCTGATAATCAACAGCTCCCATCAAGAATTATATTTTGCAAGAGGGCTACTTTAGAGACACCTTGGCAGTGGCCTTAAATTTAGCCTCCAGCTTTTTGGTTTTGTACATTAATTTTTATCTAACCCATATAAACGTATGTAAAACATCAACACAGCTATGTATGAATTAATGGAAGTGCTGATGCAACTTTGCTCTAATCTAGCTAAATGTTATTATACCATACTGACTTTTAACATCCTCTAATATCCAATTTCTCATTAATACGTCCATCACCACATGAATGTCCCTAACAAAGCAAATCTTAATGACTCCATTAATAATTCATCATTAAAGAAAACAAGTAGCAGCAGCCATAGAATTCATAGCCCCACCGACAAAGGTGTCACTAATGGGTTTCTCATTCCAATTACATGGAGCTATCACAGCCACCTTTTAAGAAAGAGCTTACCAAAGCTCTACTTACTTGTTCCCCAGAATTGGGAAGACATATTATTGTATGCTTGATTGCTTGTTTTGGTTGTGCTCACGTCGATGGAAAATATCCAACTTCTGCAGTGCAAAGGAATATCATACAACCAACAACCTGCTCAGTTGGTGTATTTCCATATTCAACACATTCCTTCTCAGTTGGATAATTGAATGTTTTACTTGGGGTTGTACTGGCATCTGTAGGATTTAAGGCAAGCTGTCCATTAGGAGGAGAGAATGTCTCTGGGAGATTTTGGTGCATCTTTTAAGCAGTGGACCAGTGGTACACTGGGTCTCGATTTGCTGGTAACACAAGTTTGTGCTGCCTTAATATTGCACAGGTTTGCCTTTGGTGATGATTTTGAAACACAGTGCCTCCACGCCCCCCCCCCCCCATAGGGATGCCGCCGCAGCTTACAAATAATTAATTGAGCTTCTGAAATCCTTATTATTTGCAGCCATGAAAACGATCTTTGATCAATATTCTCAATTTATTTCACACTTGGGATGATCTCTCGGATGCTGTTATCTCTTGATTCAGAGAAGTCTCCCGATAATGAAGAGATATATGCATGTACTAGTTGTTTATCCTTGCCTCTTTATTAGAACTGAACACTTAGTCTGGCTGCCTGCATTTTCTATTTATACAATTTGTGGGTATCTTGGCGATTTCCTTCTATAGTTCAAGGACCTCAACCATCCTCTGCCCTCCTCTCATTGCCATCCCTTCCGACATTGTGAATATTCCAGATGAGAGAAAATATTCAACTACAGGTTTCTGTTGATACCATCACCGTTACCAGTGATATTTAGCATGGCTGACAAACTGGGATAGTAGATACAATATATATTTCCTGGCATCATGCAGCAATATTGAGGATATCAAAGGATTAATATGTAACCACACAGCAAAATTTGAAAGTTTTACTCAGCTGAAGTGATTGAGTGAGATTGTTGCACAACATACATTGTAGCGTGTTGTTTTGAGTGACGATTATCTTTCAGTCTATGTTAGCTCAAAGGAATTGTGCAACCATCTAACCAAATTGTTTAAGCTGACTCAAACTTGAATTGAATTGAATTGAATTATTCATTTATATAGCGCTACTTTTTACTTTAATGAATATCCAAGTGCGCTTTACAATGGGTACATCATATACATCATATATACATTAAGTTTGTTTGTTTGTTTGTTTTTTTGTGTTTTACGCCTCTGCAGCACCTTAGTGGGCTATATCGAGGCAGGCGATCGCCGTATGATGATGAGATGAGAAGACTGTGAGTCTGGAACATACCCTATTAATTCAGGGATATATACATTAAGTACATTGACAATTATGAATCCTGGACTATTTATAGATTCTTCATCAGCACCAGGTGGCAGCTCCTTCCTTTTCTTGCTTCATTTCAAGGATCCAGGCATCCAGTTCATTCCATGTGAAGTCTGGTTGGGGTGTATGCTACATACACCAGACAGGAGGGTGTACCTCTGCCTACACACTGGCCACCCTCCTCGGCCACAGCCACCACCAACTCACTCCAATGTAGTTCCAGGACGGGGATTCGAACCCACGTCCTCTTGAGCCAGTGGATTCAAAACCAACTGCTATAACCATTAGGCCACGGAGGAAACACAAATTTTACAGTGTAAATAGCTCAGTTTCCTTTCCTTGGGCAACAGTTTATTGGAAAGCCATTATCGGATGAACTAATTAATCGAATATTGTGGGGAAGCAGGCAATTTTGTGTAAATGTCTGGTTAATTACTGGGTATCAGTATGATGCAGTGGAAGGAAAAGAATTGATGGAATGCCAAGGCAAAAGTATTGCGAAATTAGCAGGCAGACTAAATTTACTCTGGTTGATAAATGTCTAATAGCATCTGCCTCATGATGCCCTCATCCAAGCTCTAAATGTCAGTTACAATGTAACTGCATTTGCTGCAACAGTTTAGTAGGAGTCAGCAACAATCACTGAGTGGATTTAAAAAGGATTATTATAAGTAGTGGGAGCTGGGTTGAACTTTATTGAATTGGTGGTTTGCTTAATGAGCTGTCTCAGAGAAAATCATGCAAAATCCAGAGATCTTGATTGATGACCGACTCGGAATTGGCTAAAATTTTCCACACATCAAGGTTTGGGTCTTTAAACATGTAATGCATGGTCAAAGGTCTAATTTCATTTTTTAAGGTTGTGCCACAGCATCTTGAAAAAAAGATGTTTTTCACTAAAAATTGACTAAAAATTCACTCCGAGCGCCCTTGAAATTGCATGTTTTTAAAGCCTCATTAAATCTGATAAACTGCAAATATATTCATGTAAGTTTAAAAAGTTTGTCATTTGGAACCTTAAAAATGCAAAAAATTCTTTAAATAAATTTTGACATCATTCATCTGTTTTTGGCAGCTTCCCAAAAATTTGTCTTCGATGGATTTTTGAAAATTGTGAAAAACACCCTATGTTTAAGGGGGCTGTTCTCAATGCGCGACGCCTTTAGAAACCTGATTTTAAAAAAATAGGAATGCAGGACACTTGAATTTTACTAAATGTGTGTCCGTTCCGTGGGATATTTTGTTGTAAAATTGCAATAACAGGCGCTAATTTTCGAATTTTTCATTAAAATGTGAAAAACTATGTAGTTCAACAGCATCTACTTAAAAGCCAGATATGAAAATTTTTGGTTTAAACCACATTTTTTGGGTGAGAGAATTGCAATATGTCCTTTTCTATGACACTTCACCCCAATCCAAGACGGCAGTTGAGCTTGAATTCAAAATGGCCGCCAAAAAGTAAATTGTATGCAATTTTGCTCCAAATTGGGATAGAGCGGCACTATTTTGGCTTCAAAGACGGGTTAAGGGGCCTGAGAAAGTGAGTTATGATATCAATTTTCATTTTACATCCAGCCGATCCAAGTTGGCATCCAAAATGGAATTCAAAATGGCTGCCGAAAGGTAAATACTACCTCTTTTCACTCATAAATGGGATTGATCGCAACTGTTTAGGCCCAAACATGAGTTTTTTGGGTCTGAGAATTCCATTATGATATCCAGTATAGTCCATTTACATTTTCCTACAAAGATGGTGTCCAAGCTGCAATTCAAAATGGCCGCCAAAGGCGTATTTCACCTATTTTTGCTCCTAATTGAGATTGATCACCACTATTTTGGCCCAAACATGGGTTTCGGGGGTCTTAGAATTCAATTATGATATTCAGTATAGTCCATTTACATTTTCATAACAACACAGTGTCCAAGCTGCAATTCAAAATGGCCGCCAAAGGTGTATTTCACCTATTTTTGCTCCTAATTGGGATTGATCACCACTATTTTGGCCCAAACATGGGTTTCGGGGGTCTTAGAATTCAATTATTATATACAGTATAGTCCATTTACATTGTCATAACAACACAGTGTCCAAGCTGCAATTCAAAATGGCCACAAAAGGTGTATTTCACCTATTTTAGCTCCTAATTGGGATTGATCACCACAGTTTGGGCCCAAACATGAGTTTTTGGGGTATTAGAATTCCATTATGATACCCAGTATAGTCCATTTACATTTTCCTAACAAGACAGTGTCCAGGCTGTAATTCAAAATGGTCGCCAAAGGTGTATTTCAACAATTTTAGCTCCTAATTGGGGATTGATCACCACAGTTTGGGCCCAAACATGGGTTTTGGGGTCTCTGAGAATTTGATTATGATATCCCTTTTCATTTAATTTAATCCAAGTTGACGTTCAAATCTGGAATTCAAAATGGCCACCACAGGCATACTTCGCATATTTTTGCTCATAATTTGGATGTAACTGCCCTATGAGGGTAAAAACATGGGTTTTTGGGGTCTGAGAATTCAATCATGATATCCGTCTTCGTGTCCGAGGTCGCCTCGTGTCTTTTGTCATGATGCAGCTTTGTCAAGTGTAAACAATGAAAGTATGAAAGTTGTTACGGTCCCTAAAACATTTCACATGCAAAATGACAACTCATAGTACTACTTGCCTGTGGTTACACTAGTCAAAATGATACCCTACCAAGAATTTCATGTCTCTCCTCTTGAATATAAGATTGTAATTGGCCAAAATCATCTCAGAATGCATGCAGCCTTTGACATTCAACGCACATTTGTTTTGCAAAAACCAGATAGTGGTGTTTTGCAAAAACCGGATGGTTGTGGTAGTTTTGGGGGTATATTTTACCTATTTCGGTCGAAATATGGGTTTTTGGGGTCTGAGAATTTGAATTATGTTATTAATATTCATTTTCTTCCATCCGATCCAAGATGGTGTCCAAGCTGAAACCAAAATGGTTCTCCTATTTTTGCTCCTAATTGGGATCGATCTGCGCTGTTCAGGTCCAAACATGGGGGTCTGAGAAGTCAATTATGCAGTCCATTTTTTCTTTGACTACTCCCAATCACCCCAATCTAAGTTATCATCCACAACGGAATTCAAATGTGAAAAAGCTGCTGCAGAATAATATTTATGTCTATCAGTTTGTTCCTAATTGAGATGTAGTTGCATTATTTTGCGTGCCTAACAACGATTTTTTTGGTCTTACTATTTAATTTTGACAATCATGCTCTTTTCCCTATAACCTGATCCAAGATAGTGCTAAGGTAGAATTCAGAATTGCCACCTATACATTGTAGTAAATTTGACCTACTTGGGATGTAACTTATCTTGCTTCCGGAAGTTTGAGGTATGGGAATTCAATTTGTGACCATTTCTGGCACCTGTATAGCATGCCTAATTAGTTAATCAGTTTGTACTTTTGGTTGTAAAATTGTAACATTCCAGGCCCTGTCCAAAAACCATGTTGGACTTGGGTTTCAGTAAAGTTGGAACTGAATGCTCTGTTTGACTCCAAAATAGGAGCTCTAGCCGTAATTTAGGTTAAAAATAGTTTTCTTTAGCTTTTTTTGGGATCTACCTAAAAAAGAGTCAGCACGGACATGCTAAATTTGGATTGGGTTGGCACAATATTCAATTCACTGATGCTAAATTCTACTTTTATATTTAGAAAGGTAGGCTCTATCCAAATATAGATAAAACTCCATTTTCAGCTACCACTTTGGGAATGTCAATACTTCAGATTTGGTCATTTGGACCCAGAAGTACAGAACAATTCATCAATATATCTCAATTAGGAGCAAAGGTAGACTTCACTTTTTGGCAATCATTTTCAATGACGTCATAGATGCCGTCTTGTAGTGGATGGAAGTAAGAGGTAAAATAAAAATTGATATCTTGCAGTGTTGGAGTCCTCGAGGCCGGCCTCGGGGCCAATTTTGATGGCCTTGGCCTCGGTCTCCGTCTCGGATGACCAATCCTTGGCCTTGGACTCGGTCTCGGACCCTCTGGCCTCGGATATTTGTCCGAGGCACGTCCGAGGCCAGCGAAATTAATAAAGTACAATTTTGCTGGAACAGTCAAACAAAATTTTCCTGTCAGCTAAATGTAATTATGTGTCAGTTTATTTAATATGAGGATCCTATTATCCTATATAATATTAGAATCTGAGAGAATCATTTTCTGCTTGTCTTTTAAGACTGTCTATATCTAGGCCTTTTTATGCCGAGTGCCAAGTTATAAGCGATGCCATTTTTTAAAATAGATATGAAATTATAAATCGATCAAAAGTATTTGAATATTTTTTGAATTTTTATTTTCCTTCGCTAATTGAGTTGAACATTCTTTCTTGTAAATATCGACCATAACGATTTGAAGTTTCAAATATTTTGTTTACATGCAATGCAAGATGCGTTAGTACCTGATCATTAACTTCACACATCAGAGTGTCTGTCTTAAAACGCAACTCAAAAAAATGGAATGGGACAAAATTTGTGACAGAATCTCATCCATGCCTCAAAAAATATTCCAAATAATTTTGATATGACACAAATATGCCTCTCCCTAATAAATTGGAATCCAGCAATGCAGAGTATCTATCTACATGTATCTAGAAAGCGTAACTTTTAAAGCAGTTACAGTAAAGCCCGTAATGAAAGTGATAAGCTGCCTCAGATTTAAAAAACAACCATTTTTTTTCCAGTCATGGTGAAAGATTAATTAATTCTTTCTCAGAAATCTTGAAATTAATTTCTGATGGATGGGCTATCTCAGTCTAAAATGTTTAATTTAGAAGTAGATAATTAAACATAATTGAGGTTGTCAGACACTAAAAACAAATCTAATCAGTCACTGTTTCCGTTAAAAAAAATTCCCAGTTCCATGCCTGTTCTGTAATGGTTGCCCCCTTATTGTCTTCATTTTTTTTTACTTGAGTCATTGAGTGAATCTTTAATTGCACTGTTATAGCCTTGTCATAAGAGTTGGCTCAATGCCGATAATATACAAGCTAAAATAGTTTGGCAGTCAACCGACATTTTTGTCAAGCCGGCCTCGGTCTCGGTCTTGGTCTCGGGTGCTCATGCCTCGGTCTCGGTCTCGGAGGGCCATGCCTCGGTCTCGGTCTCGGTCTCGGATGCTCATGCCTCGGTCTTGGTCTCGGATGTCCTGGCCTCGACTCCAACACTGATATCTTGTTTCATTTCTAATTCCCGCAAAATGCAAGTTGATGCCTGACAAATGACAAATGACAAATGACAAATGATTTATTTCACTCAAAGACCCCTCACAGGGGTATGCGAGTTACATAAATTGTATAAAACACTAATTTGGCAAGTGCGGAACATGGAAAAACAGAAAACAGATTTGGCATATATCGGAACATAAGTAATAATATAACTACACTAATAAACTTCCTGAGTAATATGAACTACAATAACAATAAAATTATTGCTACCTTAAGAAAAAGAACAGTCAGAACATGTCCATAATAATCTTTACAAATCTAGCTAATTTGACTAGTTGAGTTTTACTTTGCAATGAAAAAAGCTGGTTAAACTTCAAGGTGTTAGGTCTGGTATAAAAATATGGTTTAATGTACATAGTACGAATATTTGACAAGAAAGGACAAACTAGAACAAAATGGAATTCATCTCCTAAATCGCCATTGTTACATTTAGTACATGGTCTATATGCCTGCTGTGGATCATATCTCCTATCAGATACCGGCAATCTGTGATTTCCACATCTAAATTTAGCCAAGTTGTACCTATTAACAGGCTCCAAGTTAATGAGATAGCTCTCAAAAGTAATATCTGATTTAAAGATTCTATAATTTGTACAAAGTGTGTTTCTATTAATTTCAGCAATAAGATTCTGCCTAGCTATGTCTCTTAATTTAACATCAATACTAGCTTTGAACCAATCGAAATTAATATTTTTTTGTGATACCCAAATATTAGACATACCACACCTGTCTAAGATACCTTTTATAGTTTTACACCAGTTTGGTTTGTTTTGGTCGTAATCATTCAATTCAAAAAATTTTTCTCTGTAGTGCATACATAGTGTAAACTAATTTTGACTGGCGGCCCTGGCAAATTTTTAGCCAAAAGCATAACATTCTTTTTTCTATAATATAGGTTAAATCTAAGTAACCCGTTTCCGCTAGAGCCATGCAGTTAGCGGTACTCTTATTAACCTTTAAGAGGCGACGTAAAAATTTTCTTTGAAATAAAAGAATTTGGTCCAACTTTTGGTTACCCCAAATTTCGCAACCGTATAGTAAAACAGGGGCTACTAGCTGGTCAAAAAGTTCACATTGGATGTCCAATGGTAATTCCAAATTTTTTGCTTTACTCAACATGCCAAACATAGCTCTGTGGGCCTGGGTTACTTGTTTATCAATCGTTTTGACAAAAGACCCATTATAGTCAAATTTGACACCAAGGTAAGCATAGTCATCAACAACGTCAAGTACATATTCACCAAATTTAAACTGGGGATAGTTTCTGACTTTGCCCCTTGAAAAAATTACCACCTGCGTTTTGGAGGTATTAACTGTTAGCCTCCATAATTTACAGTAATCAAAAACTGCGTTTAGGGCAATTTGAAGATCAGAAGGAGATTCAGCCATGACAATAGTGTCATCAGCGTAAAGTAAAACATACAGACGTAAAAATATTTCCACATCATCATCACTTAGAGTATTACGAATTTCATTCGCACACAAGTTCAAACCACTATACTTCCTACTTACATAGAATTCAAAATCATTCAAGTAAATTGCAAAAAGAAGGGGGGACAAATTTTCCCCTTGCCTTACGCCAACGTTACTAGAGAATAACTCCGACACCAAATGACCTGACTTTACACAGGATTTTGCATTGGAATGCATATTATAAACAACTTTAATAATATCACCATTTATACCATTTGAGATCAATTTACTCCATAGTGAGGACCTGTTAACGAGATCAAGCGCTTTCCTATAATCAACAAAAGCACAATAGATACGTTTGCGTCTATGTAAATACAATGATAATAGAGAGTTCAAAACAAAAATATGATCTAGCGTGCTGTACGATTCTCTAAATCCAGCTTGTTCTTCGCCTAATGTTCCTGTACTTTCTAGGTATAAAGTCAAACGAGCATTTATGCATGCTGTGAATAGCTTGCCCAAACAGCTCAGAAGAGTGATTCCACGATAGTTGTCTGGATCAAGATTCGAACCTTTGTTCTTGTAAATCGGCTTGATCACGCCAATACACCAATTTGACGGGATGATTCCACTTCTTAAAACGATATTGAAAAGCTTGACAACCACAGTAAGGACATTTCCAGGACAGTATTTGATAAATTCATTGATAACGTAGTCTATGCCACATGCTTTGTTGTTTTTCAACTTTTTAACAATTTTTGTTACTTCTTCAACAGTAAATAGTTTATTGATATCTTCATTAATGGAATGATCGATTTTTCTTGGATCGAACTCTTGGTCAGGCGAGTCACATTCTTCCTGCGAAAGTTGATTTAACTTCTTGAAGTGTTCTACAAAGCTACTGAGAGGGACATTTCCAGCGTCCGGGGATGATTTTTTGGAGTCATTTATGATAGACCAATATTCTTTTGGCCTGTCACTTTTCAAATTTCTGATCTTCTCATGCAAGGTTTTATAATAGATTTTAGATTTTCTTTTAAGGAACTTTTTATACTCCTTGGCTTTGGATTTCAATTCCTCTCTGCTACGTGGAGTATTAATGTTCCAAAGTCGGTTTCTCATTTTCATGTATACATCTCTGAATTTCTCGCAGTCTTTGTCAAACCATGGTTTGCATGAATTTCTTTTATGGTCAGTACTTTTGAGATGTAGGCTTGGTTTAATTTCTTTGCACATTTCAAGAGTTTTTGCAGGGTCCAAGAATAATTTGCACAGATCATCAGCTAGAGAGTCAATTCCTATTTGGGACAAGTCATTGATATTGATATCTTCAAGATTCGTCTCGAAAATAGTGATCTTTTCCTCGGAGAAAGAGTTGCTGAAGGCATCCTTTAGGTCCCCATTCCATTTACACTTTGTCTGGAGGAAGGTTCCATCATACTGATCAATGTTTGTAGGAGATCGATTGTCATTTTCAAGAGATACTGAATTTAGTTGTTTAGCGAACCGTAAAGTTAGACTGATAGCACTGTGTTTATCCGAGAGACATGGGTCAAAGCCATGCACGTTGAAATCCAAAATGTTTTGAAATACATTTGAGGAAGTCACAGCATAATCGACAGCACTTTGCTCGTTCACTGCATGACAAGTGTATTCACCCAGCGCCTTGTCATCACCAAATCTACCATTCACAAGCTTCAGGTCCATGTTACGACACATTTCAATTAAGGAGCGTCCGTTGTTATTGATCATATTGTCCTTGTTGTAACGTCTGGTTTCTAATCCTAATTTTTGCAATCTGTCTCGGGAATCAAAGAAGTGATAGTAAGAGGACTCTATATCCAATTCCTGAATTAAATTGTCCTCAATTTCCAAAAAATCATTTAAAAGCCCAGTGCGAGCATTAAAGTCACCAAGAAGCACAAAGTCGGCATCATGTTTCTGACTGAGATTAATAATATCCTCCGTAATAATATCAAAAGTCTCATTGTTGTAGTAGATTGAGCCCTCATTTGGGATATAAGCAGCTCCTAATATCAGGTCCTTGTTGGTAACTTGTTTCTCTATCTTAATCCAAAGTATACTTTCCGAGTCTGTATTTTCGATAATTGACACATGAGGTCTGATGGAGTTCTTAACCAATATTATTAATCCGTGAATACCTCCAAACTTGTAATGTATTTGCGAGCGATCCTTCACCTCCGCAACAATAGGTGAAAATCCAGGGAAAGCACTGCTCTCTACTCCATCACATAGGGTTTCACAAAGACATATTATGTCATAGTCTCTCATTACACAATCAAGAATGCCAGTTTTGATTTTGCTCTGAAGGCCACAAATATTTAAACTCAATAGTTTCAAAGTCCGAAATTTGTCATCATTAAAATCCTTATTCAGCGGTGAGGGGTCTTGCCTGTTCTATAGGTCAGCATATAGACAACACTCCTTGATTTTCTTTTCATCCCATCCCAGCTTGAGGGGCAGATCGTCCAGGGTGTCGACGTAGTGCTTATTTTCTTGACCATTTTCGTTCTGGAGAAAAACAGTATTTCCATCCATTGACCAGCATGCCTTTGTCTTTGGGTCGTCTTAAGTGATTCTCAGCATCTTACTTCTGAGGACCGTCAGGTTATCACTAATGTAAACTCCTGATGTTGACATGTTATCCGACTAGAGTTTCTTCTTGTTCTTCATAATAATTGATTTGGTATCACGACGTACGAACCTTGCGATAATTGGTTTAGCGCCTCTTCTGGCAGGTACTCTGTAGGCGGTGCTGATATCGGTTTTCGAAATATTCACATCAATTTTGTTAACCAGTCTTATAACGGTATCGTAGACATCCTCTTTGAGGCTTTCAAGTACTCCCGTAATCCGAATGTTTTCCTTTCTAGACATCTGGTCCAATTTATCAATTTCAAGTCTGTTCTTTTTGAGACGACACTTGACTTTGCCAGATACACTAGCATTTGCATTAATTTCGGTGATTATTTGTTTGGACGAAGCTGATACTGCCGTGGTCACAGCTGCAATAACCGTCTTCACGATAATCGGCTGGATAGCCTCAACCACCCTGATCACAACATCCCCGACTTTCGCTCCCTCGATTTGCAGGTTCTTGTCAAAATCGTTCTCTTCTTGTTTTTCACCATCCTCGTCAGCTAAAGCTGATTTAACTGCCTCAATGACTGCAACTTTAAACCGTATCTCGTCATCTTCTTCATTTTCCAGGTCAAGTACGCTAAATTTGTTCGAGTTTTCATCAGATCTTTTCGTTTTTTCCACTCGCCATCTTGCCGCCACGCTGAAGTCTTCAAAAGTGCTGTTCTATCTCATTAAGGAGGTAAACTACATAGAAATTACTTTTTGGCACCCATAATTCAAATTTTTTAAAAACAATTTTGGATCAGGTAATGATTAAATAGTAATTTATATCAAAATTGAATTCTTAGAATCTAAAAATGCATCTTTGCACCAAGAACAATTCAGCTGTATCCCTATTAAGATTCAAGACTAATTTTTTTGAAGATTCAAGATTCAAGACTAAAGCAAAGGAAATTAGAATTTAAATTTTGATGGCCATTTTGAATTCCACGTAGCAGAGAGGAATTGAAATCCAAAGCCAAGGAGTATAAAAAGTTCCTTTTCTTTTAAGGAACTTTTTATACTCCTTGGCTTTGGATTTCAATTCCTCTCTGCTACGTGGAGTATTAATGTTCCAAAGTCGGTTTCTCATTTTCATGTATACATCTCTGAATTTCTCGCAGTCTTTGTCAAACCATGGTTTGCATGAATTTCTTTTATGGTCAGTACTTTTGAGATGTAGGCTTGGTTTAATTTCTTTGCACATTTCAAGAGTTTTTGCAGGGTCCAAGAATAATTTGCACAGATCATCAGCTAGAGAGTCAATTCCTATTTGGGACAAGTCATTGATATTGATATCTTCAAGATTCGTCTCGAAAATAGTGATCTTTTCCTCGGAGAAAGAGTTGCTGAAGGCATCCTTTAGGTCCCCATTCCATTTACACTTTGTCTGGAGGAAGGTTCCATCATACTGATCAATGTTTGTAGGAGATCGATTGTCATTTTCAAGAGATACTGAATTTAGTTGTTTAGCGAACCGTAAAGTTAGACTGATAGCACTGTGTTTATCCGAGAGACATGGGTCAAAGCCATGCACGTTGAAATCCAAAATGTTTTGAAATACATTTGAGGAAGTCACAGCATAATCGACAGCACTTTGCCCGTTCACTGCATGACAAGTGTATTCACCCAGCGCCTTGTCATCACCAAATCTACCATTCACAAGCTTCAGGTCCATGTTACGACACATTTCAATTAAGGAGCGTCCGTTGTTATTGATCATATTGTCCTTGTTGTAACGTCTGGTTTCTAATCCTAATTTTTGCAATCTGTCTCGGGAATCAAAGAAGTGATAGTAAGAGGACTCTATATCCAATTCCTGAATTAAATTGTCCTCAATTTCCAAAAAATCATTTAAAAGCCCAGTGCGAGCATTAAAGTCACCAAGAAGCACAAAGTCGGCATCATGTTTCTGACTGAGATTAATAATATCCTCCGTAATAATATCAAAAGTCTCATTGTTGTAGTAGATTGAACCTTCATGTGGGATATAAGCAGCTCCTAATATCAGGTCCTTGTTGGTAACTTGTTTCTCTATCTTAATCCAAAGTATACTTTCCGAGTCTGTATTTTCGATAATTGACACATGAGGTCTGATGGAGTTCTTAACCAATATTATTAATCCGTGAATACCTCCAAACTTGTAATGTATTTGCGAGCGATCCTTCACCTCCGCAACAATAGGTGAAAATCCAGGGAAAGCACTGCTCTCTACTCCATCACATAGGGTTTCACAAAGACATATTATGTCATAGTCTCTCATTACACAATCAAGAATGCCAGTTTTGATTTTGCTCTGAAGGCCACAAATATTTAAACTCAATAGTTTCAAAGTCCGAAATTTGTCATCATTAAAATCCTTATTCAGCGGTGAGGGGTCTTGCCTGTTCTATAGGTCAGCATATAGACAACACTCCTTGATTTTCTTTTCATCCCATCCCAGCTTGAGGGGCAGATCGTCCAGGGTGTCGACGTAATGTTTAGTTTCTTGACCATTTTCGTTCTGGAGAAAAACAGTATTTCCATCCATTGACCAGCATGCCTTTGTCTTTGGGTCGTCTTAAGTGATTCTCAGCATCTTACTTCTGAGGACCGTCAGGTTATCACTAATGTAAACTCCTGATGTTGACATGTTATCAGCTGTTATCCGACTAGAGTTTCTTCTTGTTCTTCATAATAATTGATTTGGTATCACGACGTACGAACCTTGCGATAATTGGTTTAGCGCCTCTTCTGGCAGGTACTCTGTAGGCGGTGCTGATATCGGTTTTCGAAATATTCACATCAATTTTGTTAACCAGGTTTACAACGATATCGTAGACATCCTCTTTGAGGCTTTCAAGTACTCCCGTAATCCGAATGTTTTCCTTTCTAGACATCTGGTCCAATTTATCAATTTCAAGTCTGTTCTTTTTGAGACGACACTTGACTTTGCCAGATACACTAGCATTTGCATTAATTTCGGTGATTATTTGTTTGGACGAAGCTGATACTGCCGTGGTCACAGCTGCAATAACCGTCTTCACGATAATCGGCTGGATAGCCTCAACCACCCTGATCACAACATCCCCGACTTTCGCTCCCTCGATTTGCAGGTTCTTGTCAAAATCGTTCTCTTCTTGTTTTTCACCATCCTCGTCAGCTAAAGCTGATTTAACTGCCTCAATGACTGCAACTTTAAACCGTATCTCGTCATCTTCTTCATTTTCCAGGTCAAGTACGCTAAATTTGTTCGAGTTTTCATCAGATCTTTTCGTTTTTCCACTCGCCATCTTGCCGCCACGCTGAAGTCTTCAAAAGTGCTGTTCTATCTCATTAAGGAGGTAAACTACATCGAAATTAATTTTTGGCACCCATAATTCAAATTTTTTAAAACAATTTTGGATCAGGTAATGATTAAATAGTAATTTATATCAAAATTGAATTCTTAGAATCTAAAAATGCATCTTTGCACCAAAAACAATTCAGCTGTATCCCTATCAAGATTCAAGACTAATTTTTTGAAGATTCAAGATTCAAGACTAAAGCAAAGGAAATTAGAATTTAAATTTTGATGGCCATTTTGAATTCCAGCTTAGAAGGAATGCTTGGTCGGCTGAGATTAAAATAAAAAATAGCATCCAATGCATGTGCCGTGTCCTCGGGCCTTAATTTGATCAATTTGTTGCTCTACCTGGTACGTGGCAGGGCAGTCTGGAGTTTGTTTATGTCCAACTCCTCCCTCGTCGGAGTCCAGGGAGAATTAAACTACTGCTACTACTACCTACCATCCCACCATCCGGTTTTTGCAAAACGCCACTATCCGATTTTTGCAAAACAAATGTGTTTTGGATGTCAAAGGCTGCATGCAATCTGAGATGATTTTGGCCAATTACAATCTTATATTTAAGAGGAGGGACATGAAATTCCAGGTAGGGTATCATTATGACTAGTGTAACCACTGGAAAGTAATACTTTGAGTTGTCATTTCGCCTGTGAAATGTTTTGTGGACCATAAAACTTTCATGCTTTCATTGTTTACACTTGACGAAGCTGCATCATGACAAAAGGCAAAAATAAGCGAAATATACCTGTGGTGGCCATTTTGAATTCCAGATTTGAACGTCAACTTGGATTAAATGAAATGAAAATGGATATCATAATCAAATTCTCAGAGACCCCAAAACCCATGTTTGGCCAAAACAGTGGCGATCAGTCCCGAAAAGGAGCGAAAATTGGTGAAATACACCTTTGATACACCTTTGGTGGCCATTTTGAATTGCAGCTTGGACACTGTCTTGGTAGGAAAATGTAAATGGACTATACTGGATATCATAATGGAATTCTCAGGCCCCCAAAAACCATGTTTGGGCCCAAACTGTGGTGAATAATCTCAATTAGGAGCAAAAGTAGGTGAAATACACCTTGGCGGCCATTTTGAATTGAAGCTTGGACACCATCTTGGTAGGAAAATGTAAATGGACTATACTGGATATCATAATGGAATTCTCAGACCCCAAAATACCTTGTTTGGGCCTAAACAGTGGCGATCAATCCCATTTATGAGTGAAAAGAGGTAATATTTACCTTTCGGCAGCCATTTTGAATTCCATTTTGGATGCCAACTTGGATCGGCTGGATGTAAAATGAAAATTGATATCATAACTGACTTTCTCAGGTCCCTTAACCCATCTTTGAAGCCAAAATAGTGCCGCTCTATCCCAATTTGGAGCAAAGTTGCATACAATTTACTTTTTGGCCGCCATTTTGAATTCACGCTCAACTGCCATCTTGGATTGGGTTGAAGTGTCATAGAAAATGACATATTGCAATTCTCTCACCCAAAAAATGTGGTTTAAACCAAAAATATTCATATCTGGCTTTTAAGTAGATGCTGTTGAACTTTGTAGTTTTTCACATTTTAATGAAAAATTCGAAAATTAGCGCCACCTATTGCAACTTTACAACAAAATATCCCACGGAACGGACACCCATTTAGTAAAATTCAAGTGTTCTGCATTCCTATTTTTTAAAATCAGGTTTCTAAAGGCGTCGCGCGTTGAGAACAGCCCCCTTAAACATAGGGTGTTTTTCACAATTTTCAAAAATCCATCGAAGACAAATTTTTGGGAAGCTGCCAAAAACAGATGAATGATGTCAAAATTTATTTAAAGAATTTTTTGCATTTTTAAGGTTCCAAATGACAAACTTTTTAAACTTACATGACTATATTTGCAGTTTATCAGATTTAATGAGGCTTTAAAAACATGCAATTTCATGGGCGCTCGGAGTGAATTTTTAGTCAATTTTAAGTGAAAAACATCTTTTTTTCAAGATGCTGTGGCACAACCTTAAAAAATGAAATTTGGACTTTTGACCATCACTTGCATGTTTGAAGACCTGAACCTTGATGTGTGGAAAGTTTCAGCCAATTCTGAGACGGTCATCAATCACGCTCTGCATGATTTTCTCTGAGACAGCTCATTAACTCTCAGATGGATTTCAAAGGATAATGATGCAAATGAAATTTCAAATGATAAGAAGATAAAAAGGAAGCTCATGGTTAGGTGAGTGGTTGTGTTTAAAGCAACTTTAGTGCAGGCCAACTTTCTTATGAGATGTAGACCTGCTAGACAGCTCTGCAGCAAACTCAGGAAGTCCTGGTTTACTGATGAACTTTCAGCTTGTTTTTTGTACACCTGCACGGGTAATAGCTCAGTCCTCCAGTGAGTTGGTTTCTGAACTTGATTTAGAGGTAAAAGGCCACTACTTCTGTCAGAGCATTTTGTAATGATTTTCGACTGGGAGACCAATGCTACTTTGGAGCGTCGTGATACAGTGCTTTAAGCCCAGTTCTGGGTGCTCACGAGGGTTGACTGATGAGATAGAAGAGCGAGAGTCCTCAGCATGTTACACATTTAACCCATGTGAGGGATCTTCTACTTGCACAGCACAGACACTGATACAAGAGGCTGCCAATTTGACTTAACGTCTCACCAAAATGACATCCAGCTGAGATTTTGCTCATAAAGATTCACCGAAAATACCGTAGAGTAGAAATTATAGTCAATCAACATAATAATTTAATAGGATGGAATAATCAGGAATGTTTCCTGAAACAGATTGCCTTCTATGAAAAGTTAATGGTTCCATTTCGGCCGTTGCAACACCTTGCAGCATTTTTTTTGCTTGGTAAACAACTGGTTCCTGCCAGAATAACCCTCTCTGATTGGCCAATAAACAGGAAGTATGGCATTTTACCGTGTTACCGAGGTTGGTCACGATTCTGAATAGGCCAAAAAAAAACAGAAAAAAAATATAAAAATTTTGATACTAGCCATTTCCATGACCATTTTCGGTAACAGAAAGTACTATTATCGCCCACTTTATTTTCTTAGTGTTACCTGCAAACCAAAACCTAATCACATTAACATGATTAGCGTGCAGGGAAACCACTTGTCCTTTTACTAATTGGGAAACAGTCCATCGGTACGCAATTATTAAAGTGCAACTGCCAGTACTGTGGTTCTCAAAGGGCAGGCTAAACCCACTCAAGCAACTGAATGGCACATTACCTTCTTCCCACGACCGAATTCAAATGAACTTTTAAAAGTTGCCATTTTAATTGAGTTGCAGTAAAATCGATTAGAGAGTGGATTCAAAATGGATGATTCTACAATGTAATGGCAGGGGAAGCTGGATCGGTTGTTGAGATGGTGCTTGATTAATTCTTAGTAGTAAAATTCGAAAAGAACTACAAAAAAAAAAAGGAAGAAAGTCAGTGAGTGGTTGTTAAAAGCCACTTTAGCATAGACTGCCTGACTAAGCAATGTAAACTTGTTTGACAGCCAAAGAAAACCCAGAAAATTCCCCTTGAGAGTCTCCATGTAGAGTAGCACGGGGCATGCAGCCCCCCTTAACTTCAAGGTGCGATTTGACCTACTTTTTGTGGTCAATTATTTGAATGCTTATGCTGTCAGGAAGGGATAACTTGACTCTACTTATAAATAACTGCTGAAACAAGTGTCTACCAATTTTATAAAAATATATAATATTTGTAAAAAAATTAAAAAGGCCTTCTTACCCTACCCATCGGACAAGAAGCCCCCCTATTATAATCCTATGGCAATTTTTTTTTCGTGTGCATTAGCTTGAAAGTTATTTCTTGGGGTTCTTCTATCATT
This sequence comes from Platynereis dumerilii, assembly GCA_026936325.1. Lineage (NCBI taxonomy): Eukaryota > Metazoa > Annelida > Polychaeta > Phyllodocida > Nereididae > Platynereis > Platynereis dumerilii. The sequence goes on from JAPTHN010000002.1 coordinate 105,969,915, forward strand.
TTTAAGGCATTCTATTCACTTTTTCTGAATTTCAGAATTTTTCTGTCCTTACATTTATTTTTAGATATTTTTTGCCCTGTTTCAATTTCGGCCAATTTTTTTCTATTTCATTTAGCTATTCTATCAAGATTTAAGGTAAAGTACACATTGTTAAATGGTTCCTGAAGCAGCTTCTAGACCTCAGTGAAGGGGGCCCCATGCCCCATACCATGTGGGGCTTCTCGCCCCAAACCCACATATATTTTAATTTGACCTCTATATTTTGAGCTAAAATGATCCAGATCATATTTATGTGATGGTCATAAAGTTAAACAATGCAGATATCCGTCATGCTATCCGTCAAGTTATTTCTGACAACCACTTTCAAAAAAATAATCACAATTAATTACAAAAACCATGCACCTTTTTTTGTTGTGAGAGAAGGGCCTCTGGGAAAGGGGTGTTAATGTTAGTCCTTTTATTTTCTCCCTTTTCTTGTCATCTATACGTTTGAAGTGGCTTAGTTTCACAGCACTGCCAGCAGGTAAGCTTCTTTGCTTGATTTTTTTGTACACTTCCCTAGTTTTTATCGTTATTCTTCTTATTGACTTATTTGCAAATGTAGCTATATCTATTATCTATAATATTGGTCTGTCCTTTAAGTAAGTTTAGTTTGGCCCAAAGCATGATCGCACAATAAAGTAATTCCTAATTCTTTGACAAATATTATAAGTTTCCAATCATATACAAATTTGACATACACTGACTAAACATACTCTAAACATTATCAAGCTCTTAGGTAATGAAATCTGATCTGAGACTGGTTCAATGTGGTTCAGACTGATCCTCTGTTTGTTGGCTCTTGCGAACAGCTGTTACTGACATTCTAGCTAGCTTCTCATTGCAGTACACTTAAATTTCTTCCTGCACCTGCATATTCTGCAATAGAAACTGCAGAATTCTGCAGAAAACTGCAGAATTCTGCAGTTCTGCAAAAAATTCTGCAGTTCTGTAGGAAACTGCAGAATTCTGCAGTTCTAAAAACAATTCTGCAGTTCGGTAGAAACTGCAGAATTCTGCAGAAAACAACAGAATTCTGCAGGAAACTGCAGAATTCTGCAGAAAATTGCAGAATTATGCAGTTCTGAAAAAAATTCTGCAGTTCTGTAGGAAACTGCAGAGTTCTGCAGAAAACTGTAGAATTATGCAGTTCTGCAGCTCCACGCAGTATTTGTGAACCTCTGGTACTATTAATGCATCTCATAAATTGCAATGCATCTGCTAAGTTCAGACCTCTTTGGTTGTGGTTTGGGGTTGGGTGGGGGTCTGGGGTTTTGATGCTCATCTGCAATGCATTCTGCAGCTTGCAAAATGGTCTGAATGGTCCGCATTTTACACTGACCCTGCAAGATGGCATTTTTGCGAGCTGACCGTTCGCCTAAAAATGTGTAGTACGGCAAAAAGAAACAGTGACGGACAAAGACTGCCTACTGCAGTCTATGGACCTGATTGAAGGGTACCTGAAACTTTTCTCTGAATGAAATTTGGTTGAGAATTGGCCGAACAGAGAGGCAAAACGTCCATGGAAGTTTATTTTGACAGAGCACTGTAAAATGACATTTTTGCGAGCTGACAGATCGCCGAAAAATGTATCGCACGGCGAAAAGCGACAATGACGGACAAAGACTGACTACTGCAGTCTGTAGACCTGGTTGTGGGGTACCTGAAACTTTTTTCTGAATGAAATTTGGTTGAGAATTGACCAAACAGAGAGGCAAAACGTCCATGGAAGTTTATTTTGATAGAGCACTGTCAGCAGTTTATAAAATGACATTTTTGCGAGCTGACAGATCGCCGAAAAATGTATCGTACGGCGAAAAGCAACAATGACGGACAAAGACTGACTACTGCAGTCTATAGACCTGGTTGTAGGGTACCTGAAACTTTTTTCTGAATGAAATTCGGTTGAGAATTGGCCGAACAGAGAGGCAAAACGTCCACGGAAGTTTATTTTCATAGAGGTCATTCCACAAACTGCTACCTGGTAGAACTGCAGAATTCTGCAGTTTCCTACAGAACTGCAGAATTTTTTTCAGAACTGCAGAATTCTGCAGTTTTTTGCAGAATTCTGCAGTTTTTTGCAGAACTGCATAAAACCTCCCAGGCTGCATATCTTCTACAGGATTACAGATTTTGCTGCAGAAACTTTTCAGAAATGCTGCAATGACAAAGGACTACCAAAACCCCAACCCCCCAAACCACAACCCCCCAAACCAACCCCCCAAATCAATGTTTCCTTGGTAGCGTCAAGCCCAATGTCAAAGAGGTCTGAACTGTACAGATGCAATACACAGGAGGAAGTAGCAGAAGTTCAGAAATCATGCAGTTAGCTGCAGAACTGCAGAATTCTGCAGTTTCCTGCAGAGTTTTTTTTGAAACTGCAGAATTCTGCAGATTTTTTTCAGAACTGCAGAATTCTGCAGTTTTTTGCAGAACTGCATAAAACCTCCCAGGCTGCATATCTCCTACAGGATTACAGATTTTGCTGCAGAAACTTTTCAGAAACGCTGCAATGACAGAGGACTACCAAAACCCCAACCCCCCAAACCACAACCCCCCACCACAACCCCCCAAACCAACTCCCCAAATCAATGTTTCCTTGGTAGCGGCAAGCCCTATGTCAAAGAGGTCTGAACTGTACAGATGCAATACACAGGAGGAAGTAACAGAAGTTCAGAAATCATGCAGTTAGCTGCAGAACTGCAGAATTCTGCAGTTTCCTGCAGAGTTTTTTTAAACTGCAGAATTCTGTAGTTTTTTGTAGAACTGCAGAATTCTGTAGTTTTCTGCAGAATTCTGCAGTCTTCTGCAGTTTTTTGCAGAGCTGCATAAAACCTCCCAGGCTGCATATCTCCTACAGAATTACAGATTTTGCTGCAGAAAATTTCCAGAAACGCTGCAGCGACAGAGGACTACCAAAAACCCCGATCCCTCACACAACAATCCCCCAAACCACGTTTCCTTGGTAGCGGCAAGCCCCATGTCAGAGAGGTCTGAACTTTGAAGATGCATTGCAATAAACTGCAGGAAGTAACAGAGGTTCAGATATCATGCAGGGAGCTGGAGAACTGCAGAATTCTGCAGCTTCCTGCAGAGTTTTTTTTTTAAACTGCAGAATTCTGCAGATTTTTTTGGAACTGCAGAATTCTGCAGTTTTTTTGTAGAACTGCAGAATTCTGCAGTTTCCTGCAGAATTCTGCAGTTTCCTGCAGAATTCTGCAGTTTTTTGCAGAATTCTGCAGCTTTTTGCAGAACTGCAGAATTCTGCAGTTTTTTGCAGAACTGCAGAATTCTGCAGTTTTTTTGCAGAACTGCAGGAAGAAATTATATTCTCCTCTCTCATTGTTCCACCAGACAAAAGTGCCTCTATTGGGAATTCATCCACGCCCGACCTGCATTACCCAGACTTTTTTCGCAGATGTTTGTTTGTTTGTTTGTTGTTTCATATTCTTGAAAGTACCCTTAGTAGAGATACCTTTTTCTTGTATAAAAACCCGCACAACTTTTCCTCTGAAATTAAAACCTTGTGGAATGAAAACCACATGTTTTGCAGAAGTCCTTTGGTACCCTGATCTAGTTCAAGCTTGGGAGAAATCACCTTTTTTGCAATTATATAATAAAAAGTTGATTTGACATCAGTTTACCTGCAGAGGAATTGATATTATGAGAAATTTAAAATGGATGAATGTTAAACAGAGATGTCAATATTTTGCAGTTTTACTAATGTTTAAGTGTATTTACAGTATGTGTCCCAGTTATACGAGTGATCAAAATGTTGTTTGATGTAACCTGAACGAATGCAATAAGCCATCCTATAAATGTTTATGGGTCAAGGCCTAACTGTGATATGTTCAAAAAGACTCTTGCTTATTGTGGTGATATTTCCTGGAAGTATTTACCCAATCGAACTAAAGATATTAATGATTTTAATGTTTTCAAAAGATGTCTGAAAACTCACAATTCAACTGATAAATATAGCCTATTATTATCGTTTTCATAGCTGTGTGTTTTTCTGAAAACTTCATTTTGCAGTTAAACCGTGACATCAGAGGGCATCAGTAAATGTGATTGGTGTAATCTTCGACCTGTGACACTCAGTTTCGAGTTTGACATCACCGTTTTGACAAAGGATTCTAAAACTGCAACAACTTCTGTCTAAGCCGAGTGTTGCACCTCTCCAGAATAGTCTCAACATGCTCAATGTTTCCCAAAACAAAGTGTGCTATTGTTTTTCACAAGACACTTGTCATAAGAATTTCAAAAAAATTTTGTTGTCAGTCATTGTTAAGGACGACCATGGGGGGCTTTGAGTTTTCCACGATGGAAAATTATTTTTTCCACAATAATGGCAGCAGTAATTATGTATTCGTCCTCACAGTTAGAAAATTATTTTTCATCTCAAAATGAGTTGCAAATAACCTCCATAATTTGCTGCATACATTTCAGACTTTGATGAAATAAGGTGCTGAGTGCAAACTCATAGCTTCAACAAGCTGACTTGTTATCCAATCCAGTTATGCTCCCATAAATTTCCCAAGTAAATTGAAGTATTCGAGAAATTTCCGAATATTCCCAATGTTTCCGAATATTCCCGTAAATTCCCATAAATTTCCGAAAATTTCCATGGAAAATTTCCCTAACGAAAATTCCCGGGAATTTTGCACCTACTCCTGGACTATGAGAAACTAACCATAAAACTCATAATAAAGTAATCTGCTGTAACTCTCAGTTGGATTTCAAAGGATTGAAAGAAAACAAAATTTCAGAATTTGTTTCAGTTCGTGACTTTATTTTCTATCTTGTTTAGATGGTCCTATATTCCTGCCATTTATTCATAGTCGTTATCAATTCCAAAAGGTCATTATTTCTGTAAATGGTAATTAAAAAAATAATAGTCATAAGTCATCATATTATAATCCAAACTAATAATATCAGTGATAAAAAAAGTTCAAATTAATTCGTAACATATGATGATAAATGTTGTTACTTGCCTCCATTGTAATCCATATGAGTGAAAGTTACCTTTTTGGAGTCTAAGATTTGAGCTACAGGAGGAGCTGTGACTCCAAAAAGGTAACTTTCACTCATACAGGGTGAGGAAGCAAATTTTTCAAAATTTTAAATATTTCAAACTTCAGACGAAATGAAAGGTTTTGCTAGTCATAACAAATTCATATTTTCAGACCTTAGAAACAAGACAAAAAGGATCCTTTTTGTGAAGTTTGACTTGTATTATCTCCATTCAAAAATTTAATATGGCCGTCCAAACTTGGTTATGCTTTGAAAAAAAGCGCCTTCATATTTTGAGGCCGTGAGCCATGAAGACAGTAAGGAGGAATACAACATCGTGGTGACAGGGCCACAAGTTGGCCACCCAGAATTCTCCGAAATTTCTTTAAGCGGAAATCCTGAACTTTCTTGGCCGTAAGGCATGGGGAACCATCCTGAGTCTGCCTATAGATGCCATTGGGGTAATTCACATCCAGCCATGGCGAAACATGACATCACTGGACCTAGTAGTATGCATCAGTCCGTCCCCCTTTACTCGCATGAAAAAGAAATAAAGCATAATTTTTCTATCTGGAGTCATGACTCCCGAAACCATTGCCTGAGCTGGATACTTTGCCCTGAATGTCCCATCGACATCTTCTATTGATTTTATATAGAATTTGCCATTTCTTTTGTTGACAATAGAATCCACAACCAAACTTTTATAGTTTGAAAAAAAAAATTGAATATCGAGTCATGCTTCCTGATGTAGCCCATCATTTTTTTACCATTTCTATCTTCTGGCCTTCACAGAACAGCCAGAATGGTGTCTTTGGGGTCCTGACATATGATTTCAGGCCAAAATCATTTTGCATAGCCGCTCTGGCAGCCTTGAGGTCCACCTGAAGCTCTTCAACCAAGTCTCTCATGGCGGTTGCAGGTACCTTGTAAGTTTTGTCGTAAGTGACTCAGGAATGCTCCATTCGTCTTTTAATTCTCTCCACAAACTCCCAGACTTCCCTCTTAATCCTTTCCCATCATTGATTGCCTTCATGATATTGTATTCCGGTTGTGAGGTCACTCTGACTATGTCAGGGATTGTTTTTTTAGTCCATTTGGCACTGAAGCAAATCTGACCATCTCTTCCTTTTTGTCTCCTGTGGAGTCATTTTTAATCACAGCTCATTCTAACCTTCCACAGGTATGGCTGATACCTTAATGATTATACTGTATTGTTTTCATAATTTTCCTGTAGATGTGGGATGCTTTTTTAGCACAAGGAAGCTCTAGGAAAATTTTGGTTCCCCACCCTGTAATTCGCAATATCATGATCAATGATGAGGCGATCCAAGACTAGAAAGGGACAAATTCAGAATGTGCCAACATCTTTGGGAGTGGACAATATGGCTGGTGTAAATTCTTCAGCCCATGCAGAGTGAGAATCAATTGTCTGTTATCTACCTCTAACATCTGTTTCTGGCATTCTCAAGGGGTTTTCATTTTTTATCAGACGAACGTATCTGAACCTGGGAATTCATCCAAGCTTCATCCAGAAGGTTTTTTTTTTCTTCTAGAGTATTTTCAGTCAAGAGCCGTTCAAGAGATTTTTAGTCTAGACATCTAAGTAGACCACACACATCCCTTTCCTCTGGTAAATTCAATTAAGAGGAAACTTGCAAATTTAAGAGGAAGGCTTGTTTTTCCGCCTACAAATTCTCCTTATTTACAATGCAAGCCCTCTGTTATGGACACATCCTTCCCCCCCCCAAAAAAAACAGTACTTTCGGGTATCATTTTTAGAATAGCCTCTATCATATATTGTGAATACTTCTCTTCAAACACGCACTAAAATTGATAATATGGTAAGATGACTCGTTGTTATTAATCATATAAGAAGATGCAAGTGCTCACTTTTACTTATGATACTTAAATCAGGTTCACAATTTCATATAATATTCGGATTCCTGATAATTGTTCTTTGAAATATAGGTAATGATAATGATAATGATAATGATAATGTTTATTTGTTCATAGTGAATTATATCAAAATAGCGAGCTCAATGTACTGTACAATAATAATAATATTTTTCATGATCATCCATTGCATATTTACAGTAAATTCCTTCGTTATTTATAAGCCTAGACACTTGGAATTGCCCTAAAAAATTGAGCTGCGCTGGGTGCACTGACCTTCTGTATCCATGGCAACAGAAAAGTTATTTAAAATGTTCGAACAGGTACCATAATATTATTTTCAAGATGGATAGTGAAATACCTGAAATTGATTCTGTGAAAATTTCATACAGCTACTTCAAATAGAAAGGTCTGCCAAAAAAATTGGTCAGAACTCTTGGGACGCCCCTCGTAAAGTACAATTGTGTGTCATCAGCGAAGATGACAGTGCGACAACCAACCATGTTTAACAATAATTTCTTCTAATGGAGTCACATACAATGAAAATAAAACAGGCCCCAAGACGGACCCCTGGGGTAGGATGCATAATATACATCGGTTCCTGATGAGATACTTAGAGGTATAAAAGCATGTGACACTCTCTTTATAAACAAACTTTTACCAAAGTATGATTCTTCAAAACAAAATAACTGTCATTTCACAGTGGCGGATCCAGACACGACGGTCTAGGGGGGGCCCGGACGTGTTTCGGCATATGCGGGCCCGCGTTATCGCAATTTTTCTTGAAAATGCTACTATTAATCTTGATGGTCTAGGGGGGGTGATCGTTCAGAATTTATGACTGGGGTTTGGTGTTTTGCCTGAGGGGGTACTAACTTTTCACATGTGTACTAATTTTCGACAACATTTCCAAGGGGGTAAGAAATTTTAACAAAAAAAAAATGTCATAAAATGCGCATAAACCCATATTATATGTGCTTTTTATGCGTAGAAGCCCATGAATCTGTATGCGATACCATCCAAGGGCACATAATATTATAACAGTATATATGTGGGAATTACTTTTTATTCCATGTCTAGCCAACTTTTGTCCCTCATACTGAGCTTTTCCCTGGTCAATACAGATTGAGAGAGGGAAATACAACAAAAAGAAACAGGGATATATTTAGTTCAACCAATCAAATTCCTTTGGCTAATTAGCCAGCAGGGATATACTGAAAGATAATGAGATCAACAGGGATATACTGGAACTGACCAATCAAAAGACAACAGTACCCCTATATATCATACTTATTAGCATGTAGATACCAGCATATTTGCTGTTGTGATTTAAGGCAATTAAGTGCTGCCAATTAAGATTATTGATTTTTTTTGGTAGCACAGCTGCATTCACATTGAGTGCTTCAAACTGTTTTACAATGATATAGAATAAAAGTATTAAAAAAAAAAAAAGACATGGGAAAAAAAGTTATACCATGGGTTGCGGCAGTATATCCCTGGTATAGTCACCCTCGACCCCGTATATCCCTCGACCCTTCGGGTCTCGGGATATACTGGATCTTGGGTGACTATACCAGGTAGGGTGCGTCAATTTTCAATTTTTATGCAAATTCAAAAAGCACTAGTGCCTAAAATATGCGTTTTGACTTGGGGAATCCAAATCTGTTTTCGAAATAGTAATGTATTCTTACCTTGTAAGGTTGGTTAAGCCAATATGGCCGATGACATCCGTCTTCCTCGATTGATTCCCGCGTTTATTATTGCGTCACACCAATCAAACCCAATCAGGGCGCTCGGCCCCCTCGAATCAATCGACCGGATCGGGCTGGGTATATACCCAAGCCCGCCAATATTCGGCCACTCGCTTCTCTCACATCGTTAGTATTATGAATTGCCTCAGTCTCAATATCATGAGGTTCCTCAGCCCCAGTATCAAGAGGTTCCCCAAGCACGCTATGCCGAATCCAGCTTACCAGCATATGGCACCCGAGCTTATGCAGATACCAATAGTAGGCTACCGAATTTTTATGGCACCAGACCCGATACCAATGCTACCATGACTAATGGCACCCGTGCATCAGTCCCTGCTACCAATGTGACACACGCAGCGTATGGCACCAGAGCATATGCTAATGAGGCCGGCTTACCTCCACCACGCTATACTGACGTTGGAAGGACCAGGACCCACCCCATGGACCAGGACCCAGGATGGTCTCAGCACCACACCACCAGGGCCGCGCCACCTCCAGGGAGGACCAGGGCAGCACCACCTGACGGGAATCTGAGGGACCACCATTGGAATCAACGGACCGGAATGGACCACGGACCTACTTGGAGTGACCTTCCCAGGACGGACCATATCTCCAGGATACCATCCCACATCGACGCCCGAGTCGCCCAATCAGCTCTGAATGGTGAGTTCGCACACCTTGAGAACTTTCTAGATTGCAACCTCAACGAGTATGAGGAGGTCAGGGTAGTCGATAGCACCTGTGGCTTACAGCTCAAATCATCCAGGCCCAGGAAAATGATTACGAGTCTGTACAAGTGGATGGAGGCCTGGGGCCACTATGAGGTTTTGCTTGTTTGTTATTATGGCATAGAGCTTTACTTAGAAATGGCCGCTTATAGAGGTTTTCTCTTGTCTCTTACAGACAAATATAAGGTCCCCTATGTACTAACTTATGACGAGCGCAATCGCTCCGTACTGGGCAGAAGCAGGTCATTCAATTTCAATAGTTTTGACCAACGTCTATATTCAACCATTCTAGACGCTAGTGCCCTTCGGGCAACTTCAAAATGCCCCAAATGTGCCTCTACAGAGCACACTGCTAGTGACTGTCCCTTTCGAGGCAGCGGGCCCAAAGGGGCCCCTGCTCAATCTAGCAGCGACAAGTCGAAGGGCAAGCAGCCCGCCAACCCTGACGAAGTCTGCCTCAGGTTTCAAGACGGTTCGTGTAAATTCTCAACCTGTCGTAGGAAACACTGTTGCATCGTCTGCGGGGGCCCCAAGGGGGCCAAATTTTGTACCTCCTGCTGTTTGACAGCCAAAGAAAACCCAGAAAATTCCCCTTTAGAGTCTCCATGTAGAGTAGCACGGGGCATGCAGCCCCCCTTAACTTCAAGGTGCGATTTGACCTACTTTTTGTGGTCAATTATTTGAATGCTTACGCAGTCAGCCCTGAAGGGATAACTTGACTCTACTTATAAATAACTGCTGAAACAAGTGTCTACCAATTTTATAAAAATATATAATATTTGTAAAAAAATTAAAAAGGCCTTCTTACCCTACCCATCGGACAAGAAGCCCCCCTATTATAATCCTATGGCAATTTTTTTTTCGTGTGCATTAGCTTGAAAGTTATTTCTTGGGGTTCTTCTATCATTTTTAAGGCATTCTATTCACTTTTTCTGAATTTCAGAATTTTTCTGTCCTTACATTTATTTTTAGATATTTTTTGCCCTGTTTCAATTTCGGCCAATTTTTTTCTATTTCATTTAGCTATTCTATCAAGATTTAAGGTAAAGTACACATTGTTAAATGGTTCCTGAAGCAGCTTCTAGACCTCAGTGAAGGGGGCCCCATGCCCCATACCATGTGGGGCTTCTCGCCCCAAACCCACATATATTTTAATTTGACCTCTATATTTTGAGCTAAAATGATCCAGATCATATTTATGTGATGGTCATAAAGTTAAACAATGCAGATATCCGTCATGCTATCCGTCAAGTTATTTCTGACAACCACTTTCAAAAAAATAATCACAATTAATTACAAAAACCATGCACCTTTTTTTGTTGTGAGAGAAGGGCCTCTGGGAAAGGGGTGTTAATGTTAGTCCTTTTATTTTCTCCCTTTTCTTGTCATCTATACGTTTGAAGTGGCTTAGTTTCACAGCACTGCCAGCAGGTAAGCTTCTTTGCTTGATTTTTTTGTACACTTCCCTAGTTTTTATCGTTATTCTTCTTATTGACTTATTTGCAAATGTAGCTATATCTATTATCTATAATATTGGTCTGTCCTTTAAGTAAGTTTAGTTTGGCCCAAAGCATGATCGCACAATAAAGTAATTCCTAATTCTTTGACAAATATTATAAGTTTCCAATCATATACAAATTTGACATACACTGACTAAACATACTCTAAACATTATCAAGCTATTTGGCAATGAAATCTGAGACTGGTTCAATGTGGTTCAGACTGATCCTCTGTTTGTTGGCTCTTGCGAACAGCTGTTACTGACATTCTAGCTAGCTTCTCATTGCAGTACACTTAAATTTCTTCCTGCACCTGCATATTCTGCAATAGAAACTGCAGAATTCTGCAGAAAACTGCAGAATTCTGCAGTTCTGCAAAAAATTCTGCAGTTCTGTAGGAAACTGCAGAATTCTGCAGTTCTAAAAACAATTCTGCAGTTCGGTAGAAACTGCAGAATTCTGCAGAAAACAACAGAATTCTGCAGGAAACTGCAGAATTCTGCAGAAAATTGCAGAATTATGCAGTTCTGAAAAAAATTCTGCAGTTCTGTAGGAAACTGCAGAGTTCTGCAGAAAACTGTAGAATTATGCAGTTCTGCAGCTCCACGCAGTATTTGTGAACCTCTGGTACTATTAATGCATCTCATAAATTGCAATGCATCTGCTAAGTTCAGACCTCTTTGGTTGTGGTTTGGGGTTGGGTGGGGGTCTGGGGTTTTGATGCTCATCTGCAATGCATTCTGCAGCTTGCAAAATGGTCTGAATGGTCCGCATTTTACACTGACCCTGCAAGATGGCATTTTTGCGAGCTGACCGTTCGCCTAAAAATGTGTAGTACGGCAAAAAGAAACAGTGACGGACAAAGACTGCCTACTGCAGTCTATGGACCTGATTGAAGGGTACCTGAAACTTTTCTCTGAATGAAATTTGGTTGAGAATTGGCCGAACAGAGAGGCAAAACGTCCATGGAAGTTTATTTTGACAGAGCACTGTAAAATGACATTTTTGCGAGCTGACAGATCGCCGAAAAATGTATCGCACGGCGAAAAGCGACAATGACGGACAAAGACTGACTACTGCAGTCTGTAGACCTGGTTGTGGGGTACCTGAAACTTTTTTCTGAATGAAATTTGGTTGAGAATTGACCAAACAGAGAGGCAAAACGTCCATGGAAGTTTATTTTGTTAGAGCACTGTCAGCAGTTTATAAAATGACATTTTTGCGAGCTGACAGATCGCCGAAAAATGTATCGTACGGCGAAAAGCAACGATGACGGACAAAGACTGACTACTGCAGTCTATAGACCTGGTTGTAGGGTACCTGAAACTTTTTTCTGAATGAAATTCGGTTGAGAATTGGCCGAACAGAGAGGCAAAACGTCCACGGAAGTTTATTTTCATAGAGGTCATTCCACAAACTGCTACCTGGTAGAACTGCAGAATTCTGCAGTTTCCTACAGAACTGCAGATTTTTTTTCAGAACTGCAGAATTCTGCAGTTTTTTGCAGAACTGCATAAAACCTCCCAGGCTGCATATCTCCTACAGGATTACAGATTTTGCTGCAGAAACTTTTCAGAAACGCTGCAATGACAGAGGACTACCAAAACCCCAACCCCCCAAACCACAACCCCCCACCACAACCCCCCAAACCAACCCCCCAAATCAATGTTTCCTTGGTAGCGGCAAGCCCTATGTCAAAGAGGTCTGAACTGTACAGATGCAATACACAGGAGGAAGTAACAGAAGCTCAGAAATCATGCAGTTAGCTGCAGAACTGCAGAATTCTGCAGTTTCCTGCAGAGTTTTTTTAAACTGCAGAATTCTGTAGTTTTTTGTAGAACTGCAGAATTCTGTAGTTTTCTGCAGAATTCTGCAGTTTTCTGCAGTTTTTTGCAGAGCTGCATAAAACCTCCCAGGCTGCATATCTCCTACAGAATTACAGATTTTGCTGCAGAAAATTTCCAGAAACGCTGCAGTGACAGAGGACTACCAAAAACCCCGATCCCTCACACAACAATCCCCCAAACCACGTTTCCTTGGTAGCGGCAAGCCCCATGTCAGAGAGGTCTGAACTTTGAAGATGCATTGCAATAAACTGCAGGAAGTAACAGAGGTTCAGATATCATGCAGGGAGCTGGAGAACTGCAGAATTCTGCAGCTTCCTGCAGAGTTTTTTTTTTAAACTGCAGAATTCTGCAGATTTTTTTGGAACTGCAGAATTCTGCAGTTTTTTTGTAGAACTGCAGAATTCTGCAGTTTCCTGCAGAATTCTGCAGTTTCCTGCAGAATTCTGCAGTTTTTTGCAGAATTCTGCAGCTTTTTGCAGAACTGCAGAATTCTGCAGTTTTTTGCAGAACTGCAGAATTCTGCAGTTTTTTTGCAGAACTGCAGGAAGAAATTATATTCTCCTCTCTCATTGTTCCACCAGACAAAAGTGCCTCTATTGGGAATTCATCCACGCCCGACCTGCATTACCCAGACTTTTTTCGCAGATGTTTGTTTGTTTGTTTGTTGTTTCATATTCTTGAAAGTACCCTTAGTAGAGATACCTTTTTCTTGTATAAAAACCCGCACAACTTTTCCTCTGAAATTAAAACCTTGTGGAATGAAAACCACATGTTTTGCAGAAGTCCTTTGGTACCCTGATCTAGTTCAAGCTTGGGAGAAATCACCTTTTTTGCAATTATATAATAAAAAGTTGATTTGACATCAGTTTACCTGCAGAGGAATTGATATTATGAGAAATTTAAAATGGATGAATGTTAAACAGAGATGTCAATATTTTGCAGTTTTACTAATGTTTAAGTGTATTTACAGTATGTGTCCCAGTTATACGAGTGATCAAAATGTTGTTTGATGTAACCTGAACGAATGCAATAAGCCATCCTATAAATGTTTATGGGTCAAGGCCTAACTGTGATATGTTCAAAAAGACTCTTGCTTATTGTGGTGATATTTCCTGGAAGTATTTACCCAATCGAACTAAAGATATTAATGATTTTAATGTTTTCAAAAGATGTCTGAAAACTCACAATTCAACTGCTAAATATAGCCTATTATTATCGTTTTCATAGCTGTGTGTTTTTCTGAAAACTTCATTTTGCAGTTAAACCGTGACATCAGAGGGCATCAGTAAATGTGATTGGTGTAATCTTCGACCTGTGACACTCAGTTTCGAGTTTGACATCACCGTTTTGACAAAGGATTCTAAAACTGCAACAACTTCTGTCTAAGCCGAGTGTTGCACCTCTCCAGAATAATCTCAACATGCTCAATGTTTTCCAAAACAATGTGTGTTATTGTTTTTCACAAGACACTTGTCATAAAAGTTCCAAATAAATTTTGTTGTCAGTCGTTGTTAGGGACGACCATGGGGGGCTTGGAGGATTCCACGATGGAAAATTATTTATTCCACACTAACGGCAGGAGTAATTATGTATTCGTCCTCACAGTTAGAAAATTATTTTTCATCTCAAAATTAGTTGCAAATAACCTCCATAATTTGCTGCATACATTTCAGACTTTGATGAAATAAGGTGCTGAGTGCAAACTCATAGCTTCAACAAGCTGACTTGTTATCCAATCCAGTTATGCTCCCATAAATTTCCCAAGTAAATTGAAGTATTCGGATAAATTTCCGAATATTCCCAATGTTTCCGAATATTCCCGTAAATTCCCATAAATTTCCGAAAATTTCCATGGAAAATTTCCCTAACGAAAATTCCCGGGAATTTTGCACCTACTCCTGGACTATGAGAAACTAACCATAAAACTCATAATAAAGTAATCTGCTGTAACTCTCAGTTGGATTTCAAAGGATTGAAAGAAAACAAAATTTCAGAATTTGTTTCAGTTCGTGACTTTATTTTCTATCTTGTTTAGATGGTCCTATATTCCTGCCATTTATTCATAGTCGTTATCAATTCCAAAAGGTCATTATTTCTGTAAATGGTAATTAAAAAAATAATAGTCATAAGTCATCATATTATAATCCAAACTAATAATATCAGTGATAAAAAAAGTTCAAATTAATTCGTAACATATGATGATAAATGTTGTTACTTGCCTCCATTGTAATCCATATGAGTGAAAGTTACCCTTTTGGAGTCTAAGATTTGAGCTACAGGAGGAGCTGTGACTCCAAAAAGGTAACTTTCACTCATACAGGGTGAGGAAGCAAATTTTTCAAAATTTTAAATATTTCAAACTTCAGACGAAATGAAAGGTTTTGCTAGTCATAACAAATTCATATTTTCAGACCTTAGAAACAAGACAAAAAGGATCCTTTTTGTGAAGTTTGACTTGTATTATCTCCATTCAAAAATTTAATATGGCCGTCCAAACTTGGTTATGCTTTGAAAAAAAGCGCCTTCATATTTTGAGGCCGTGAGCCATGAAGACAGTAAGGAGGACAACAACATCGTGGTGACAGGGCCACAAGTTGGCCACCCAGAATTCTCCGAAATTTCTTTAAGCGGAAATCCTGAACTTTCTTGGCCGTAAGGCATGGGGAACCATCCTGAGTCTGCCTATAGATGCCATTGGGGTAATTCACATCCAGCCATGGCGAAACATGACATCACTGGACCTAGTAGTATGCATCAGTCCGTCCCCCTTTACTCGCATGAAAAAGAAATAAAGCATAATTTTTCTATCTGGAGTCATGACTCCCGAAACCATTGCCTGAGCTGGATACTTTGCCCTGAATGTCCCATCGACATCTTCTATTGATTTTATATAGAATTTGCCATTTCTTTTGTTGACAATAGAATCCACAACCAAACTTTTATAGTTTGAAAAAAAAAATTGAATATCGAGTCATGCTTCCTGATGTAGCCCATCATTTTTTTACCATTTCTATCTTCTGGCCTTCACAGAACAGCCAGAATGGTGTCTTTGGGGTCCTGACATATGATTTCAGGCCAAAATCATTTTGCATAGCCGCTCTGGCAGCCTTGAGGTCCACCTGAAGCTCTTCAACCAAGTCTCTCATGGCGGTTGCAGGTACCTTGTAAGTTTTGTCGTAAGTGACTCAGGAATGCTCCATTCGTCTTTTAATTCTCTCCACAAACTCCCAGACTTCCCTCTTAATCCTTTCCCATCATTGATTGCCTTCATGATATTGTATTCCGGTTGTGAGGTCACTCTGACTATGTCAGGGATTGTTTTTTTAGTCCATTTGGCACTGAAGCAAATCTGACCACATCTTCCTTTTTGTCTCCTGTGGAGTCATTTTTAATCACAGCTCATTCTAACCTTCCACAGGTATGGCTGATACCTTAATGATTATACTGTATTGTTTTCATAATTTTCCTGTAGATGTGGGATGCTTTTTTAGCACAAGGAAGCTCTAGGAAAATTTTGGTTCCCCACCCTGTAATTCGCAATATCATGATCAGATCAATGATGAGGCGATCCAAGACTAGAAAGGGACAAATTCAGAATGTGCCAACATCTTTGGGAGTGGACAATATGGCTGGTGTAAATTCTTCAGCCCATGCAGAGTGAGAATCAATTGTCTGTTATCTACCTCTAACATCTGTTTCTGGCATTCTCAAGGGGTTTTCATTTTTTATCAGACGAACGTATCTGAACCTGGGAATTCATCCAAGCTTCATCCAGAAGGTTTTTTTTTTCTTCTAGAGTATTTTCAGTCAAGAGCCGTTCAAGAGATTTTTAGTCTAGACATCTAAGTAGACCACACACATCCCTTTCCTCTGGTAAATTCAATTAAGAGGAAACTTGCAAATTTAAGAGGAAGGCTTGTTTTTCCGCCTACAAATTCTCCTTATTTACAATGCAAGCCCTCTGTTATGGACACATCCTTCCCCCCCCAAAAAAAACAGTACTTTCGGGGTATCATTTTTAGAATAGCCTCTATCATATATTGTGAATACTTCTCTTCAAACACGCACTAAAATTGATAATATGGTAAGATGACTCGTTGTTATTAATCATATAAGAAGATGCAAGTGCTCACTTTTACTTATGATACTTAAATCAGGTTCACAATTTCATATAATATTCGGATTCCTGATAATTGTTCTTTGAAATATAGGTAATGATAATGATAATGATAATGATAATGTTTATTTGTTCATAGTGAATTATATCAAAATAGCGAGCTCAATGTACTGTACAATAATAATAATATTTTTCATGATCATCCATTGCATATTTACAGTAAATTCCTTCGTTATTTATAAGCCTAGACACTTGGAATTGCCCTAAAAAATTGAGCTGCGCTGGGTGCACTGACCTTCTGTATCCATGGCAACAGAAAAGTTATTTAAAATGTTCGAACAGGTACCATAATATTATTTTCAAGATGGATAGTGAAATACCTGAAATTGATTCTGTGAAAATTTCATACAGCTACTTCAAATAGAAAGGTCTGCCAAAAAAATTGGTCAGAACTCTTGGGACACCCCTCGTAAAGTACAATTGTGTGTCATCAGCGAAGATGACAGTGCGACAACCAACCATGTTTAACAATAATTTCTTCTAATGGAGTCACATACAATGAAAATAAAACAGGCCCCAAGACGGACCCCTGGGGTAGGATGCATAATATACATCGGTTCCTGATGAGATACTTAGAGGTATAAAAGCATGTGACACTCTCTTTATAAACAAACTTTTACCAAAGTATGATTCTTCAAAACAAAATAACTGTCATTTCACAGTGGCGGATCCAGACACGACGGTCTAGGGGGGGCCCGGACGTGTTTCGGCATACGCGGGCCCGCGTTATCGCAATTATTCTTGAAAATGCTACTATTAATCTTTATGGTCTAGGGGGGGGTGATCGTTCAGAATTTATGACTGGGGTTTGGTGTTTTGCCTGAGGGGGTACTAACTTTTCACATGTGTACTAATTTTCGACAACATTTCCAAGGGGGGTAAGAAATTTTAACAAAAAAAAAATGTCATAAAATGCGCATAAACCCATATTATATGTGCTTTTTATGCGTAGAAGCCCATGAATCTGTATGCGATACCATCCAAGGGCACATAATATTATAACAGTATATATGTGGGAATTACTTTTTATTCCATGTCTAGCCAACTTTTGTCCCTCATACTGAGCTTTTCCCTGGTCAATACAGATTGAGAGAGGGAAATACAACAAAAAGAAACAGGGATATATTTAGTTCAACCAATCAAATTCCTTTGGCTAATTAGCCAGCAGGGATATACTGAAAGATAATGAGATCAACAGGGATATACTGGAACTGACCAATCAAAAGACAACAGTACCCCTATATATCATACTTATTAGCATGTAGATACCAGCATATTTGCTGTTGTGATTTAAGGCAATTAAGTGCTGCCAATTAAGATTATTGATTTTTTTTTGTAGCACAGCTGCATTCACATTGAGTGCTTCAAACTGTTTTACAATGATATAGAATAAAAGTATTAAAAAAAAAAAAGACATGGGAAAAAAAGTTATACCATGGGTTGCGGCAGTATATCCCTGGTATAGTCACCCTCGACCCCGTATATCCCTCGACCCTTCGGGTCTCGGGATATACTGGATCTTGGGTGACTATACCAGGTAGGGTGCGTCAATTTTCAATTTTTATGCAAATTCAAAAAGCACTAGTGCCTAAAATATGCGTTTTGACTTGGGGAATCCAAATCTGTTTTCGAAATAGTAATGTATTCTTACCTTGTAAGGTTGGTTAAGCCAATATGGCCGATGACATCCGTCTTCCTCGATTGATTCCCGCGTTTATTATTGCGTCACACCAATCAAACCCAATCAGGGCACTCGGCCCCCTCGAATCAATCGACCGGATCGGGCTGGGTATATACCCAAGCCCGCCAATATTCGGCCACTCGCTTCTCTCACATCGTTAGTATTATGAATTGCCTCAGTCTCAATATCATGAGGTTCCTCAGCCCCAGTATCAAGAGGTTCCCCAAGCACGCTATGCCGAATCCAGCTTACCAGCATATGGCACCCGAGCTTATGCAGATACCAATAGTAGGCTACCGAATTTTTATGGCACCAGACCCGATACCAATGCTACCATGACTAATGGCACCCGTGCATCAGTCCCTGCTACCAATGTGACACACGCAGCGTATGGCACCAGAGCATATGCTAATGAGGCCGGCTTACCTCCACCACGCTATACTGACGTTGGAAGGACCAGGACCCACCCCATGGACCAGGACCCAGGATGGTCTCAGCACCACACCACCAGGGCCGCGCCACCTCCAGGGAGGACCAGGGCAGCACCACCTGACGGGAATCTGAGGGACCACCATTGGAATCAACGGACCGGAATGGACCACGGTCCTACTTGGAGTGACCTTCCCAGGACGGACCATATCTCCAGGATACCATCCCACATCGACGCCCGAGTCGCCCAATCAGCTCTGAATGGTGAGTTCGCACACCTTGAGAACTTTCTAGATTGCAACCTCAACGAGTATGAGGAGGTCAGGGTAGTCGATAGCACCTGTGGCTTACAGCTCAAATCATCCAGGCCCAGGAAAATGATTACGAGTCTGTACAAGTGGATGGAGGCCTGGGGCCACTATGAGGTTTTGCTTGTTTGTTATTATGGCATAGAGCTTTACTTAGAAATGGCCGCTTATAGAGGTTTTCTCTTGTCTCTTACAGACAAATATAAGGTCCCCTATGTACTAACTTATGACGAGCGCAATCGCTCCGTACTGGGCAGAAGCAGGTCATTCAATTTCAATAGTTTTGACCAACGTCTATATTCAACCATTCTAGACGCTAGTGCCCTTCGGGCAACTTCAAAATGCCCCAAATGTGCCTCTACAGAGCACACTGCTAGTGACTGTCCCTTTCGAGGCAGCGGGCCCAAAGGGGCCCCTGCTCAATCTAGCAGCGACAAGTCGAAGGGCAAGCAGCCCGCCAACCCTGACGAAGTCTGCCTCAGGTTTCAAGACGGTTCGTGTAAATTCTCAACCTGTCGTAGGAAACACTGTTGCATCGTCTGCGGGGGCCCCAAGGGGGCCAAATTTTGTACCTCCTGCGCCGGTAAGGGGTCAACCCCTTCTACTTAACCACTCATTTTGGTCTCGTATGCTCCCTGCAGTGTACGAGCATGACTATGCTCAGTCTGTCTTACTTATGTTGTCACAGGGGGTCCGGATTGGGAGAGCTACCACAAATGTCACAATCATTTCTCCCAACTGGCCCTCGGCCCTTGAACACAGGGTTAAGGTATCTGAGGTCCTCTCAAAGGACCTCCTTATGGGCCGTCTTTACGGTCCGTTCCGCAGCCCCCCCTATCAAGCCTGTATTGTTTCCCCTCTTGGTGCCTTCACCAAGAGGGATTCTGATAAAGTTCGGGTCATCCATGACCTCTCTTATCCCGCTGTCGGCTCTGTGAATTCTGAGATCGACCCACAAGAGTATTCCCTTAAGTACGCATCCATAGATGATGCTGTGGAGCTTTGTAATTTATTCTCCACCTCCCCCCCCTACATGTCAAAATTGGATTTACAGGATGCCTTCAAATTTATTAAAATTCACCCAGATGATTGGCATCTCATGGGATTTTCATGGCTTGATGGGGCGGGCTGCACTCAGTACTATTTCTCGAAGGTGTTGAGCTTTGGACTTAGGTCAGCTCCGGCACTCTTCGACATATTCGCTTCAGCCTTGAAGCAATTTATGGTTAAAGGTGGGGCACCAGACACAATCGTTAGGTACGTCGACGACTTTTTAATAGTCGCTCCCGACGCTCACAGCTGTCTAGATGGCCTGACCATCATGTTACAGACCTGTGAGCAGGCAGGGTTCCCGGTTCAACCCTCAAAAGTCACTTCTCCTTCCACTACTGTAAAATTTTTAGGTATCACCATCAACACGTTGGACCGGACCCTGTCTATCGACAGGGCCCGGCTAGACGAGATCCTCCAACTGGTGTCCCACTTCCTGCAGGTACGCTCAGTCTCCAAGAGACAATTATTAAGTTTGATTGGCAAGTTGGCCTTTGCCGCGCGTGCGGTGAACGTGGGCAGGGCCTTCTTGGGGCGCCTCATTGGCGCGGCCAAATCCACAAAATATTTACATTATTCAGTCAAGCTCTCTCACGATGCCAAGGAAGATTTACGGTGGTGGCGAGACTGTGTCGAGTCCCACAACGGCGTCTCGATGCTCCCCCTCCCCTGGGACGACTCGACTGCCCTGGAGTTGTTTACGGACGCCTCTAATAGCGCTATAGGCGGGTGGTTTGACCCGGAGTGGTTTTCTGTCCCATTGGTGGGCTCTTTAGCTCGCACCCTTGAGCTCTCCATCAATTGGAGAGAGATGTACGCTGCTGTCGCAGCCCTAGCCACTTGGGCACCACGCCTTGCAGGCGCTAATGTGGTGTTTTTTATAGACAATCAGTCTGTGATCTATGCCATTAAAAAGCGCTACTCACCTGTCCCAGCCCTTATGGCTTTATTACGTCAGTGGTGTTTACTCGTGGTCCGCCACGACATA
This sequence comes from Platynereis dumerilii, assembly GCA_026936325.1. Taxonomy (NCBI): domain Eukaryota; kingdom Metazoa; phylum Annelida; class Polychaeta; order Phyllodocida; family Nereididae; genus Platynereis; species Platynereis dumerilii. The sequence continues at coordinate 105,991,315 of JAPTHN010000002.1, forward strand.
AACGTCAGACCTGTGTATATCAATACTTTGGATAACGTGGATGCAGACGACCTTAGCCGACTTGCCGTCGATAGTTTTTTAAGGCGTCGCCCCAACGCATCCCCCACTCAGACGTGGCCTACGTTACCAAAATTTTAATCTGAATATTTTAATTAAATTACAGATCTGGATCGGTCAGTCAAAGCCCTGGTCTACAATGGCATCACATCAAATTCTCGAGGGGCCTACACCGTGGCTGTTAGGAAATATAAGGCCTTCTGCCTATTTTACTCTTTGGAGCCTCTGCCGATCAATCAATCCAACTCTCTCAGATTTGTAGCCTACTTAAATAACCAAGGTTTGGCCGTTTCGACTATTAGAGTCTATTTATCCGGCCTCCGTTCATGGTCCATTGACCTTGGTCTCCAGGTCCCTGACATTTACTCCCCTGCCTTATCACAGGCCCTCCGATCTTTGGATCGCTCTTATAATCCTATCCAGGCCCCGCCTCTACTATTCAACCACCTACTAGCCATTATGGCTAAGGCGCCTTATAATAGGGACAATCTTATGTCCCTGGCCGCTATGGCCCTTGCCTTTTTTGCTTGCCTCAGGCCAAGTGAATATTTATATTCTAGAGGCACCCAGGCCCCCCCCTCCAGGGCGGACATCATCTTGAACCACGATCATTCTGCCATGGACTACAAGGTGCACCGGTCCAAGACCAACCCAAAAGGATTCTTGGTACATGTTGGATGCACAAATTCACCCGTTTGTGCGGTTTGTCTGGTAAAGTGTATATTGTTTCATTACCCGGCTCCGGCCGCTTCACCATTATTTCTCTCTCACTCTAATTCACCTATGAGCTATACTTATCTATCTGCCAAGCTCTCTGGCTTTCTTAAATTAATTGGAGTGGATCCAACCCACTACACGTTGCATTCTTTGAGGGCTGGGTCAGCCACAACAGCTGCTGCAGCCGGCTGCACGGAGACCGAGATTCAAAAACTCGGCCGTTGGGCCTCTCTCTGTTATCGTAGGTATATCCGTCCAACTAGGCCGGTGCAGGCAGCGATTGCCCCAAAACTCGCACTATCACTTTCCTCTTCTCATCTCATTCCATAACCATCTCTCTTCTATTGTTTATATTCTTTAGCACATTAAGTTTATATCTGATCTTGGGCTCTTAATACACGTGGGCTCCTTCAAGATCATCTATATATATGTTATATGTTATATGTCTACGTCTCCATGTCTCGTCCTCCTCTACATGTTTGTCTCGTCGGTGTGAATTTCTGAGTGAATGTAACTGTCTTGTTTTGAGCCTGATTAAAAATAGGCAATGTGTCCCAATCATTATCTGTGTCAGAGTTGCCTATTTTGTTGCTTAATGTATTCTTACCTTGTAAGGTTGGTTAAGCCAATATGGCCGATGACATCCGTCTTCCTCGATTGATTCCCGCGTTTATTATTGCGTCACACCAATCAAACCCAATCAGGGCACTCGGCCCCCTCGAATCAATCGACCGGATCGGGCTGGGTATATACCCAAGCCCGCCAATATTCGGCCACTCGCTTCTCTCACATCGTTACCCGCCGTCCCACCCTAATCTCAAAGTGGTCATTTTTAATAAATTCATAAGAATTGGCTCTCAAAATTTTTAAAAAATTTATCTATATCCTTCAAAATTGTATTTTTAACCATTAATCAAAATTATTTTTCTCATTGTATAATGTTTGAGTGGCTCTGGGTTCCTTCCATGCGTCATGATTCCATAGTCTCCAAGGTCCTCTTCGATCTCCAAGGTCACCTGCTTCGCCAAAGGTAACCGGTATCTCCAAGGTCATCCGGATCTCCAGTACTCCAGTCGGGCTCCTTCAAGATCATCTATATATATGTTATATGTTATATGTCTACGTCTCCATGTCTCGTCCTCCTCTACATGTTTGTCTCGTCGGTGTGAATTTCTGAGTGAATGTAACTGTCTTGTTTTGAGCCTGATTAAAAATAGGCAATGTGTCCCAATCATTATCTGTGTCAGAGTTGCCTATTTTGTTGCTTAATACGACAATTCTTACCTACTTCAATTTTGGTTTAAAGTTTCATTATTTTTTTCATTTTCGACCATCTTCGCCAATCCGCGGTTCTCTATAACTTTGTCAATATTTGTCATACAGTATTCTAATTGCCATGGTTGGAAAGCCCTCTAAAAGACCTTCATTTTGAATACCAACTTCAATGGTCTATGACAATATCTTGACTCCCTATGTCTCTTTGGCCGGTACTTTTCAGAAATGAAAATGTTTTTGACTGTCTAATCCTATTAAAAAAAGGCTTTTGAATTTTTTTCACTGATAATTGCTTGACTCACATTCTCCAAGTTCCAGAATGAGCAAATAAAATATTTTTTTAATTCTTGGTCATGGAAAATCCTGCTTTATGAGCTTGGAAGTTTTAATGCAAAATTTTGTCGGAATTATTGAAACAAATCATGGAGGGGCTGTTATACTTCATATTTTAACTTCATAAGAATTACATATAGGACAACATCATTGGTACCATGAGAATGCTAAGAGTATTGTCTTTCATATGGTACTACTCATGTTGCCCTGCAATAAATTCTGACGAAGATATGATATGAAATGCAACAGACCCCATCTCACATTTTACGAGTTTTCAATTAACGTTAACATTAAAACTTCATCACACACAAGCCAGGCACTCCCATGGTAAAAATCAAAATAATGTTTGTATTTGGTCATTCTGGAACTTGGAGAATGTGAATCACTGCAATGGTCATTGAAAAAAATTCCAAAGTCATTTTTGAATAGGATTAGACAATCTGCGTCATTTTCATTCCAAGAAGTGCAGGCTGAAGGGCCATTGGGAATCAAGATATTGTCCTAGACCATTGATGTTGGTATGCAAAATGAAGGTCTTTTTGAGAGCTTTTCAACCATGGTAATTAAAATGCTGTATGATAGATCCTGACAAAGTTATAGAGAACCGCGGATTGGCGAAAATGGTCGAAAACGAAAAAAATATTGAAACTTTGGACCAAAATTGAAGTAGGTAAGAATTGTCGTATCACAATTTCGAGAACAGATTTGGATTCTCCAGGTCAAAATGCACATTTTAGACACTAGTGCTTTTTGAAATTGCATAAAAATTAAAAATTGACACACCCTAATACCAGGGATATACTGCCTCAACACATGGTATAACCTCATAGTATGTCGAGGAGGGGGGGGGGGTACTAAAAATATGCATGAAAGCCTGAGGGTGGGGTACTAAAAATCTGCATGAAATCCAGGGGGAAGGAGTACCAATTTTTGATGGGCGGTTCCAGCAAAACTCCCAACTCCCCCCCCCCCCACCGTCACAAATTCTGAACGGTCCCTTATAATGGCTTGATCCTTTACCAAGTGTACTTCCACAATATTACTCAGGACTTTCCTGGTATCTGTAGGATTTAAACCAAGCTCATTGTGGAGAAGAAGCAGTTCCTGGGAGATTTGGGTGCATCTTTTAGGTAATGGACCACCGAGACTGGATTTGCTGCCGATACTTACATAGGTCACCTTTTAAATATCCCGAAGTTTCAACTGGTGGAGTTTGCAAAATTTTGAGAAAAGGCAAGTTTTCTTCCAATATTATCATACGTTAAAATAGTAACATGTTCAGCACACTTAGTTCCTTACTACTTTCGATTGAGCTCAATGAATTAAGCGAAGGCCTCATTGTTTAAACATAAAATAAAAAGGTTCTTGATTTAAAAGATCCACTTACCGTGGATGAGATATATGTGTGTGGAATAATCATCAAGAAATTATCAAAGGGAAAAGAGGATAATGGCTGATTAACTCCCAAGAGACACAGGATGAAGACCTATGCCAAGCAGTATCCCTTACCCCCTCACCTAAATCTAAGAAGTATACTGGGTCATCATGGAGAACCTTGTATAATGCACTAAAACATTATTTTAACGTCTATCAGAACAGAAAGCACAAAAATAGGAATTCTGTTGCAGAATAGAAATAATTGTCAGTCAACATAATTGTTACTTACCGGGGTAAGGGTGGTTAAGAAAGATGGCTGCCCCTCTTCCTCCTTCCTCGGTGGGTTCCCGCCGAATCTCTTACGTAACGACGATCTGGTCCAATTAGGAGCCTCGGCCCCCCTCTGCTCACCGGACCAGATCGGGTCAGGTATAAGGTCCTTTTCCCGCTCGAATCAATTCACTCGTCCGCTTCATCTCGTTTCATCTACGTCGCACCAGCACGATCGTTTTGCACCGCACAATTAGTAAGTGAGCCTGTTTGTTTATTGTCTGTTGTGGGGAGGATACGCTTTCACTATTTGACCTGATCGTGCTAGGCTTGAGAGATATGACCCGATCTTATAAGAAACGATCTTGTACTGTTTGTAGACAGCCCGCACTGGGCCATGATGGTCCTATGGGAGCCAGATGTTCAGCGTTGGCTAATAAGCATGTAGATGACGATCGAATAGATTACTTGATCTCCACACAGACTTTAGGCTCTGATGAGACGTGCGATTATGATACTAGATGTGCAGATCGTGAGCTGGAGGGCGAGGGGAGCGGAGAGAATTTCGGTTCCTATGATCTAGGGGGTGCAGGGAATCTTCGGGAGCCGTCCCGGGTAGATTATCCCAGTTATTCAGATACAGTCAGAGTGCACACTCCCTCGTCTGGTCGTAGGAACTTGGTGGCGGAGTGGGGTGTCGAGTCAGGCAATGAGCGTCGGTCGGTTACTATGGCAATGGGAATGCCACCTGTCGGCGATGCCCTCCTTCCAAGGCCACATTACGAGCACTCTGGTGGGCTAGCATCCAGCTACCCACGCAATGATACCAACTTAAACGACGCAGTCCCAGACAGCAGTACGTTCCAAGCTGGCTCGTACGACGGTAATGCCCTTCCTGGGCCGTATAGCAAGCCATTATTTAGGCAACTTGTCCCGGGCACGTTTAAAACAGCAGCTAGTCCCGTAAAATCCATGGCAGAAATGACACGTGCAAACTGTTACGCTGACGCAGATACGCTGGGAGGCGCCACTGGTATTCCGCCAGGTGACGCTCACTCATTTGACCGGTCGATGGAAGCTGGCCCCCGTTACCAGGTGCCCCGCGGCATCCAAGGCATCCAATGCCGTCCGACTCTGTTGTATAATGCACGAGCAGCCACCCAAGGCTCGCCTAATCTACGGCCTGCACCTAGAGGCCCCGCTATGAGTGGACCTGCACCAAGAGGTTCTGTCCCACCGAGGGTCGCCTTTAGGGACCCTGTCTCAGCTAGGCCCGCACCAAGGGGCCCCGTACCTGTCCCAGTTAGGCCTCCCTTCAGAGGTCCCGTCCCATCTGGACCTGCACCAGGAGGCCAGACTCAAAGCTTTGCGAGTTACCATGATCCACGAGAGAGATACGTAGGCTCCGGCCAATTTAATGACAATAGGCCTCCGGCCTCCTATTCTAATGTACAATTCCAGAATTATGACGACAACACTTGGTACGACGGCTATGGTGACGGCTACGACCAACCGAGCATCCCACATTGGAGCGTGAACCAGGGGAGCAGCACGGACCGCCAATGGAATGGACCACCAGGACCCCCAAGAACATGGAGCGGCCACCAAGCGGCGACCTGGAGCAACCAATGGACACCGGCACCTGCGCCCCGAGGACAACATGGTTATTGGACTCCGCCACAGGCCACCTACTCGTCCCGAATTCCTCCTCACGTGGACCATCGGCATGTGGAATCTGCTCTTCAGGGTGAGTTTGCTCATCTCGAGAATTTCATAGACTCTAGTGCTACCGAATACGAGGAAATTGGCTTCTTCGATGCAGGCGTTAGGGCTGCTAAACCTAGAAAATTAATTACCAATTGGTTCAGGTGGATGGAGGCCTGGGGCCACTACGAGGTTGTTCTTGTTTCTCAGTACGGCGAATCAATGTTCTATGAGCTTGCTGAGTACAGATGTTTCCTGGTCACTCTTACTCATAAGTATAAAGTCCCCTTCATACTTACATATGACGAGCGCCACAGGGCCACTTTGGGCAGGTCTAGATCCTTCAATTTCGCTGAATTTGACAACCAGTTATTCGTCACCATATTTGACGCAAACTCTTTGAGGACGGTTACTAGGTGCCCGAAATGTGCCTCTGTGGACCATGGCCTCACTGCATGCCCCTTTCGTGGGAGCGCCCCCCAAGGGGGCAATGGTAAGCCCGGGGCCGATAAAAAGCCAGCTACTAAGACCCCAGTCGACCCCAATGAGACTTGCATTAAATACCAAGACGGTACATGTAGATTTAAAGTCTGTCCCAGAACCCATCGATGCTACATCTGTGGGGGGCCGGCTGGGGCCAAGTCTTGTACCAATTGTAAAAGCGGAGCCTCAGGGTCCTCCGTACCTAAAAGTTGATTATTGGTCTCGAGCGCTGCGAGCAGAGTTCGAGGCTTCTCGTGCAGACGAGATTCTTGATATGTTGGTCGAGGGTGTGAGGGTAGGGAGGCCGGGGGCTACAGACTCTATTGTTTCCCCCAACTGGCCTTCCTCCCTCGAGCACAGGGCCAAAGTTGGTGAGATAATAGCACGTGATCTCGCCATGGGTCGATTACACGGCCCCTTTCGCTGCCCTCCCTATCAGGCCTACATTGTATCCCCCCTTGGCGCATTTAAAAAGCGCGATTCAGAAAAAATTAGATTAATACACGATCTCTCCTACCCAGCCTTAAGCTCTGTAAATATTATGATTGATCCCAAGGAATTTTCCCTAAAGTACGCATCGATAGATGATGCGGTCGAGTTCTGTAATCAATTTCTCGACACCCCCCCATTTTTGGCAAAGCTCGATTTGCAAGATGCATTTAAATTCATATACATTCACCCCGCCGATTGGCATCTTATGGGTTTTTCCTGGCCTGATGGGGAGGGCTGCTCTTACTATTATTTCTCCAAGGTCCTGAGCTTTGGACTCCGCTCCGCACCCGCTCTCTTTGATGTTTTCTCTTCATCACTACTTAGATTCATGATTAGAAGTGGGGCCCCCCCCACAATTGTCCGATATGTGGACGACTTCTTAATTGTCGCCGAAAATGCTCAGGCATGCCAGGATGGCTTGACCATCATGCTGGACACATGCCAGCAGGCAGGGTTCCCTGTCCAACCCTCCAAAGTGACTGTCCCAGGAACTGAGGTTAAGTTCCTGGGCGTCACTATAAACACGTTGGACCGGACCCTGTCAATCGACAGGGCCCGGCTAGATGAGGTCCTACAACTTGTCACCCACTTCCTGCTCCAGCGGTCAGTCTCTAAGAGACGCTTGTTGAGCCTCATTGGTAAGTTGGCCTTTGCTGCCCGAGTAGTTAGGGTGGGCAGGGCGTTTCTGGGCCGCCTGATAGAGGCCTCCAAAGCTACTAGATTTCTCCACTACAGCGTTAAATTGACCATGGACGCCAAGGAGGACCTCTGCTGGTGGCGTGACTGCGTAGAAGGACACAATGGGGTGTCTATGCTGCCTCCACCCTGGGAGGAGTCCACTGCCCTACACGTATATTCCGACGCTTCTGGGAGCGCCATGGGGGGGTACTGCCACCCCGACTGGTTTTCAACATCCTATGTGGGTTCCATGTCTCGTGCCACCATGTTCTCTATCAATTGGCGCGAGCTATACGCCGCCCTGACGGCACTCGCCACTTGGGCACCTCGCCTCGCGGGCAAAAATGTATGGTTCCATATAGACAACCAGTCGGTGGTGGCAGGCCTCAAAAAGATTTATTCCCCTACCCCTCACATGATGGCTTTAATTAGGTCTTGGTGTCTGATCATGGTGCGCCATGATATCAATATCAGGCTGGTCTACATACCAACAGACTTGAATGTAGACGCCGACGACTTGAGCCGCCATCAGGTCCAAAAATTTCTCAGTCGTCGTCCCTCGGCCTCCATCACCTCAACATGGCCGACATTAATCCCATTTTAATTACTTGTTAATTCCTTCCAGATTTGGACCATTCGGTCCACTCCCTGGTATATAATGGCATTACTGCCAATTCTAGAGCCACTTATTCTACGGCAGTGAATAGATACAAAAAATTCTGCCAACTGTACTTATTGTCCCCTTTCCCTATAACGTCAGTTAATTGCATAAGGTTCGTGGCTCACCTTGCTAAATCCGGATTGGTTTCATCTACCATTAAGGTTTATTTATCCGGTTTAAGGTCTTGGTCTATTGACCTAGGGTTGCCCCTGCCTGAAATTTACACACCATCACTTTCACAGGCATTAAAAACCCTTGACCGAGTTCATTCCCCCACTCAAGCCCCCCCAATACTATATACTCACTTATTGGCCATTATGGCCAGGGCCCCCTTTAACAGGGATAACCTTATGGCCCTTGCGGCCATGTCATTGGCCTATTTCGCCTGCTTAAGGCCTTCTGAGTACTTATATACCAGGGGGGTGCGATCTCCTCCCTCAAGGGCTGATGTCGTCTTCTCCCCAGACGGAGCATCTCTAGACTTCAAGGTCCACAGATCCAAGACGAACCCCAAGGGCTTCATCGTCCACGTCGGCTGCAGCTCATCACCGCTGTGTCCGGTTTGTCTCATAAAGCTCGTATTTGACTCCATACCAGCCTCCCTTTCCTCGCCTCTATTCATGACTAATAGGAATCTACCTCTCTCATATTCTTATTTAACAACTAAGCTCCATGACCTGCTCTCTCTCATAGGTCTGGATCCTGCTCCCTTCTCCCTACACTCCTTAAGAGCTGGAGCCGCGACAACTGCTGCAGCGGCAGGTTGTACTGAACAGGAGGTTCAGAGGTTAGGTCGGTGGTCATCTCTGTGTTACAGGAGATACATTAGGCCCTCCAGACAGGCTCAAGCCGCACTAGCTCCAAAGCTAGCACTAGCACTATCTCCTAACCATTTCATTTCATAACCATTAACTCTTCTATCTGTAATTTATTCTATTACTACCAAACTAACACATCACCTATAACCCCCTCTCCTGTGTAACTACTTTAATTTTCATATTCATTCCTCATCTAAAAACCTCTCTACCCTCGACTAACAAGTATTAACACAATAATGATCTTTGGGCTGATTATGGGCTTCCTTCAAGATCATCATTATTCTTCACGTCGATTAATTAAATGTTTTATGTTAAATGTTATGTGTTGTCTATTTGTCTTGTCTGTCGATGTCTCCTGTGTCGTCCGTGTGAATGAGTATGACTGATTGTAACTTGTCTTTGTGTAGCCTGAATAAATAGGCATTGTGACCCAGTAATGCTTGTTTGTTCATTTATTTCCAATTGATTCATGTAGCCTTATTATCTTAATTGTTACTTACCGGGGTAAGGGTGGTTAAGAAAGATGGCTGCCCCTCTTCCTCCTTCCTCGGTGGGTTCCCGCCGAATCTCTTACGTAACGACGATCTGGTCCAATTAGGAGCCTCGGCCCCCCTCTGCTCACCGGACCAGATCGGGTCAGGTATAAGGTCCTTTTCCCGCTCGAATCAATTCACTCGTCCGCTTCATCTCGTTTCACCCTCATCCCGCCCTAGAACCATTTTTACTTGTCACAAGCTCAAAAATTCAAATCTAAATTTTATTCCAAATTTTAAAACATCAAAATTGCTCAAATGGGATCAATTATTCCCTTTTGTTCCAGATATTAACATCTGTTTTATATTTCAGTTGCTTCAAACTGTCTTTTTCCAAGTTGTGTCCTAGCTTCTCATCCATGTCTGCCAACCTGGTACTCGATGCCTACCCAATCGCAGCTCGGGCTACACACTCTTCAAACTTCTGCCTATTTCGCTCCAACCCTGATGACGCCGGTGTTCTGCTACATGGGGCTTCCTTCAAGATCATCATTATTCTTCACGTCGATTAATTAAATGTTTTATGTTAAATGTTATGTGTTGTCTATTTGTCTTGTCTGTCGATGTCTCCTGTGTCGTCCGTGTGAATGAGTATGACTGATTGTAACTTGTCTTTGTGTAGCCTGAATAAATAGGCATTGTGACCCAGTAATGCTTGTTTGTTCATTTATTTCCAATTGATTCATGTAGCCTTATTATCTTAACCATTTAATAGGATGGAATAATCAAGAATGCTCCAGAAACGGATTGCCTGGAAATCAATCTGTATATTTACATGATAAGGGGAGACTGGGGTAAGTTAAGCCAAGGGGTATGTTGTGCCGCCCACTGTTGGGGAGAAATAAAGACCTGGATAAAGAAGGCAACGCCACCCATATATACCCACTTGGTTAACATCATTTGGCACCAAGAAAAAAACTACCAAATATAACGGTATGAAAAGCTACATTATGAATTCAATTTTGTCGCCAAGGACTGAAATTCCTGTTTCTCAGTCCTTTAGTCTTTTGTGATAAGATTATGTCCCTCTGGTAGGATTGAGTTAGGAGGTATATCTAGACATTTGAGTTGTTGGATTTTTTCTCGTATTGTTTATTTATTTTTTGACATTTTCGTTTTATCCAGATAATTAATTTGGGGTAAGTTGTGCCGGTTTGATTGGGTTGTGTTGTTTAAATGGTATGTCATACGCTTTAATTTTTTATTAATCTTTTTTTGTCTTCATTTTATGCAAGGCCTGAACATGTTGTGAACTAACTTACACTGAAACGAACATGTGTTAAAAGTGTTGCACCACCCTCTAAACAATAAATAATTCTAATTTTGCAGCATTTCAAATTTTTGCATAACATGACTCATAAATGCTAGATTAGATTCATGTAACATGTCAGTCATAAGCTAAAAACATGATATGAATGATCTAAACTGGTGAAAAACAATTTTTTTTTTTTGCAAATAAATTAATAGGAACAACTTTCCCCGGCACCAGAGCAAGTTGTGCCACTTGACCTACTTTTTTCAAATGCCTAACATGACCTTCCTAATGGTCGGATTGCCGTGAACTTTGGTCGCTTCTTGCCAATGTATTATATTTTGATGTCTGATTTTCAGATTACATGATTAATAATAATAATAATAATAATAATAATATGGATTTATATAGCGCTAATTTCAGTAAACTGCTCATCAGCGCTTTTAGGATTAAATCACTTATAGGAATTCTGAAACAAATGGGTTTTTAGTTTCTTCTTGAAGCTTTCCAAGGTTTTTGCAGTTCTAACTTCTTCAGGCAAACTGTTCCAGAGTTTTGGTGCTGCATAGGAAAATGCCCGATCCTCAAACTTATTTTTGTTGCATGGAGCAGGTTCTGCTAACAGCAGCTTGTGGTTACTTCTCAGGTTATGTTTCTGTTGTGATTTGACATGAAGAAGATTTTGGATGTATTGCGGCGCCTGGTTGTTGATTGCCTTCCATGTAGTCGTCATCAATTTGAATTGGATTCTTGCTGTGATTGGTAACCATTGCAGTTGTTTCCTACTATGGCTGACACTGTCATGTTTTTTCGATCTCTCAATTAGTCGAACTGCTGAGTTTTGAGCAAACTGAAGTTTATTTAACAATCGGGTGGCAGTGCCATACAACAGCCCATTTCCGTAGTCCAAATGAGGGGTGACAAGTGCATTGACAGCAGTTTTAACTGTTTCCTTGTCAAGGTTTTTTCGGAGTTTTGATAAGTTTCTCAAATTGAAATATGCGCTACGACACATTTTGTTGATCTGCTTCTCCATGGTCATATTTTTGTCAAAGAGCACGCCTAAGTTGCGGACATGGTTGGCAGTCTTGATTTCAACATTGTCTACATTGATGGATGTCATTTGAAGTTTCTTCAATTGGTTTGGTGCTCCAATCAGAAGAAGTTCAGTTTTATCTCCATTATTGCAAAGCTTGTTGTCATGCAGGAAATTTCGGATTTCTGCAATGCAATTTTCCATTTTCTCAGTTGCATGTTGTTCACCCAAAAAGGTTGGTTTAAATGAAAGGATGAGTTGCTCATCATCAGCGTACTTCTGATCATGAACCTGATTTCTTCGTGCTACTTCACTGACTGGGGCAACATAGGAGTTAAATAAGATTGGTCCAAGTTTGGAGCCTTGAGGAACCCCAAAATTGAGTGGAAGTTTGCTTGATGTTTTGTCATTTGTTATCACAGACTGTGATCTTTCAGAAATGTAAGATTTGAACCATCTCAAAGCTGCACTGTGTACACCATACCTGTTGCACAGTCTTTCTTGCAATATGCCATGATCAATTGTGTCGAATGCAGCAGACAAGTCCAACAATACTAGCATTGTCACCTCACTGTTGCTCATATTAAGCATAATATCATTATGGATTTTTGTTAAGAGGGTTTCGGAGCTATGAAATTGCTTGTAGGCTGATTGTTTTTCATCCTCAAGATTGTTCTGAATGTTAAGCTTTGTTTTTTCACAAAATCGGCCTGACGCTAAAAAATGGCACAACTTACCCCGGTCTCCCCTAGTGTGCATGGGAACTGCTCATTTCCGTACTACTTGAGAAAAGGTCCATAGGTAGGCAATTAATTGACAAACGAGCTGATTCAATATTTCCCGGATTCAGGCAATCATTTGTAATTTCTGGTTGATTATATATTGTTGATTGAAAGGAAAGGCCATCATGCCTGAGTAAAACTGCCAGTACTATGATTATCCAGAGGCAGACTTAATCCACTCAAGCAACTGAATGGCACATTACCTTCTTCCCACGACCAAATTCAAATTAACTTAAGTTGCCATTTCAGTTGAGAAGCAGTAAAATCAAAATAGAGAGTGGATTTAAAATGGATGATTCTACACTGTAATGGCAGGGGAAGAACTGCTTAAGTGACTGCTGAGATGGTGCTTGCTTAATTAGTAGTTCTAAGTAAAATTCGAAAGGAACTATATTTAGAAAAAAGAAAGAAAGTCAGTGAGTGGTTGTTAAAAGCCACTTTAGCATAGACTGCCTGACTAAGCAATGTAAACTTGTTTGACAGCCAAAGAAAACCCAGAAAATTCCCCTTTAGTGTCTCAGACCATAATTATAATTGTTGGTTTTTAGAAATGTATGTCGTGAGTGGAGGGCTCTTGCAAAAGGGTTGTATGCATTAATTTCTTTTATTTTCCTCTTATTTTCACCCCATCAGTGTCTGCATTCTGGGCATTTTACTACTTTATTTAAAGCCTTATAACCATCATCCTTATTCTCAAACCGGTTTGGTGTAAATCAATATATACCATTTGACACCTCTGTCAGCCAATCACATGCCAGTATTTCAGGGTGATAATTCCTATATTATTTCTTGTCCACTTATCATCTGATGCTTGACTGTTCTAGTGTTTGTCTCATGGTATAATAAGACAGTTATTAAACATTGGATCAGGAATACTTGTTTATCACACCAAAGTTTACAGACCCTGGTTGATAAATCACATATTCCCTCTCCAGTGGTAAATAAAATATACAAAGCTGATAAGTAATAAAGCCCTCGGATATATTGCATATTGTCACAAACGAGGGCGTTATCTATTACTTATACCAATAAGTACAAAACAAATTAATTTAAATCCCTTTGTTTGCCTTCAATCCTTCTTGTTTGACAACATTTCACTGTATTTGTGGCACATTCATGTTCCTCAGTTCATTTGAAGGTTGGCAGCCCTGAAGGCAACAGGTCAGAATTCCTTGTAAATAATACAATACATTAATTTTGTAGATGGAAAGATAGATAGAAAGATAGATGGAAAGATAGATAGAAAGATAGATAGATAGATGGAAATAACACAATACATTAATTTCATTGATTAATTTTATAGATAGATATGGATAGACAGATATATTGATAGACGGATAGATAGATATATAGATAGATAGGTAGGTCGATAGTGCAGCCATCTCAGCCAAGGTCACTTTGGGGAGGTTGATTATTACAGTCGCTTAGCAAATGTTATTTTTAAATTATGAAAGACATTTGAAAAATAACAGAAAGCAAAGAGCAGGGGTTCGGGTGCGGCAGCCCCCGAAATAAGAAGAAGCAGGGGTTCGGGGGCGGCAGCCCCCGAATTAAGAAGAAAAAATAATTCTTTGAGCTTGCCAAATGGGGCCAAAATTGTTGGTCTGCTGCTCCGCTATTTTTTTTTGCAGCTTACATATCCCAAATGTACTATTTTATCAAGTGACCTTAAATTTGATCATTATTTCAGATAATGATATACATAAAAAAGAGTGAATATAGCCTTTTTATTGAGACCAGTTACACTTGATACAATCTTCCTCCTTGTTTACTGTCTGTGTTGTTCAGTTTTAATCCTTTGTTGGTCAGTTTTGTTTCAGTGTTTCCTTCAATTTTGTCAACTTGTAGTCAGCCAAGCATGCAATACCATGGTCAGGTGTATGAGCTGTGATATGCATTATATCAGAGTGAAATCCTGCCTTCTGATTGGCCAGAAAAAGCAAACAGTGGTATAAGTATGCTTTATGGAAGTGGCAAACAACCTGACTTATAAAGTCGTCTGGTACTAGGTGCTGACTTTTGACATTTTTGATTTTATCCCACAGTTTGAAACAAGATACAGAAGAATGCTAATCATACCTAAATATTTAAGGTGGGTTAAATACAGTTAAGCTGAGTACGCTTCAACTTGAACATCTGTTTATGACATTCTCACAAGCTTTCCATTGTTTCAGCAGCAAAAATACCTGGGAAATTTTTCAACACCAGAGCTGGATTACATTGTCTTCTTTCACCATTTCAGCTTCACTGGAGGGTGCTTTGTCTGGCACAAGTTTCCAGACATAACCTTGGCTTCTGGCAACTATCTGAATTTGAGGTGTGTGAACCTAATGCTTACTTACTATAAAAAGATTCTTTTATCAATCTGTCTGAAATTAGAACCACATGGAGGTATTCTAATTATTTCAGCCTATACTATGTACATTGTACAAAGTATCAGTAATTCATTAATAGTAACCTTAATGAACATACATGCATGCATTCATTCATTTAGTTGTGACGACACCATGTGCATTAATTTTAAATAGACTCTGACTGACTTAGCCGGTTTGTCAACTTGATAATAATAAGTATTTTCATGTGACATGCATGAGTAATTATATGTTGTTTTATGCCGAGTCTCTGACCCTTCCATGACTTCATCTGCCCTAACTTCTATTAGGTATCAGTTTACAATATGCTAACTTTTACAGTCGCCTTGAGTGGGGTAGCATGCCCGGCTGCCAATCGCTGGGTCCAGAGTTTGAATTCAGCTCTTGCCGGGTCACTTGGGCCTATGTTGGACGACTGTTTTGAATGATCATCCTTTGCCTTATTGCTGTATCCTTCTCCTGTCCTAATGAGCCTTCCAAGTGTATAGACATCTAAATACAGGATGACAAGCCCAATCATCCATCATTTATCTGATTTAGAGTCACCTTGATGGCATGAAGAAGCACAGTTTACTAAAATAGCAAGCTTATGTCGTTATCTGCAGGTGTATGTTAGGGTGGGAAGAATCTATAGAAGTTCACGCATTTGCTCCCCTGAGCTCTCATTAGAGCCTGAACATCCTGAGTCCATCAAGGAACTGGAAGTCTGGGAAACTCTCACACCCTCCCCTATGAAACAACATTGTCAATGGGCCTGTGTTTCACTTACTTATCTGAGACTTTGACCCAAACCTAACTCAGACTATGGCAAAGAAAATTGGCTTATGTTTTCCCCTCATTGGATGAGAATCTATGCCTCCAAAACCACCTTTGCTGAGGATGTTTAGCATTAATGCAATGGCACAATGTCATGTGTTTCACTTATACAGTGTAATATACTTACAAGCGGCACTGTAAGTCTCTATCCTTGTGTTCATCTGGGTTTCTTTCAGTACGATCTTCTAAAATTCTCTAAAGGCTTACTATTAAATGTACAGGGTGCGGCAAAAAAACTTGCACCAGCAATAGCCATGAATTATAATTGCTATAATTTCCTTACAAATGCTTCGATTAGTATGAAATTCGGACACAACCAAGCCATGTATATCTAAATTTACCTACTCAAAGCATTTTTCATTTTTATGAATTACTTTTCACGTTCTAGTTCTAAAAACAGTGTACGTCAGTTTTTTCAGGTGCATCTTGTTTTTGTCAAGTATACCCCAATTGCAGCGTTCAATCAAGCTATTGAAACATTGGCGGTACTTCAGACACCTCTCTCTACGTTTGCCCATATAAAAACATTTGAAATTTTGAGGTCTGATGAATTGGGGGGTCTCTGATTTTGGACTGGAGGATAAACTCGAATACTAATGACCTCTCTAGGCTCCTCTTGGCAGAACATACTATACCTAATCTTGTTAGAATATCACATTACAGTTGATCAATACATAGACAGACATATTTGGTGAGTGCAGCCCTCCAAGGCAATTTTTTGGTACTCCAAGGCTTGATTGATGAGCTGGGAGAGTGGGGGTCCTATACATACATATTCACCCATCATGTCAAGATATTTTACTTGCCCAGCACAGAAACTGATGCTGGAGACCAAAAATTCATTATCTCATCTAATTTACATCCATCAGGCATTTTGCTCATGAAGATCCACTTGAAATATTTTTTGTTCATCTCCCAAGTTTTGAACCCATGCAATCAAAAACCTTCAGCAAAGCGGGCCTGAAATGATATTGATCTGCCACCAAACTTCTTTATACTGTTGGCTTATACAGTGGATTTGTCTTGGCCAGAATATAACACACTAAAACACCCCAGTGTTAATTTTTTTGCCCTTATATGGAAATGATGATGAATCTTTCTTTTATTAGTAGCAAACAATGCAAAAAATAACACCTGAACACAGAAACTGGTCTTATTATGCCAAATATTCACTGGAGTTATTCTCTTTCTTTAAACCACCTTATGATTTAAAATTCATGGCATTCAGAAATGATCAATAGGCCAGCAGTTGCCAAAGTATTGTAGCCTCTTTGGTTTGGGCAAGAAAGATTTTGCAGAGGCTGTACATTATTGAGAATAGCCAGTGTGCTAACTTTAATTTTACACTAATTCAACTTCTAGGCAACTGCTAATATGTTTGGCTAGATATCCCATCACTCAAAACTTAATTTTGCAATTTTCTGTTTGATCTGCTAGAGATGTTCAAGTGGTGCAAATTTTTTTGCCGCACCCTGTACAATACAAGAAGCGTTAATTAGTTACTGCAGATTCACTAAGTATGAGTTGCTATGATTAGTTTTCTCACTGCCTACGCACGTAGCTTTTTCAACTTACCTAATTGGCCTATCAGCAAATCCAAAGTCCTCCAAATCCTTAAGTTGAACACAGACAGAAATTAAAAACGTAGTATCCTGCTTCAGTAAGCAGCTGAGCTTTATAAGTAAATCAGATTAGCAGGAAAACAAAACAATTCCTGTCTCTCCAGACACATCACAGAGCTTTGAGACACGTTTTTAAGCTATTTAGATTAGATTAATGCAACGTAATTCAGTCCTCAACCAATCACATGAACTCTATTTGCTACGTTGCACTATCCTTTACACTGTGTACCGTTTGCTCTATGCGAAGCGACCTAGTTAATCATAAAATCTTAAATTTTAGACAAGAAAGCAACGTAATTACAATTTAACATAGCCATTATGCTGTATTTATGTATTAGACATCTTGATGTGATATTCAAGTTTTAAATATTTAACAGTCAAAAGATTTGGTGATTCCAGTAACAAATGCACTAATATTTACTAAAACTGCCTAATCTCCCAGAAAACGTAACTGATTGATACCAAAATTACTTGTCATAAGACTGCATACTGGCTATACTGCAAAGTTTGTTGTTTCCTCTGTATATGAGAGAGTTCCTCCGTGGTCTAATGGTTGAGAGTGCTTGTGTGCACCACCACTGGCTCTGAGGGCGTGGGTTCGAATCCCACCCCAGAACTCAATTTAGTCTGAGCCCATGGGACATTAAATGGAGGCGGGTTGTATCCAGTGTTCTATGCTTGGGCAACTGAAAGACCCTGGGCATCCCTGAATTAATAGGGTATGTACCAGACTCACAGTCTTCTCATCTCATCATCATACGGCGATCGCCTGCCTCGATATAGCCCACTAAGGTGCTGCTGAGCCGTAAAACACAAACAAACAAACAAAACAAACTCTGTATATGAGAACTAGCAAAATGTAAACAAAAAATCCTTAATTAGGTCACTTGGTGGGTACACAGTGTTTAGCAGAAACTCATACTTCTTGAAAGTGCAGTAATAGCAATAGTCTTGACACATTATAGCAGTCAGCAATTATGTTGGCACAAATATGGTCTAGTATGCAAAGTCTTATTTGGAGTATAATTATGGATAAATGAATTGATTTAATGATGTCCATTTATGTAGAGTAAATCTCTTGTTAATTACTGAGTATCACAATGGTGACGACACTGGAACGAGCATGTAAAATATCTTTTACATTATCAGGCAGAATCGATTTTCTCCATGCAGAAGCCAATTGTCAAATTACCGTCTTCCCACGGCAAAGGGACAAAATTAGGTCAGGCCTACTTTACAAATATTAGCGGAATAAGTCAAATGAAATTGGAAAGTTGATTTAGTCTGAATGATCATCAAATCTAAGCAAGGGGTAGCTCAAATGATTATTTGGTGGTGCCTACTTAATCTGAAGTGGGATTTGGAAGGAACCATGTAAGGAAAAAAGTAAGTTTAGACTGGAGTGAGTGGTTGTTAAAAGCCACTTTAGCCAAGACATCTGACTTAGAGATGTAAAAGCTCTTACACACAGCTGAAGCTGAAAGAAACTCAGGAAGTCTCAACCTTAGTCTCTCCTTGTATGTTGTGAGAGAAGGGCCTCAGGGAAAGGGGTGTTAACGTCAATTCCTTTTATTTTCTCCCCTTTTCTTATCATCGATGCTTTGGATGTGGCTTAGTTCCTTTCCAGGTAAGCTTCTTTGCTTGATTGTTTTATACATGCCCCTTGTTCTTTCTTTCTTTAAGTCTTCCTCGTAAATATTTGTAAAATTAGTAATACCTGTTATCAAATTGGGAATATGGTGAAAAAGAAACCACAATAAGAGCATTGAAAGAAAATTGGTCTGTCCTTTAAGTCAATTTAGTTATACCTAGGCCTACCACATGATCGAAATTATAACATAATTAACTTATTTCCTGATTTCTTGACAATTTCTGCTTCCAGTCATATTCAAGTCATATCCAAGTTTACACAAACAACAGTTACTGCTAGGTGGTTGTCGTGACATGTGGATGTCAAGTGAAATGGTACTAAACAATAGCTAATTTTGGCCAAATTTTCACATAATTCTAAAGCCCAATCATCTTTATGGTGTAACTTGCATGACTGTGCATGACTGTATTAAAAGCAAATCAAGTGTTAAACTGGCATATTTGAAATCAATGAAATGAGAAAGTGCTGATCCCCTGATATTCGTAATTTCCCAAGTCATTTATGCAGGCCTACCTTCCTTTGTGGTACCATCAATTTTGGCTCCTGAATGCTTGGAACAATGCTAATATTTCAGAAAGTTCGAGGCTTTTTTTTATATGGACACTTATTTTCAATCTGGAACTATGAATGTTTCACAGAATAAAATTCAGAATATTTGGAATGGGTTTCCAAAATTTTGGACAATTTCAACATTTTAAAGTCATTCTGTGGTTGCCACGGAAACTGAAAGTTCAGATGGGTGAGGTAGGTAATACTGAAACCAAGAAAGACAAAATATTGTGACCATGAAAGACTTCTCTCTATCATTTGTATGAATGAGATTGACAATATTTGACACAAGAGATATTAGATTCTAATTTTGCTTTCAGGGACACCAGATGTGTGTATTCTAACACTGAACCCATGCAGGAAAGCACTCCTGCATGCCACATTTGGCAAGGGAAATTCAGGCAACAAGGGTGTGTTTCCCTGACTACATAAGGACTTGTGAAAGCATGGATTCACTGGTATTAACAAAAAACCCAAATGGACAGCATTATCTAATCCTGTGTGTCACAACATTTTGCTTTAAATTAGTCCTAGTTTTCCCTAACTTTAGTCCTTGGGGGCTACAGTTTCAGGCAGTGAAAGGGAAGAGGCTTTGGATGACCGAAATGCTTTCACAGACGTTTGTTTGGAGGACTTCGAGGAACATTTACTTCAATGGGTCAGATGTATGAATTAGTGCTTTTGGTGAGCTTGGGACTTTTTTCAAAGGTTAATATTATATATCTTGTATCTAATATTGTCTAATATTGTCTATCTCACTTATACAAGAGATAGAAAGTGGTCTCTCACAGCTCCAATTCATTGGCTGTCTTGGTCTCAGTATTCGCTGCCCCACCTAGCGGAACTTTCAATTTCAATTGCAACTACAGACTGACGTTAATATGTCCTTTTTCCAAAATTTTGGAAATCCATTCCAAATATGCTGAATTTTATCCTGTGAAAAATGTATAGTCCTAGATTGAAAATAAATGTCCAAATAAAAAAAAGCCTCAAATTTTCTGAACACCCCTCATAGCTGATTGTGCAGGAATTCCTGAAGATTGCTTGAGCAACACATTTTGTTTAGCCTTAAGCTGCAATTATCTGTCCAGTAGTATAACCTCATTATGAGAATTTCCACTGAAAGGAGAGAGCCTAATGAACCTCTTATAATTGAGCCCAGAGTAGAGTATGGGGTACTGCTAATGCTGATAAGTATAGTTGCTACATGTAGAAGCTTCTTTTGAAGGTTTAGTTGGTAAAGAGGATGGTCCAGATTGAGGAGCAGTTTGTTGGCTCTCCTAAACATCTGTTTCTTATATTCTCGCCAGCTTACCATTTTCCATCAAACAAAAGTGCCTGGGAATTCATCCAAGCCCAACCAGGATTAGCTAGTCTTCTTTTATTCGCAGATATTTGTTTATTTGTTTATTACTTAAATTAATTTCATATTCTAGAAAGTACCCTTGGCGGAGATACTTTTGTCTTGCACAAATATTAACTTTTCCCCTGAAACTTGCTTATGACACAAATAACCTTTGCGGAATGAAAACCACTTGTTTTGTCTTTTGATGCCTGATCTAATTCAAACTTGGGGAAAAAGCAGACTTTTTGTCAATCACATAATTTTAAAAAAGCTCATTTGATAGCATGATCTGTAATTTCTCACAGGGTAAATGGAGCATCAGTTTATTCAGCATAATAGCATACCGAGATTGTACTGAGATTGCACTGGCAGTTTCTCAGGTTAAGCAATATATATTGTACCCCAATAATTCCAGACTCTATACACACCTACCAAAACGTAAAATGACAAATATATTAGTATTTAGACCACACAACAATTAAATCTGACCCTTCTAAGCTCTTCTATAACTACTGCTCTCTTCAGTGATGAGATGCTGTGACATCCATCCACTTCGTAATCTAGTCATGTTTTTATGCAGCAGATGGTAAGAAGAGGCATGAACATTTCGTAGGAAGTAGAGGATCTCTGGAAGTGCATGTAGATTGTAGGGGGAACGGGGGCACATTGGGACGCTTTTAACGTCTACTAATTTTGCTCAATGCTGAAAGCACTGAAGAACTCAGAAGTTTGCATGAATATCACCAATACTATTGAGCTTAAATGCAAGGCATAATAAACTAGACTGCACCTACCCTTTCGCAGCCAGAGAGTCATAAAAATGACTGTCCCAATGTGCCCCGGCTAACACAGCCGGGGCACATTGGGACATCAATTAAAAAATCGTTTTAACACTCCATGTACAATAGATATCACATATAAGTAGTGCGTAAGACAATATACAGTGCATTAACACCTTGTAGTGCCAATAGTTCATAACTTTAAACAGTTTTAAACATTTAACAGATACTGTCCTGGGTGCGGACAGCTATGTAAGTAACACACAGTGCTTTGCGACAAATTTGTTCACAGAGCATGGTAATCCACTATACCTCTATTCACTGTGGCCTGAATACCTGTTGTGTGCTGTCCAAGGTCATTCAGTTGCCTTGGACACTTAAATTCTGCCATATTAAGTGCGTCCCAATGTGCCCCGAATTCACTGTCCCAATGAGCCCCGATATGACTTTTACACCAAAATGCTAATTTATCGGAAACCAGTGATTGTGTTTATCACGATAGCAATTCATAACTGTTCGTCACGATATATAATATTCATACATGCACTGAGCAAGCCTCATTGTTCATGGTTTGTCAATAGAATGGTTCGAATTGAACCCGTCCATGTTTACTTTATTGGTAGGAAAACAAACTTTTGCTCGCCATACTTCTGCATGTGGCTGTAATTTTTCTATAAAACCATGGAAAAATCAGGATGTGAAATTACAAGATATGATGGCACTACCATATCATATACCTTGCCAGGATCCAAGAAAACCCCACCGTCCCACAGTGCCCCGCGTCCCAATGTGCCCCCGTTCCCCTTACGATACGATACGATAATACTTTATTGAATCATTGAAAACAATGAAACTCATTTGATTTACATGGCTCTATCACAATCATGTGCAATTAACATATATATTGTATATATGCTCCCCTGAGATATATCATAAGAGCACGTGTCCATCAAGGAACTGCAAGGTTGTTCTAAAGAAGGCACTTAAATCCCTTAGGTTTATATTTTAGCTAGAGAAAAGGAGGGCTAAAAGCTTTCTGGTCATACTTCAGTTGCAGATTAGTCTTCAATTATGCAGCTGGCATTCCTCAGAAATTACAGCAATGCAAGTATAAGCCATGCCTATTTTGTTCATTAAAAGTGTACAACGATTTAATTCCAGAACCTTTCAAAAAGCAAATCAATTTAAATATAAAGGATATCATCTCTAAGATATTTTCTGATAACACTAGAAAATGCGATTTATCAAAACATTATAGTAAATTTTACAGAGATCAATAGTTGTCAATTGTTGTCAAATTTGTTTTATTGAATTACTTAGTCTTTCTTATAATAAAATTTTCCCTTGATATAAACTTGTATAATTTGTTGGTGAATATTAAGTTCAGGTTTATTTTTATTACTTATAACAACAATTACTGTATGATTTTACAGTTAAGATGTCAGGCCTGCTACAAACTTCAAATGGAGAGCAGATTTGAGAGGCATGAATCAATTAACCAGCTAATTACTGTTTACATGGTTTGGACCTGGCCAACAGCTCTTGTTTGCTCTCAAAACGAACCATTTTCTCTCATCTTGCTCCATCCTGTTGATTTGGGTTTCAAATAAAGTTCACCCTCAGTTTTATCGTACCCATGACACTAGACTAAATTCTCAGAATTTATGTCAAACATAGAAAGGCTGTTCATTATAGTTATATGTCATGTAGTCCCTATCTAACCAGGTTGTATTTTACATGCCAAACAAAAATATAGTTTGAAAGGAAGTGTTTCACAATAAAAATGCAAAATGATAAATGTAAGCACTTCTACGATCCCAGATGCATCCAAGAAAGCTTCAAAGACACCCTTCTGAAGTGCACAAGTGAGCAGAAAAAGAGCGTTATATGTGTAAGAAGTGGTGAACCGCAAACACTGCACACTGCACAATGTGTATTCATTTTACAAGTATATGCTTTGGCTTTCAAAACAGTATTCATTAATAAAATTATAAAAGTATTGTGGAAGATTTATTGTAAATGTCACTCTGTCTGTCAATTGCCATGTTCCTTGTGGTTGCACAGCAATCCATTGAGATTTAACAACATTAAACCTCTGCTCTTCCCTATAAACCATTGTAATTGTAAATATTTAAAATTAATGACACTTCAAAATTAAGTGGAGTGCCAAGTTTGCCTTAACACAGTAAGCTTTGGTCCAAGCAATGGCAAGGTTATTGTCAAGAAAATATGATTTGTCTGTTTAATGCATACCTGTGTTGTGGCGCAATAACATAAAAGGCAAAAAATAAGAATCCAATTCCCATGTGTCCTGAATAAGAAAGATTTTGATAATTAAAAATCAAAGGTTTTCAATTAGATTTTTATGTTAATTTGCCGTGAAAATTATTGGACAAAATTCCAAACACAACATGTTGATTTGTAATGTCTGTTGAGTTCTAATGTGAATCTTAATATTGTCTTGAATATTAAAGGGAAATCAGGCATCTCTAAAATTAAAGACTTGTTTTCTTGGCTGCCTCTGAATTGGCAAATAAAGAAATGTATTCGAAGTGGATCAGAAAATGTGAATGAAGGGCACGCCCACAAATTCCAAGATCTGCAAATGATTGCGGTAAAAAGATGTTTAACTGAATTCGGGTTGTTACGTTTGCATTGAGTGTTTACAATTTAGGCTGGTACATTTGATCCGAAAAAGCTGTCTATGCGTATGTTATTAATGATACTGACACAGTTTAATATAAAACATATCGCTTTCCAGACACACATTAGTGTCACATCTTCATACAGTCAGCATCAGTCACAAGACATTTTCTCACAGAACAACTGATTTATATACCTCAGTCACCTCACTGGCCTTTAATAATATATTTACATTCATCAACATGTACATCGAATTTGCCAAATAGCGATGAACTTATTAATTAATTATCTGCTTTTTCAAATGTTCTAGTAGTAATTTACGACTTCAATTGATGCTGACGTCATGCAGTGAAAGCATTTGAAAACAAAATTAGTAACTTCGGCATAGTGCTCCATACTATACAGAGGCGGTGCAATGTGATTCAATTATGCTTTCGGACTTTTAACCTCTTCTATAACCTTAGTGACCCTCGTGAACAACCTCCCTTGAGGCGCCAGTACTTTGTGAGAGTGCCTTGAATGAGTGAAGTAAGCTCTTGTTTGGTACCATCTGCGTACGGAGTTCCTCTGGTAATAAACCAAGGTTTCCAGATTTGTGACATTACTCAAATGGCAATGACACATGTATTACACTCTTGACATAAAATGTTTGCCTTACTGCCAACAAAAATTTAAATAAAATAACCACCAATTATATCTTAGAACAGCATTACCATGTGATTTTACAGTTATAGCATCACTGTATCATTGCCAGACATTATGATGTCAGGCCTGCTACAAACTTCAAATGGAGAGCAGATTTGAGAGGCATGAATCAATTAACCAGCTAATGGTTTGGACCTGGCCAACAGCTCTTGTTTGCTTTCAAAGCGAACCATTTTCTCTCATCTTGCTCCATCCTGTTGATTTGGAAAAGCTGTTCAATATAGCGGTAATAATGTCATAGTCCTAATCTTACCAGGTTGTATTTTACATGCCAAACAAAAATATAGTTTGAAAGGAAGTGTTTCACAATAAAAATGCAAAATGATAAATGTAAGCACTTCTACGATCCCAGCAGAAAAAGTGTGTTATCTGTAGAACATATAGCCCAGGTAGCAAAGGTACAGTCATAGAAAAAGATTCTGCAGTTCATGTAATTCTTTTAAAGAAATGGTGAACTCCAAACACTGTACAATGGGTATTCATTTTACAAGTTTATGCTTTGACTTTCAAAACAGTACTCATTAATAAAATTATAAAAGTATTGTGGAAGATTTATTGTAAATGTCACTCTGTCTGTCAATTGCCATGTTCCTTGTGGTTGCACAGCAATCCATTGAGATTTAACAACATTAAACCTCTGCTCTTCCCTATAAACCATTGTAATTGTAAATATTTAAAATTAATGACACTTCAAAATGAATTGGAATGCCAAAATTTTGATATTTAAAAATAAATAATGGTCAGCTTAAATTTCCTTTTTGCCGTGAAAATTATTGGACAAAATTCCAAACACAACATGTTGATTTGTAATGTCTGTTGAGTTCTAATGTGAATCTTAATATTGTCTTGAATATTAAAGGGAAATCAGGCATCTCTAAAATTAAAGACTTGTTTTCTTGGCTGCCTCTGAATTGGCAAATAAAGAAATGTATTCGAAGTGGATCAGAAAATGTGAATGAAGGGCACGCCCACAAATTCCAAGATCTGCAAATGATTGCAGTAAAAAGATGTTTAATCTGAATTTGGGTTATAATGTTTGTGTTGAGTGTTTACAATTCAGGTGGGCACATTTAATCAGAAAAAGCTCTCCATGCATATGTAATTAATGATACTGCCAAGGTTTAATATAAATCATGTTGCTTTCAAGACACGCATCAGTGTCATACATTCATACAGTCATCATCAGTCACAAGAGATTGTCTTACAGAACAATAGATTTTTATACCTGAGTCATCTCACTGGCCTTTAATAAGATAATTGTATCCATTGACATGTACATCGTATTTGCCAAATAGCTTTATGCTTTATAATTATCTGCTTTTTCAAATGTTCTAGTAGTAATTTACGACTTCAATTGATGCTGACGTCATGCAGTGAAAGCATTTGAAAACAAAATTAGTAACTTCAGCAAAGTGTTTAATGCAATAAAGAGGCAGTGCAATGTGGTTCAGTTATGCTTACAGACTTTCAACCTTTCTACAACCTTAGTGATCTCCGTGAGCAACCCCCCTTGAGGCGCCAGTATTTTGTGAGAGTGCCTTGAATGAGTGGAGTAATCTCTTTGCCTTGGTACTATCTGGGTGCGGAGTTCCTCTGGTAATAAACCAAGGTTTCCAGATTTTTGACACAACTCAAATGGCAATGACACATGTTTTACACTCTCAACATAAAATGTTTGCCTTACTGCCAACAAAAATTGAAATAGAATGACCACTAGTCCCTTGGAATAGACATGATTTTGTTTTCGCAGTTGTTCTATTGTCAAACAATGTCCATGACTTTAAAATATGCTGTTAGATAATACTTGTGATCATTCATTATTATTGTATTACTTTTCTCATCTTTCATTTAAATATTTATTTCTATTATAACTTTTTTTTTTTTTTTAACTGTTTGATCATGTGAAAATAAAGAGTTCTGAGTTCTGAGTTCTGATCCAGGTGGTGCTCTTCGGGAATGCTCGCTTCCTCTTCATTACATCATCCTTAATTGTGCCAAATTTACACTCGAATCAATTTGAAAAACCAAACAAGCAATAAATATTAATTGACTATACTTGAGTCTATTACTTTTAAAACTATATTATATTTTACATGCATATAATATGACAGCTTGAAATGTGTCACTCTTAAAATATCAGATAAAAAAAGAATCCCAAATCTCCCAGAAGCTCCACTCCTTCAGCAAGTAGATGTTCATAGCCATGGTTTTGGTAAATCATAGGATCGTTGCCAGTGAATACACCAATGAACTTCTGAGTAACAACTTTCTCCATTTGTGTGTAGCTCTCCATGCGGCTCCTGGATTCTAAAGATGGGGGAAAAATTACATTATAATTATTATATAGTTGCATAATGAATTATGCCTATTTAAAAAAAATGCTTTTGAATATACTTCTTAGGATGTACCGCAAATAGTATAAGGTACTGAAATCGCTTATAGAGGAAACCAAAATTACCGAAGAGTTTCTGGGCAAATTCCGCAGGATCTTTAATCAATAACTGTTGGTGTTTGATATGAAGCAACAGCGCCATCCATCTTGACCCATATTTGACTTGCATTACTTCTAGAAAATGGGTCAAGGTTGGAAGGTCTGTGACCTCTTGAAGAGTGTTTCCCTCTTTTAACTGCTGCTTCCATTCCAACATGTCCACACGAATAGAATTAATTCTGGAATTAATTGATGAATTGGCTGACAGAGCTATGAAAAACATGGTATCTAATTTGTTTACATTTTATAAAAATGCCATAAATACCTCATCGCATTTGTGTAACCACCAGCTGTTTCAGACAGTTCTTTTACAACACGTTTGTATATCGCAGCAACCCGTCAAAAATTTATCGCTCCAGTAGGCAGGGCTTCATAAAATTCAATGAGATTGGTTGCACCTGCAGGAAAAAATATAACCAGTGCATAAATGAAACCAGGTGTTAGTCATGTCTAACATTGTCTAACTGAAAAGTTATCTTAATTGCTTATTAAATACATTAATTAAACGGTAATGGAATTCACCGCGGGGTCATGAAAATCGACCTTTATGGATACGTTACCGAAGATATGATGAATAAAATCAGGAATTTGTAATTTATTCTGATTTATGTGAATGTAAACTTGATTGTTTGACATGCAAAATTTCTGACATATGCCCGAGCAGTTTTTTATGGCAAATCAAACTTTGGGTAAAGGAATCACAAGCAAAAACACTCATTTTTGTGACTATTTTATCTCATTGTCTCATTTAAGAAAAATATTCCAGCTATGGGAGATAGAAAATATAAATAAAACTGTGACTTCTACTGCGAATAAAAACCTTGTTTTGTTTATATTTCACACTTTGCCTGGAGAAATGAAATCATACTCAACATACCATCTACTAACCATACTTTTTACTAACCACAACATTTACTAACTCTAACCATGCCATTCACTTGCTCACCACACCATTTACTCACCATACCATCTATTTACCATCTACAAAGCGCATAATCTACTCACCTGCCATTTTGCATAGCACTTCCTTTCTCTGACGTGAATTAGTCATGTCAATTTTAAACATTCCTTGAACCATTGACTTGTATTTTGGGAAGGCCTTTAATTTGGAAAGTTCTTCCACTGCTCTGGTGGCAAAACTGTTCAATTCTTCACACTTCTCTTGCGTTGCATTGTCCATACCCGAGGAAACAGCTGAATGTAGTGAAATAGCCTTCACATACAAAACAGAACATATTGTTTTTAAACAGGCATCATACATCCCAGTGTGGTATGTGTTGCCTCAAATAGCCTGGAATTTGATGGTCAAAAACCTTTGAGAAACACAAATTTTACAAGGTCTTGCATTTAACTTGTTGATGAATTATACAGTATATTTTGAATATGTTGGACTTGCATTAAGTTCCAGCAAATTAATCATACCGTTGTCTAAGTCTGACTACTTTCAAATATATAATCTACAAGATATGAATGGCTTCAACCAAAGAAATACCCATTTACCAATTAGAAGCATGAAAGCAAATGTTTGAAACGTAAAATCCATTTTTGTTGAATGATCCTCCGATTAGGAATACACAAACAATATTCGTATTTGCTGTATATGCTTAAATGTTTTTGATTTTAATGTTGCCCTAAAATATGTAATTGTAGGACAAATATGTCATTTGTCTTCTAAAAAATTCTAAATAGCAAAAACAAGTGGAAGAAATATTCATATATATAATATTATGTAGCCTGGATGCGTCTCGTTGTAATTGGTGTCTTTTTGTCGTTATGTTCCGACTTTTATAAATGATTGCATTCACATGTGTGGGATATATTGCTTGCTTGTTTGCTTGCTTGCTTCTGTTGTGCTATGTACCCCGGATTAGCCAGGGCAGCACAATCTCCAACTTGCATGGAGGGAGCTGCACTTTTGTTTTTTGATGACCGACATAATTATTATGATGATGAGATGAGAAGACTGGGAGTCTGGAATATACCCTATCAATTCAGGGATGCCCAGGGTCTTTCAGTCACCTCAGCATAGAATACTGGATACAACCTGCCTCAATTTAATGTCCCATGGGCTCGGACTAAAGTGAATTCCCAGGGTTAGGTTAGAACCCACGCCCTCAGAGCCAGTGGACAAGCATTGTTATCCATTGCCGCAGGGGCACACACGTAGCCTGCTATGGTGTATTTAAAGAGGGAGCGTGTGTTATGGGCCCCCTTTCCATCCTGCGATTTCTGGATATGCCCCTTTCTGTAATTGTAATGCTGTGAGTAGCTAGTAAAAACTTGTTTGGAAGCAGCCTAACGGGAACGCCCTGCCAAGACAACCTGCATGGGAGGATGAACGGGAATAGTTCCTTCTATTCACTATACATATACCTTTTCTCATAGGTGTATCGGAGGGGGGCAGGGTGGGGGCGATCCCCCCCCCCAAAATTTGGGAAACAGTAAGATTCGGGCAAAAAGGCTGAAAAATCAGGGTCGATGATTAAATGAACACCATTGGAAATTAATGATTTATAGCCAATTTCGTTTGAAATGGTACTAATACTAGATCTTGAAATTTGGGCAAATGTCGCTCGCCCCCCAAAAATTGTACGCGCCATACGCCTATGCCTTTTCTATAGAAAAGATGTGGAAAAAAAGGTCATTTTGAGTCTTCTAAGACAGTTACGTTGCATGTGTGAGTTATTAAACATAAAACATTTTCCAGTGCTCTTCAGTGCTCTCCAGCTTAATGGCAAAAATCCTGAGTTGCGGCAGAGAATAAGGGTTGTTGGATGGCTTTAGGGTCTTGTTATTGGTGTAGCTAAAAGACAGCCATGGTGACTAGCCATATAGTCATTAATAACACAGCTCTACAAGCCAATAAATAACCTGGTAAGTGGGTAGGAATGACACTGGTGGGAGGAAGTGCCATTTGGAAACGTGAAGGACAGACGGTGAACTCAACAACATGACAGAGACATGCAGTTTGCAAATAATAATGGAGTTGAATC
The DNA here is from genome assembly GCA_026936325.1 of Platynereis dumerilii. NCBI lineage: Eukaryota > Metazoa > Annelida > Polychaeta > Phyllodocida > Nereididae > Platynereis > Platynereis dumerilii. The sequence continues at coordinate 106,021,749 of JAPTHN010000002.1, forward strand.
ATCCACTTCGTCTTTTGATATTTCCTGGACGACATCCATACCATAGCTAAGCTGTTTCAATATTTTGATTAATTCCATTGAAATAAGGGTATCAATATGAAATTCTAATTATTGTGTCATGGTGGCATTGTGGCATATTGCGTAATTGGATAACATTGATACAGATAAGTTCAATGTCATGGTCGAACATTGGACAAAATATGGTATGATAGTTGCAGTAGTTAATGGGGAAGCCAGATATATGGCTTTCTGATGCACTGCATAGTGCCACAGATATTGGTCCCGAGTTCTGATGATGTCATCACATTTATCAGATATATGTGTAATGGAAGGATTCTGTCATTGCCTTTTTGGCTATATGAATAAACATGATAACCATACTGACTTGTATGACAGTGAAGGTCACAGAGGATCAATCATGTCATTACCTTTGTGACAAAATGGTCCACAGACTAATTGTGCCTACAAATAGTAAAGTACTGACAAATAGAAATTAACAAAAAAGTCAGTCACTCATAAATCACATTCCAAAAAAAAAAGTATGTGAATTCATTGCCATGTCCAATATCAGACCAGCTGCTGTCGATGTTTCAGTAAACCTTCGGGGACTATTAATTCTTGGTGACAGGCATTGGGAAATGGGTTTCACTCTGCAGTCTGCAGTCTCTAAGATGGTGACTGGAGTGCAACAGAGACTGCAGTCTCTTTTTTAAATTCTTAGGTTCCTCAGGCTCATTGCAGATTGGCGGTCAACAGGAAAAATTCGCTAATTGGTTTCGCCACGTCATTGATGGATTTCCGTTGGTCGCCTGATCTTCTTATTTGATGACGTGCCTTTAAGTCATTTAAATAGCTCGTTTATTGTCACCTCTGCTGCTAAATATATTTTGAAAGCACTGAATCAACCGATTAACCATAACTGATACAATCAAAACATTTTTAAGCCAGTGACATCACACAAGCAAGCTGAAGATTGACCGCCAATCTGCCAAAAGCTATAATGGTCAGTCACACACTGCCCAAGTGACAAATTATTTGGTCCTCGATTAGATGATTTCTTGATAAAATATTGTTCCTTATGAATGTAAACAAACTATGTCATCACTAATTCTGTGTTCTCAAAAACTCAAGTGTCGCAAACAAGTGAAATAGGCATCACGTTTGGTCTATATGTTCTTCTGTTAATTTGTGTCTTTTTTCTCTAATTCTACTAATTTTTTTTATGATTAGGGGGAACGGTGGCACAGTAGACGATAGAAGCGTCCAATGTGCCCCCGTTCCCCCTACATTCAAACTGGTGCAGTGAGACGTAGGAGTCTGGCAGTGTATAATTATCTAAATTGGCATAGTAAAATGACTTCCTCAAGCCACAGATCAACATGGAAGGGGACTATAAGGCCCACTCATTCCCCACAGTTTATAATCCCTCCCCCTCCTAAAGCAATTATTTAAAGGCTCCTAAATTAATGTAATTTGTTGTGAAAAGCAAAAACTAGTACGAAGGTCAGCATGAATAGTTGCTTGTTTGCTGTGTTTTTTGTTTCACATGCATATGTTATAGACATAACACCCATATTGATGATGCTCTATCTGTACAGAATGAGCAAATAGGAGTAATAATCGCTGTGTAAACTGTTAATAAAACATTTTGACATAGTTCTGAGAAAAAGGCTTTGTAATCAATGTGGCATCATTTTTTGTGAACTTGTATGATACTGATACACAGCAAAAACGTTTTCGACCTGTGAGACAATTTTCTCCAACAAAGAGCTGTTACTTTCACTCAGGGTTCTTGATCATAATGGCAGCATTCCTGAGCAGCTGCAGACATTGATGGGTTTAGGGGCTAGTTTATGAGGCTGCTAAAAGACTGACATAATATCGAGTAGATCCATGAAAGTTATGGAATGACCTAACTAATGGGTCGCTATCAGTATGGTGAAACTGAGAACTGGATGCTGCTGCCACCTGGCACAAAAGTTGATTTCCTATGCTACAGCATTGCTGTCCCAAGAAATAGTTCCAATTCCATTGCACATTCACAAAATTTCTTTTCAACATCGATGTATACCAGAGTCAGACTCGGGAATCACATTCTCTAAGGAAGTAGAAAAGGCCATCAACACACTCAGAAACAGCCCCGGTGTCTTCCAGACAAAATTGTGTGTCTTCCTTTGGTTGAAAGTTGGTGGACCACTCGCAGGAGCTCGCGGAATAGCACACTAGTCACTACGTGGCAACACAAGACAGCATATGTTCTGATCTGTGGCAATGCAAGAGCAGTCCACTTGTAGACAGGGTCGCTATGGTACTGGCTGGGAAATGTGTTGAAAGGAAATGGACCCACAGCAACTTTTGTTGTTTTTTTTTACCCTTTTTCTCCTTCTGAATGGTTCCATAAATGAGACAATTTAGTAATCGAGCAACAATTAAAGAATAGCAAGTGTTTTATGGTGAATGCTGCAAAGAATTGTCTTATACTGCTAGTATCTCATATCATTTTTTGTGTGATTTTGAAAAAATTGGTTCATATCACGATGAATGATCAGAATGAACAATATAAAGTTAGACTATTCATTGAGTTTCGAATTTAAGAAATATTATTTTTCTCCTTCATATAATTATGGTTCATTCCATGTCAATTTATCGACACATTTTCAACCGCTTTAAATAAATATTTCTAATCTAATATGGTTGTAACAAATTTGATATTGATACCTTGCTCCCTTTACTAATTTATAGATCTATGACTAATATATCTGATTTAATCATTTACATGTAGAGTAGCGCGGGGCATGCAGCCCCCCTTAACTTCGAGATGCGATTTGACCTACTTTTTGTGGTCGATTATTTTAATGCTTATGCTGTCAGGAAGGGATCACTTGACTCTACCTATAACTAGTGAAACAAATGTCTACCAATTTTGATAAAGGAGTTACGGCCCTTTTTGTAAAAAAAATTTAAATGGCCTTCTTACCCCACCCAGCGGGCAAGATGCCCCCCTATAATCCTATGGCAATCTTTTTTGCAAGCGCATTCACCTTGAAAGTTATTTCTTGGGGATCTTCTATAATTTTTAAGGTATTCTATTCACTTTTTGTGAATTTCAGAATTTTTCTGTTCATGCATTTATTTTTTAATATTTTTTGCCCTTTTTCAATTTCGGCCAAAATTATTTCTATTTCAACTAGCTATTCTATCAAGATTTGAGGTAAAGCAAACATAATTAAATGGTTCCGGAAGCAGCATCGAGGCCTCAGTGAAGGGGGCCCCATGCCCCCTACCATTTGGGGCCTCTCGCCCCAAACTCACATATTTTAAATTGACTTCTCTATTTTGAGCTAAAATGCAAAAAACATGGTCCAAATCACATTTATGTGATGGTCATAAAGTGAAGCAATGCAAATCCATTATACTTCCAAAGTTATTTCTGACAAACGCTTTCAAAGAATTAATCAAAGTTACAAAAACCATGCACCTCTTTTTGTTTCTTTAATTACGACTATGGTTTGGTGCTGAATGCATTGAAAATTTGTTACGTCACCTAAAAAGCCTCTAGCTTCAATCCTATCAATAAGAAAAAGCCCAAAAATGTAAGTTTAGATATAACCCTGGGGGGGCTTCTCACCTAACCCGGGCTTCTTGCCCCGACCCACTCTGTCTCACAGAGCAACATTGCGGTGGCAGTGCACTATGTCTGAAGCAAGTTCAATTTCACAATACAGCATATACATATAGTGAGTTGCAGAAATGGACAGCATTGAAAGGGCCTCATAATGCATATGGCACTACTGATATTTTTGTTGATGTCATAACATTTATCAGATACACCAAATGAAAGGATCCATATTGACTTTTAGCTGCTGTTATATGAATAAACATAGTATAAGCACATACATGACATCAGACAGACAAACATACATGACACAGTGGGTCATGAAGGATCAGTAATGTCATTTATGTGAAAAACAACAAGGCCAATGCTGCGTACAAATATACTCTTATAGGACCATAAATGAAGTGACCTAGTCATAACTCACATGCTGTGCAAAAAATGTAGGTCACTAGGTCCAAAATTATGCATGCCACCCAAATGGTGATGCAACTTTAATATAATCTAAGTATAGCTTACTTACATTGCTTTATACCAATGCACAAGCTATCAAGTCATATCACTCAGAAGTGTCCATGATCAAGCCAATGTTACTATGTACACGGAAACAAGAAGTGAAACAAAATTATCGTAAGTTTGGTGCTCAAGCAGCTGTGCCATATCACAAATTTTCAAGCTCTGCTGGGCACAGTGCATCATGATTCTGTATGCTCAAAAACTCGAATGTCACAAAAAAGTGAAATAGGCATCACATTTGCTTTTTATATCACTCTGTAAATTGGTGTATTTTTTCTTTTTCTTCTTATTCCACTATTTATTTTGGGAACACCAGCTCTCAAAATTGAACATTAGCAGTATTATGGTAGACAATGTGAAACTACAGTCTATTGACAAAGTAAAAAACCTGGGAGTCATCTTCGACAAAACTATGTCAATGGATGCAAACATCGGCAACATGTGCAAAAAAGCTTACTATAACATCAGAAACCTGTCAAAGATCAGGAAATCCATAAATCATACTCATGCTAAACTAACAGTAAATGCCCTTGTCACCCCCCACTTAGACTATGGAAATGCACTCCTATATGGTATTAAGCAAAAGTCCATGCATAAATTGCAAATAGCACAAAACTCTGCAGCACGGCTTGTCGAGCGTCTCAGAAAATATGATAGAATAACAAATGCGAGAAAAAATCTACACTGGCTCCCAATAAAATCTAGAATTAAATATAAAATATTGCTAACAGCAAGGAAAGCTCTACACAACCAAACACCAGAATACATATCTCGATTGTTGCACCCAAAGGAGAACAGACGCAACCTGCGCAGTAATAGCAAGTTACTTCTTCAGGAACCAGTTGCTAATACCAGTTTTGGGGATCGATCTTTTAGAGTTGTGGCTGCAAAATTATGGAATGCTCTGCCTCTTGACCTGCGTAGCATTGAAAACATAGATAATTTCAAGCGGAAATTGAAAACTCATCTCTTTACTGAAAGCTATTTATAGTTCATAAATACTTTCCAGCGCTGATGAGCAGGATCATCCTGGAATTAGCGCTATATAAATAAACCATTATTATTATTATTATTATTATTAATTGCATTTTTAAAACCGTTGCAGTGAGACATATAAGTCTTGCTGTGTATCATAGAAAGGGACAAATTTAAATGAATACTCAAGCCACAAATCATAATGGAAGGAGATGAAAAGGCACACTCGTTCCCCACAATTTAATTCACTTACCCATTGTAAAGCAATTTTTATAATTAAGCTACTCAATTAATGCAATTCATTGTGAAAAGTAAATCCTTGTTTTGAAGGTCAGCATGAATAGTTGCTTGTTTGCTGTGTTTTTTGTTTCACATGCATATGTTATAGACATAACACCCATATTGATGATGCTCTATCTGTACAGAATGGGCAAATAGGAGTAATAGTCGCTGTGTATGCTTTCAATGAAACATTTTGACACAGTTATGAGAAAAAGGCCATGTAATTTAGAGGATAAATTGACAATATAGTTCTAACAAATATGATTGTAACACCTTGCGCCCTTTCAAAATTTATAGATTTATGATAATTGTTTTACACATTGTATAGTGATATATAATAATTCTTCCTGTAAGGCTGGACACAGTCGATTTGTAAATATGTACAAACCTGTGTGTACATGTACCTATATATATACATGTATCACTTAATAAAAATATTGATCAATCAATCAGCATCTTAATCAAGGTCTTTAAAAAGAGTCACAAAATATATATCTGATTTATGTGCTCAAGGCAGCATTGGCAGTGGCAGTGCACTATGTCTGAAGCAAGTTCAATGTCACAGTCAAACTAGGGCAAATGCACAATGAGTTGCAGCAAAGGACAGCTTTGATAGGACCTTGTAATATGGCACTACTGATATTTTTGTTGATGTCATAACATTTATCAGATACACCAAATGAAAGGATCCAACAGTATTGACTTTTAGCTGCTGTTATATGAATAAACATAGTAAGGTCCATGGGTATACGTGACATCAGATACAGAGCCATACATGTCATAGTAGGTCATGAAGAATCAGTCATGTCATTTATACGAAAAACGACAAAATGCTGCGTACAAATATACTCTTATAGGACCATAAATGAAGTGACCTAGTCATAACTCACATGCTGTGCAAAAAATGTAGGTCACTAGGTCCAAAATTATGCATGCCACCCAAATGGTGATGCAACTTTTATCTGATATAAGTACAACTTACATCACAGAATATGTACCAATGAAACATGCTCCAATATCAACTTTTAAAAATATCTGATTGTATGACTGATTTGTCTTGTCTGATTTGCCAAATTAAAGGCACCGCAGCCACATTTATACTTTTATTTCTGAGTTTGTCTTTTGTCCCAGTAGGGGATTTTAATGCAAGTCTCACTTTTGTCAACATAAGCCTCAGAATGTCTCAAGACACAAATGAATTGAATGTGTTTCGCTCTCATTGACTTTTTTGCAACTCAGAAATTGTTATGCCTTTTTTTATTCATCTCACTGTGGTGACTCGCGAGATACAATTCTATTCTATGAAACTACACACGAAAATTTTTTAAAAGGTCCACTCTCGAAAGAGGGGAAGACAGGGAGACACAAACTGACAAAGGCAGACCTATAGTCCAATAGTCCAATTAATGGGGTACTTGCAATAAGCCACCTGCAAAATTAGTCGGAACATGCAAATATGTGGATTTCCCTGTAGGGGGCCTACTATTGACTCCCTCAATGATTCACCATTTCTAGAATACAGGTAATCATCTAATAAGCAGAGGGGGGGGGGGTTGGAGTTTTTTTAATATAAATAACTTCTCCAGTGACTTAATGTAAAAATTAAGGCAAAAATTGCCAAAATTCCAAATTATTTAATTCCCTGTTATGTTTTAAGCCACAGAACGATTATTTCTTAAAAATGGTCATGAAAATTAATAATTTTTGTCTCATGCTGGAAATATTTTTGTTTTCATTGCATTTAAGGGCATTACAGGCCTATAAATAGCCATATTTGGCACCTACACCTGGCGCCACCCTATGGCAACAGTTATAACAAAACTAATTTTTAATATTGTTTTCTAAGGCCCAAAAAAATCAATTTTGTGGAGGGACAATTTTGAGATAGCTCCTTATGGGGCTAAAAATAGCCAAAAACTGGTTTTCCCGCCAAAATTTCAGCTTCATTTTTGGCGGGAAAACCACATTTTGCCTTTTTTTATCCAAAAAAAGGGCTATCTCAAAATTGTCCCTGCAGATAATTGTTTTTGGAGGCCTCAGAAAACAATATTAAAAATTAGTTTTGTTTTAGCTGTTGCCATAGCGTGGCTCCAGGGGTGGGTGCCAAATATGGCTATTTATAGGCTATTTATAGGCCTATAATTGACTGAAATTGCATGAAAGCACAAATATTTCCAGCCTGAGACAAACAATTTTTTATTTTTAATGAATATTTAAAGGAAATTATTGTTTTGTGCCTTTAAAGTCCACAGAAAATTGAATAATTCAGATTTATGATAATTTACCCTAATTTTTTACATTAACTCACTGGAGTTCTTGCTCAGTTTTGGCAAAATAGATAAAAATTTATATAAGTCAATAAGGTGTTACTTGATTTAGGAATGCATATTTGGGGATTTTGTGTGCTTGAAATACAGCCGCCATTACAGTGAAATATACATTATTTCCCGAGGAGGAAAACTCCAAGCCACCCTATGGAAATTTAATGGTCACCCCCTAATAGATTTCCATTATAAGGTATATAAGTTCAATACTCCATAAGTGGCATTTTCAAGGGCTTCACGTAAGTTAAATCAATCAATTAGTCAATCAATCAATTATCAGCAGCCGCTTTTACAGACTGTCACTTTGATATAGAAAAAATGAGGACCAGTTCACTGTGAAAAAATGCATTTCATGACTCGTGATAGCCGATGAAGTGTCATCTTCTCCACTTTCAACATGGGAAACATTGAGGCTGTTTGATTCTTCATGATCAAGAGAAGGACATTTGACTAGTCATAACTGATTTTACATGAAAATCAGATCTGTGCATGATCCTTTCGTTTGGCTGTCACCAACATGCAGGATAAGTCTCCTTAAAGGCACACACTCATCAAATCCCGACTTTCAATAAAAACACCTTTCATTGCTAAAATTGAGTCTTATAAGCACACGAAGTTAGTTAAAAAAAATTTTTGTAAAGTGTACATTTTGTAAAGGATCTGTGAAATAGTGGTTTTAGGCCTTCTTCCTGGCCTGCCACCTGTGTTTTTTGGTCTCTGTGGTCATTGACTGTAAGCTGCTGCCATCTCTTGCATTTGATTAATTGCCATTTTGTTTACTTTTTGCCCAGCCTGACGTGGCACCTTGCTAATAATTCAAAAGGGGTCGCTTTTAATTGTCCCATCTCTGAGGCCAAAGATCAAGAATGAATATTTGCTTTATTGGACTTTTGGTGGCATTAATGTGTGAGTGACTGTGTCAATGTGTATAAAAAATAAGGTTTGATTTATAGATCAAATAAAAAAAGTGCATGACTGTGGCCCTTTAAATCAAATTAACATTGAATGTATTAGGTATGACCACGACAATTTGACAAATCATCAGTACGATGACACACTAAGTGCCATTTTCATAGTACAACGGTCCACTCTTTTTCTATATCAAAGTGACAGACTGTAAGCTTGCCAGTGAAGCAAGAACAAAGCAAATAGGATGTTGCCAAATGCTAAATAGATTTTCACTCCGCAGTCTCTAAGATGGTGACTGGAATGCGATCTCTTCTAATGCCCAACCTGCTTAATGGTCAGTCACAGACTCCTCAAGTGATGGCAAATAATCCAAAGAGCCCACCAGGGAATCTAGACCATTAGACGGAAGATTTCTTTCGGTTCCTAAGATTGTGCTGAAGACAAATTGGAACTAGGTGCAGTCTGCGGCAATAATTAATCAGTCAACAAACAAGAAATATATCCTGTGTTTGCAATAACCTGTGAATATTATATACATGTATATTATTCTCATGGCAATCATTCATTCTCAGTTTTATTATAAATTCTGGAGTAAAAGCAAGAAGAAATTTGCGAAAACTGGCCTGATCAGTAATCTAATTATATGAATAATCTGGAAATCTTAACAGAATTGGTGGCTTTGCCATAATTTGATTTGCAGTCACAAATTACCTGCATTAACTTGTGACTGCGACCAGCATCTGTGACAACATTTCAGAAATCTATGAATGCCAAGTCAATTTAATTATTGGTGGCAATTTTTCAGGTCTGTTAATTTTCCTTGACTATACTGTTAACTGAATCCATAATTTGATTCTATCAATTCATGTAATTAAACAAACTGGCAAGGTTATATTGCAATGGCATTATCCTCGAGAAACATGAGATTAATCGATCGATGGAATGTATAAATATTGACACTAATTATGCAAGTAAGAGAAAGAAAATGTTGCACCTGATGAAACTTATTAGAAGGAATTTTCATTGTCAAGACGAAACACAGGCAGGATTTTAGTATATTAGTTAACATCATCCTGATATTCAAGAGCTCCCTTTGGGGGAGAGTTTTTTGGCACTCTCCCCTAGGTCTCCACGTGGGAGTTATTTTTATACAAATAGTGTCTCACATAGTTTTAGGAGTATTAATAGTAAGATTAATAGTGTTTAAAGTAGACACTGAGGGCGCTCTTGCATATGCAAATTAGGGCTGGGGGAAGAGGGGTGCCCTGTTCACCCCTCTCCAGTTTGCTGCTGACCTCATGCGCAAGTGGTCATTTTTACTTAGCTCAGGCATCTCAAGATGGATTTCAATTTTAATGACTGGGTGAAGGAGTATCAATTCACCCCTGAAACCAAGAAAGCCCTCAGAACTCATGGGCTAGTGGACCAGGAAGTCCTGGTGATTGCCAAATCTGGAGACATTAGGAGAACAGGGATCTCCATTGGCCAGGAGATTATCATGAGAGGAGCCTTAGCTGCATTGGGCAACAGCAATTTCCAGGAACATGAGGAGGGGACACAACAGCCACCTGTTCCTCCACCTGCACCTCCACCTGCACCTGAGACTCCTGGAAACAATGATGCTACACAAGAAACAACCAACAATGACAGTAATGCGGTTGAGACTGACACAGGAGCTACAGGGACCAGTGACAAGATTAATCAGGAGGTGCTGCTTCAGTCTGGCAAGGATTTGGATGCCCTACTGAAGAATGCTGGGGGACTAGATGCACTTTCCTTGGGGCAGGACCTTAGCACCCAGCCCACTGGAGCTGCTCTGCCTCTCGTTCCTAGTATGGACAGCTATGATCCAAGGTACCTGATGACCATTAAGGCCAGTACTCGCAAGGCCGAAAAAATCTCAAACTATCTGACTGACAAGGTCAAGGAGAGGCTGCAAAAGAAGCGGAAGGATCGGCTAGTGTTATCACAGGGAGACAATGGCCAGCTCTCCTTCATTCAAGGTGAAGAGGATAATTCCTCCATTACTCCTGCACAGTGGGGAGCCGCTAACATGAGGCTATTGTACCACCTGCTGGACACCAAGCAGATGGACAGAGCTGATGTGGATTATTATCTTACTTACACAATGCAGGTCTTTGAATTTGCAGAGACTTTTGACTGGGCCAGCATTATGCGCTTTGACACCAGATATCGGGAATTGCAAGCCCAACATGGCTTGCGTTGGGGAGACACACGGCTTGCCCACCAGCTGAACCTGTTGACCCCACGGCCGCCTCAACAAGCTTTCAACAAACAGAAATTTCCCTGGCAACAGCCTAAGAAGGAAGAGTGCAAGAAGTGGATCCTCTCTGGCAGGAAGATATGCCCTTTTGGTGATGACTGCAGGTTCTTGCACACCCCGGCGGATACTGCTCCAGCAAAAAATGGCCAAGCATAAGACTCAATGGGGAAGGAGCCTTATGTCTGGAGGCCTGGAGGGCAGAACTTCCCCTGGATTATCACAAGCGGGATTACCTGTTACATGGCATTGAACATGGATTTGATGTTGTCTCTCAGGATTACAAGGGACCTTATATTTATCAAAAGAACTATAATTCAGCAACTGATCCCTCAGTGCGCGCCTTAGTAGAGGATCAGATTGTTGAGGAATTGCAGAATGGACGCTATATATTTGTAAAGCAGAGGCCTAGGATTATCTCAGCTCTGGGGGCTATCCCTAAAGATCAAGGTGGCATTCGTTTAATCCATGACTGCAGCCGGCCCACCGGTGCTGCAGTCAATGACTTGGCAATTGCAGACAGCTTTAGTTACCAAACCATTGATGATGCAGTGGCATTGATCACTCCTGGAGCCTTTATGGGGAAAGTGGACCTGAAGTCAGCCTACAGAAGTGTCAAAATCAGTCCTTCAAACCAGGTGGTTACTGGACTTGCCTGGACTTTTGCAGGAGATAAGGCCCCATCCATCATGTGCGACACCAGATTGATGTTTGGGGCTCGTCTGAGCCCTGGAATTTTTAACGACCTAACCCAGGCAGTGTGTCATATCTTCAGAAGTAAACATCACAAGGGAATTGTAGCTTATCTTGATGACTTCTTTATCACAGCTCCAACATATGATGAGTGCCAGAAACAGATGAACTCCCTTATAACGCTCCTCAGGCATCTAGGCTTTGCCATCAATTATTCCAAAGTGACTGGACCATCCCAAGTAATTACCTTCTTGGGCATTGAACTTGATTCTGTAGCTGGTACAATCAGCCTCCCTCAAGATAAGCTAGCACAGTTTCTCAGTGATGTGCAACACATGTCCTCCCAGAGGACTGTGTCTAAACGAAGTTTACAATCGTTAGCAGGCCGATTAAGCTATGCCTCGAGGGTGGTCCCTGGTGGCAGAGCACATCTGAGACGGATTATTGACAGGATTAATGTACTGAAACGACCCTCCCATCGTACCAGGGTCACAAGGGGCATGCACTTGGACTTAGCATTTTGGATACAGTTTTCCAAATTTTTTAATGGGACTGCTCTCATGCGTGACCAACGTGAATATGCACCTGTATGCATTGATGCATGCAACCTGGGTGGTGGTGGTTATTTTGGACCAGAATTCTTCAATGTCCAGTGGAATGACTGGCCAGGCACAGCCTCATTACACATAAACTACAAAGAGGTTCTAGCATTAGAACCAGCTGTACAGTTGTGGGGACCCAAGTTTGCCAACAGGATTATCAAGGTACATTCGGATAACCAATGTGCAGTAGGCATTCTTAACAGGGGTACTTCGAAGCACCCTCTTGTCATGGACTCATTAAGACGGATTTTCTGGTGGTCAGCCATTTACAACTTCAAAATCAGTGCAGTGTATTATCCAGGTGAACAAAATGTTATTGCTGATGCCTGCAGCAGGATCACAGAACCCAAGGCCCAGAGGGTGTTATGGTCCTATTTTATTCAGCCCTATGTGGACCCCCCCCCCCACGTGGGACCCATGTGTTGGCACCTCTACCAGGGAGAAGGCCATACCCCAGGGGCCCCTCTGCCGTTGATTCCTGTTGCTTATCTGGACTCACGTGACTCTGTTATCTGATTGGACTCATGGACTTATCTCTCGCATCATTGCCTTATGTTCTATTCTTAGATTGTATGCTTATTTGCTTTAAACACATCAGGTTATTTTGTATGATTATCTCTTACATCTGTTTATGTTTATCTGTTCATGTTTTTCCTACCACTACTTTGGATTTTGGAGGTAATTAGTTTAGATAATTGATTTGTCCTAATTTCATGATTGATAAATTAGTTGATGCTTAACATTTATATCCTATATGTTTTTCCTGTATATTACAAGTTGCTATTGTGGGCGCGCGCGCTTCATTGTATTAGTTAAATAAATACTCCCATTATTATTTTATTTACAAGTGTTGTCTTTAAGGAGTATTAATAGTAAGATTAATAGTGTTTAAAGTAGACACTGAGGGCGCTCTTGCATATGCAAATTAGGGCTGGGGGAAGAGGGGTGCCCTGTTCACCCCTCTCCAGTTTGCTGCTGACCTCATGCGCAAGTGGTCATTTTTACTTACCCTCCCCCTCCCCATTTTCTCTACCTCCTCTTTTGTCTGTCTCTTATTTCATTTTATTTTCTTTTGTGTGTATTTCATTGTGTAAGAGGTAATTAGTTTAGATAATTGATTTGTCCTAATTTCATGATTGATAAATTAGTTGATGCTTAACATTTATATCCTATATGTTTTTCCTGTATATTACAAGTTGCTATTGTGGGCGCGCGCGCTTCATTGTATTAGTTAAATAAATACTCCCATTATTATTTTATTTACAAGTGTTGTCTTTAAATCAAATTAATTAATTCTCTCTGGACAGTCTTGAAATAAATAATTTCCGGTGGGGCCCATTGGGTTATTTATTTTAAAAACAAGGTGTTGCTTTCTTTAGAAATAAGCAATCACTCTTGTGGTTACCATGAAATAAATAGAGTTGAGAAAATTCCAAGCTACCTGGTCACCCCAACCTGTCACATGGTCACCCCAAGCTATCTCTAATAGTAGCTGCCTTAGCTTTGTGTGAAAATTTACAACTGTATTGCACATAATTTTCATGTACATGTGTATGTAATACCATAGACTGGGGTAATACCACTCAAAAATGTCTGCCTGTGCTGACGATAATAAAGCTAGAGCATGCCCTACATCTTCCATTAAACAGGTTAATGTACTCGGCAGGTTGTCACGTAAACTCAATGAATCATGTGAACTTAAGATTTTAGAAGCTTTTATCGTTTCAAATTTTAATTATTGTAGTTTAGCGTACCATGAACGTAAATTGTCTGATGCCTGTAAAATTGAAAAATTGTTGAAACGTGCTTTACATTACGTTTTCTTACATTTTACATCAAATTATGAAGAACTGTTGCTGAGAGCAGGCAAGTGTCCATTGTACGTCAGAAGAGAAAGATTGGTTTTAGAAGCTGTTCACAAAATTATAATAGATATCTACCAATCACTTCAGATTTTTATACTAGGTCGGCTTTAGAGCATGACTTGAGAAACTTTAATCATCTAATTCAACCTATGTATAATTCAGTTAAATATGGCTTCAAGTCTTTACGTTACAAAGGTGCTAAATATTGGAACAGTATGCCTGATAGGCTAAAATGTGAAGATTTTAAATATCGACGTAAAATAAAATTTTACTTACTTACTTACTACTTACATTACTTTACATGACTGTAACATCAATGCATCTTGAGCCCATAAATTTACATGACCAAGGTCAATGACCCTAGCTGAGAGAATAACTGACAGGTCCAGCAACTTATGCTAACCCAATGGCCTCGAGATTCAGATGCAAAAAAAAGAGGTCATGCAATCTCCGGCAAACCAAGAAAGGAGAACCTTTTTTTAAGAAATTGGGTTGAAAGCTTACTATTAAGGTTGGTCATGTAACATTAGGGTAAATTGGGAATTTGGGACTTTCTTTCATGAGATATAGAGATTCACAGGACTTCACTCTGGCAGCTGGTCAGTAAGTCAGATAACCCTGACTGACAACAGTCTTGTGTACAAGCAGGCACGCGAGCTAGCGAGGCTGCAGACTGACTAAATTCACATTGAATTGGGTGTCGAATTGGAATCTAGGGCACTAGAACTGCTGCCCCTAAAGTCTGCGCTGCTGCCTGTCAGGTCCGCACCCAGCAGAACTCAGCAAGACTAGGCTGCTTCAGAAATGCATGTGAGCGAGGACCAGAAAGGCAGCACCCCAAGTGAAATGTTGTTGCCTGCTCGCTTATGCTCGCAACTAAAGCAGGCTGCTGTAGCCTGCAGATAACCTGCAAAAACGATCAAATACATGTAGAACATTTTTTTTGTCGCAACATTTAGGGATCGCAGTACACTGTTAAAATCATTTTTTTGACTTTTTGTATGGCTGTTTTACCATCATATCAAAACAATTTATTTTGAAAGTTTTTTCTTGCTTAGCCTAATACACAATAAGGCAGGGTTAACATTGTGACTTCAAAGTTGGTGCTATTTTCTTTTACGTTTTTTAAAAAGTGTAAAGAATATGTGGTCTGTTTTCCATTGTTATGAAAACGGGATACTTCATGAATTGTTAACGGGTAACTTTATGACTATGATCTGAGTGACTTAAAAGACAGTTTGGGAAACAAGTGGTTCTCATTGCAAGTTGCTTGATATAAATACAAAAGAATTATGTCTGCAGGAAACAACTATGTTTTTAGGTAGATGTTTGTCTGATATTATCTACTGCACTGAGAAATTCGTGCAAGATGAATGCTTTTGCTCCATTGGGACAATTCAGAAACCAAATGGTGAAAATGAGATGGTTATCCGGATTAAGGCTCTAAAATTCCCAGCACTTTATTTGTTAGACTGCCAGAAACAGATGTTGAAGGGAGACAGCACAGCTGAAGCCCTCTTTGGACCACACTTAACCAGTTTCAATTACGTTGCCAATTATTTGGGGATTCCTTTCTCATTATTGAAACTGTGTGATCACTCTTGTGACAAGAACTAGCCTTAGAGGACTGCACAATTCATACTCACCTATACCTAAAATTATTTAACTTCAGCAACAGACAAGAGCTCTTTCATAAAACAGAACCTTTCAATGAGCTTCTCTCCGGTTATATTGCAGTACTTCATCAGCTTATACAGGGCTACCTGGGCATTTTAAGTGGCAATTTCCACAATGAGAATACACTAGTACTAGTAATTGGTGCAAAGGCTTAACGGAGGAGGTGTTGCACAAGCAATCTTCAGTGATTCCCACACAATTAGCCATTTGCCTCTCAAATAGCAGCAAAGCAAATCAATGTAGCCTCGAAGGAAGAGGCCCAAGTCTCTTGGGAAATCAAGATTGGCACTTTCTTTTTCCGTTTATTTTAAATATGCAAAGCCTCTTTAAATTCACAATTTTAATGAATTCAAAAATGGACAACAAGCACCTAATTTGCTTTGAATAAGCCACTCTTCAATATAATGTTTGGGGATTGGGCTTCTCAAGGAGATGTAAAATTGACCAAAATTATTTCAGGCATGCTTTTTCTGGAGGTTTGCCTGTTTACTTTAAAGACTGTGTTGCAAAACTTGCATATGATTAGAAACCAGATTTAGTCAAGAAGTAAGATTTTTAAAGTTTAACTACATCTGTGCAATCAAGCTGTGTTCACAGCTAGGCGGTTGACATCGATTACAGTTCATTTTTATATGCTGGGTGGACAGTGAAGGTCTTTGCCTTCTTGGGTTCTAAACCTGTTTTGGGAACCAGACATTTTCAGTGGACCTTCATGAGCAAAATCCTAGGTAGATTTCGTTCAGATGACACATGAAATTGCCTGATCCTTGTATCAGTGTATGTTCTTGGCAAGCAATAGATCCCTTACATGGGGTAAATGTGTAACATGTTGAGGATTCCAGCTTTCTCTCCCATCTCATCAGCCAATGCTTGTGAGCACCCAGAACTGGGCCGCACTTGTAAACCTTTTATCTTTAATCTATGTTTTCCTTTCAATTGTCAAACTGAGGAAGCTTATCCGCAGTGTTCCCAATTGGATAACAGTTATTACACATTTTCCAATAATTATTGTAGTGAAAAGAGGAATGAACAAAGCAAAAAGTATGAATCAAATAAAACTACACAAACGAAACATACTTGGTACAGAAATATAAGACACTTCCGGATTGTAGATACGAAGAAAAGAGGAGAAAATAAAATAAATTGACGTTAACACCCCTTTCCCTTAGGCCATTCTCCCACAAAAATTCAAGGCAAGACTAAAGGTGAGACTTCCTGACTTTCCTTCAACCGACACAAGCTTTGGCATCCCTAAGTCTGACAGTTGCTGCTAAAGTGGCTTTTAACAACCACTCACTTGAGACAAGTTGAGTCTGAACTTACTTTTTTGTTGTATAGTTCCTTTCCAGACTTGTAAAATATTAAGATTACCACGTGTGCCAAGAGAGATGCAAAAGGATACGCAGTAGAAGTGAGGCATCTGTTCTGACGGAACTTGTAAGCATGAGAGACGGTGTTATGGAGTCTGAGCTCACAAGAACAGATGTGGAAGATATAATTGTTGATTTGTGTACTAGTTAATTTTGTTTTTGTAGTTTTTCCTATTATTTTATGTATACTGAGTATGAATAAACATGATATATATAATAGTCATTTGAGGTTCATTTCATTTTATAAATATGTATGCAATTGCCAAATGCATATACAGTTTCAATTCCATGGTGAAGGAATCTTCTCACTTTATTTTATCTGTCTCCATTCCTCAGTGTTGCTCATCAGAGCTGAATTTATAATTTCATGCTTTAAGTAGCAGTATGTCTGACAGGAATACTTTATGATTCAACCATGTCAGAATCTTTTTGCGAAGTTATACTGAGATTTCCCTGCAGTTTTTTTATCAAATGTGTCACCTCAAAATTCGACATAAAATAAAGCAAAACAGGAGCTAATCTGATTGAGCTTCTTTTTGCTTTTTATCTCTTGCAGATCTGAGAATTTGTGGGCATACACTTCATTCTTTAGTTTCTGATCCATTTTGATCCAAATTCCTCATTTGGGCCATTCTCAAATTTTGGGACAACGGGTATAGGAAAATTGTCCTGTAACGGAGGGGACAATGTGGTAACGGAGGGGAATTTTTACGTAAAAAACCAACTGTAGGAACAGCAACAAAAGGAAAAATGATAAAAGATTGATGCAACTATTATTTTCTGAAGTACTTCATCTCGTATCAGTCGATTTTTTGGTCCAAATGTCGATTTCTTGCTCATGATCTGGTAACGGAGTGGACAGTAAAGGAGGGGAACAATTTTTTGCTTTTCGCTCATTACTGCTTTTTATTTTGGGAGATTAGACAAAATAATTGCAGAATATTAAGACCTGCCACCCTCAGCAACATATACATGAAATCGCTCTGTAAAATTTTTATTGGTAAGCTTGGAAATGAAGGAAACGGAGGGGACATTTTAGTGGGACCAAAATCATTTTTTATGAACATTATGTCATAATTTATTGAATACATGTTTTATGAAGTCTGCAAGGCTGTGGTACTATGGCGCACATGCATCTGATGATATTTAGTGAAAATAGCTCATACAAAACAATAACGAACAGAGCTATGGCAAGTAACGGAGGGGACAAAAAAATTGACATAAATTAGTGACACGACTATTGTATCAATTTAATCAATGAAATTATACACACAAAAAATTGAATATGAACTAAATATAAATTCAAGTCTATAGTCCCAAGAATCGTGCAAAGAAACTTTGAAAATTATGGGATATTAGGAGCAAAATGAACATTTGATTTTGTCATGTCAGGTCCAGTGACAGGGAAAAACCATTGATTTTGCACGGATTTCTGGACATAATGCATAAAAAAAAATCTAATGAATGACTTTTTGCTCCAAATGCAGTGGTTCTAAGTAGAAATATGAATAACAGATGAAGAGTGACGCTTCAGATATTTATCGCATTCATATTAATGTCAGGGAGCTAGAGTGACGCAAATTGTCCCGAAATTTGAGAATGACCCATTTGCCAATTCCCAGAAAGCCATGAAATTAAACGTTCAATTAGATAGATGCCTGATTTCCCTTCAATATTCACAACATGCACTATTAAGATTCACATTTAGGAAGCAGTAGCAATGACAAATCAACATGTTGCTTTCAGATTTCTGTCTCATTATTTCCATGGCAAATCTAAAACAACAAATATTTTCTAATAATTTTTTATTAAAATCATTTTTTCTTTAATGACACATGGGAAGTGACTTCTTAATTGTGCCATCCATTTAATTCATTTGGCCACATCATACACATGAAGTAAACAGATAAAATTGGTTTTATAGACGGTCGAAGAACAAATCAACAGTGGAATTGCCGACCAGCCAAAGATTCCATGCATACCTTCAGATGTTGTAGTAATGTCTCATCATGGCAATGCTAGTTGAGATTTATCCATAGTCCACATCAATTACGTGGATACATCTGTTTAATGCTTTCCATAATAGGGGTTTCCCTGAAGGACTGGAAGAATTTCACGAAGAAATAGGAGAAGAAGACCATCAATTATTTAACCCTGTGACCTCAAATTCAAAAGTTACAGGTCATCGAAAAGTCGTTATTTCTTAATTTTCAAAGTGGATTATCTCTTTCAATTTTAAACCTAGAGATTTAAGAATAAGAAATCTTGGTAAAAACAAGTATTGCAACACGGATATTCATTATGTCAATTATGCATTGCCAAGTTGTTTCAGGATTCTGTTGTTGAAAACAAGTTACAGAAATCTATGAATGCCAAGTGAATTTAATTATTGGTGGAAATTGCTCAGGCCTGTTAATTTTCCTTGACTACTGCTAACTGAATCCATAATTTGATTCTGTCAATTCATGTAATTAGACAAACTGGCAAGGTTACATTGCAATGGCATTATCTTTGAGAAACATGAGACTAATTGATCGATGGAATGTGCACGTATGCCAACACCAATTGAGCTTCCGACAAAAAAAAAGATATTGCACCATTTCTGATGAACTTTAAATAAATTTTAGTTTGATGTTGCTTTTGTGTGTCTTTTGAGACATTCATAACTTTTAAAGACAACATCTACAGCAACATGTGTTATACATTGTACATGCATGTGTAAAAATGTAGACAACTGTATTGCACATTATATCCGTGAACGTGTACATGTAAAACATTCAGAGATTTCTGTCTTCATCAAAGACCATCAAAGATACATGTGTTAGAGTCTGCCTTCCTTCTTCCATTACCTAATTTACCGTACATGACTCTTGCCAACTCAATGGCCTCGAGATTCAGACGTAGAAGAGGTCATGCGATCTCTGGCAAACCATGAAAGGGAGAACCTTTCAAAAGAAATTGGGTTGAAAGCTTACTATTAGGATTGGTCATGTAACATTTGTAACATTAGGGTGAATTTGGAATTTGGGACTTCCTTTCATGGGGTACAATGTATAGAGATTAGCAGGACTTCACATTCTCTTTTTGGTAGGTGTATCTCAATTTTGGTGAAAATGTTTAAGGATGTCTCCCAAGCCTCTCGTAGCATTTTTTGTCTCAACATTTTGGGATTGCAGGAATATTAAGATTTGTCTCTTTGATTTCTGTGTGGTTGTTATTTCAAAGCAATCTATTAAAAAAGCTTTCTTCTGATCTGGTCTGATGCATAATACACCATTAGGAAAGGTTGACATTATGACAGCTTCAAAGAAAACTGTTCAATATTCATTAATTCGGACAGTTTAGTTTGACACCACTTACTAACATATTGAGGGGAAACTTTGTTCAAACCCAAATTGACAGGATGCAGCAAGATGAGAGGAAACGGTTCACATTAAGAGCAAGCAGGAGCTGTTGGCCAGACCAGAATCATGTGAACAGCAGTTAACCTGCTAATTGATTCATGCCTTTCAAAATCTGCTTTCAGTTGAATTTTAAAAGCCTGACATAAACATGTTCAATTTGAAATAGGCTTATGCAATAACTGTAATATCCTGCAGTAACATTACATGATTCTTAGAAACAATAGCATTGTGTGGGCATGGGCGTACGAGACAAAGGTTTGGCAGGAGGGGGAAAAACAGATATTCTAGAACTTCTAGACAACAAACCGCAGCTGAAGCCCACTTTGGACCACATTCAACCAGTTCAAATTATGTTACTAATTATTTTGGATTCCCTACTTTCTCATTATTGAAACTGCATGATCACCCTTGTGACAAGAACTAGCCCTAAAGGACTGCACAAGTGCTGTGATTATTTTACTTTGGTAACAACCAAACTTTTTTTGAAACTTCTATCTTGCTATATTGTACTAAGTAGTAAATATAAGCAGAAGCCCCACTTCACTAGCTCATACGAGGCTGCCTGGACATTTAAAGTGGGAATTGCCATATTGATAATACACACTGCAGTACAAGTAATTATTGGTGCTTAGGGCTAAACGGAAGAGGTGTTATAAAAGAAATCTCTGGTGATTCCCACACAATTAGCCACTTGCTTCTTAAATAGCAGCAACCCAAATCAACGCTGCACCAAAGGAAGGTAACAAAGTCACCTAGGAAATCAAAGATGCCAATATGGATCAAATAAAATGAGGCAAACAAAGCCACTTCCATAGTATAGATGACAGTAAAGAAGAGAAAATAAAGTAAATTGACATTAACAGCTATTTCCCTAAGGCCCTTCTCTCACAACACAGAAACTAAGGTTGAGGCTTCCTGTCAGCGAATTCCCGATTTTCTTTCTACTGAGAAGAGCTTTTACATCTCTAAGTGGCTTTTAATAAGCACTCACGAGTTGCTATGATCTGAACTTTTATGGCTCTATTCAAATCATTTGGAAGATAGAGCAAGCACAACTCAATAATAATCTGAGCTTTTCCTGCTTTTTAATTCTACTGTATTTGACATTTTTCCTCTAAGTGAAATTTAGTCTATTTCCTGATGTAATAACATAGCATGCTAAAATTTTCTTTCCATTGAGTGCATCATCCGGACACTCAGTAATTAACAACGTCTTTTGCTGCCAATACGTAAATAATGTACCGTAATATGGGGTGAATAGGGACACAGGGGTGAATCGGGACAAGACAGGAATGTCTATTATTTCTTCAAAGATCAACCACTTCTACTCAACCTAGGGAATTCATTTTTGGTACATGTATAGTACACATACCATCACATATAGTAGTAGAATTTCATGTTTCTAACTGCAGGCAGTGAGGAGCTGCAGCACCTTAAACTTGGCCCTGCATAATTTGAATTTTGACATACTGGTCAAAACTTTGCTCATTCCTCAAAAAATATAAACACCAGAGCCATCAAACTAGCTGGAAACTTTTTAAAAATTTGAAATGGTATCAGGGAACCAGAATAGTAGACTAGATGTGGGATTATGTATGTTTGGTCACTGGTTAAGATCCAGGTCAATGGCAAAGTTTCGGGAATAATAAGAAAAAAATCTACCAATTTTTATTTGAATGTATTGGCATGGCTTTTTGATAAATGTTATTGAACTTGGCATCATTTATTATAGATTTAGTCCAGAATTCGTAATCACCTGCAAAATTAGCAGATAACTACAGTTTTTGATAGTTTTCTGCCATTTATCACATTTTTTAAAATCTGCATATTATCAATGAAATTGATTTCGGATTTTCCTCAAAATTTTTTTCTGGCATGTTGAACATGTTTTCTAATATTTATTCACAAGGAACAATCACTCAAAGTAGGTAGGGAGTATTAATAGTGGAAATAATAGAGTGTCCCGATTCACCCCAAAGTATGGGGTGAATTTGGACAGTGGTTTTCTTGGCCTGGAGCAATGGAGATTTAAGATATCATTTCGAGCTTCTAGGGGTATTTAGATCTTGTACCCATACACAATTTGGCTCTGAATTTTGATTTCTAGATTGATTTTTGTCCATGCCATGACAGAAAAACAACCAATTCTGTCCCGATTCACCCCATATTACGTGAAGTACATGTAACAGCGTAATGTGTTATTACCTTGTATATTGATGTCACAAATACGGTAATCTCTTTTGCTTCGGTTGGTACTCCAAAAGTGACCCTCTCATAAAAAGTAATACCTCAAAGGAGGCGGTACTCGAGGATCACCGCGGTCACAGTATAGGTTAAGTCTTTAAAGATAACCAAATAACCTTGTGCTGCCTTTTCAGGGTAACATGGAGCAGTTGGTGCTGAATATTTAATATCCAGTAGTGATTAAGAAGCTGTATGTCTGACTTATACTTTTACAATTAAGGGAGCCAAAATTTCATTTCAAGAAGGGGGGGTTGAAGTTATTTCTAAAAAATAATTTCTTGCTCACTTTTTGTGAAATTAATGAATTCCTTTTGGGCAGTCTCAAAATAAATGATTTCGGTTGGGGTTTTTCTTTAAAAATTGATGCTTGATTCTGGAATAAATATTCGGAGACTCCACGCCCTTGAAATATATCATTTTGGCCGCCGTTACTGTGAAATAAATAATTTCCCTCTAAGAAAAACTCTGAGCCCCCTCCCCTGATTATTAAAAGGTCATTCCCTAAACCATAACAGAATCCTTCATATGGGAAGTTATGGTGAGATTTCCCTTCAGTTTTTATCAAATGTGTCACCCTAAATTATGACAAAAACTTAAACAAACCGGAACTAATCTGATTGAGCTTCTTTGTACTCTTCATCTCTTGCAGATCTTGGAATCTGTGGGTGTACACTTCATTCCTTATTTGCTCATCCACTTTGATGGCAATTCCTTATTTGCCGATTCTCAGACAGCCATGAAATTAAATGTTCAATTAGAGAGATGCCTGATTTCCATTCAATATTCACCACAATATTAAGATTCATGTTAGGAAGCAATGGCCATTGCAACATATTGTATTGTGATTTTTGTTCCATTATTTCCATTGCAAATCTAAAACGATAAATATTTGCTGATAATCATGATCTTTAATTAAAATCATCTTTTCATTGATGACACATGGAAAGAGGATTCTTAATTATGCAATTCATATAATTCACTTGGCCACAACATACACATGAGTTAAACAGATGAAGTGTATCTTTTATAGATGGCACAAAATAAAATAAATTGACGTTAACACCTCTTTCCATGATATGATAAGGCCTTCTCTCACAACACAGAGACTAAGGTTGAGACTTCTCTTCGACAAATTCTGGAGTTTCTTTCCACTGATAAGAGCTTTTACATCTCTAAGTCTGATGGTTGCTGCGAAAGTGGTTTTTAACAAGCACTCACGAGTTGCTACGATCTGAACTTCCATTTTATGGTTCTATTCAAATCCTTTGGAAGATAGAGCAAGCACAACTCAATAATCACTTTTGCTTTCCTTGCTTTTTAGTTCAACTGTTTTTTGACATTTTCCTCCATGTGAAATTTAGTCTGTTTCCTGATGTAATAACATAGCATTTTTAAATTTTCTTTCCATTGAGTGCATCATCCGGACACTCAGTAATCAACAATGTCCTTTCCTGCCAATACGTAAATAATGTAACAGTGTTGTGTGTTGTTACCTTGTGTATTGATATCACAAATATGGTAATCTCTTTTACTTCGGTTGGTACTCCAAAAGTGACCCTCTCGGAGGTGGTTCTCAAGAATCGCTAAACATGATTGAGCTTCTTTTTACTCTTGATCTCATGCAGATCTGGGAATTTGTGGGTGTACACTTCATTCCTTATTTGCTCATCCACTTTGATAGCAATTCCTTATTTGCCAATTCTCAGACAGCCATGAAATTAAATGTTCAATTAGAGGGATGCCTGATTTCCGTTTAATATTCACAAAAATATTAAGATTCACATTAGGAAGCAGAAACCATTACAAAGCAACATGTCGCATTACGATTTTTGTTCCATTATTTCCATGGCAAACCTAAACAGTGAACGCCATTTGACTTCTCATAACGGATTTTATAGTGAAAATCAAATGCATAATCCTTTTGTTTGCCTGTCACCAACCAATCAAATTAACATTGAAAGTATTTGGTTTGATCATGACGAATAATCAGCATGATGACATACGAAGTGCCATTTTCACAGTGCCACAGTCCACTCTAATTCTATATCAAAGTGTTTGGCTGTAAGGCATCTTGACCTGTGTAACCTGTGCTATGTTTGACGTTAGCAAGGGCACTAGGGCAGGGATATCAGCCATGAGAATAATTGACAGAACTAAGCCTGATGAAAGTTCTATGAAATGCTGAAGAGATATAAATATTTTTAAAAAGTTTGCTAAATCACAGTTTAAGAACAATCACAGAATTGTAATTATTTGGATAAATAATGAATATTCAATTATTTGGAATGTTTCACTGTTTCTGTTTAGTATGCTGGAAAAGATATCGGTTTTTTTTTATTGACACTTAAGGAAAATGTGGTCAGTGTCAGCAGGGTGTCTCCTATTGAGTTTCTCTGCAAGAGGAGGACGACACACATTCTGATTGGCGTCCATGGAGTTCTGTGAGGGTGTGTTACTTACTTGAAACGAAATCAAAGGAATGGGGCAAACAAACAAAGGCAAACAATTTGAGTTAAAAGCAAACACGAAATGTTGGCCAGGGTCCTAATGAACACCAATTATCCTGCTAACTGATTCTTATCTGAGGTTGTCTCTCAAAATCAATGCATTTGAAAATATTTGTGGATATCAAAGCTCCGCTGTTTTTAAATTTAAATGTTGTGATGCCAATGTCACGCTTGGCTTGGGATGACAATACACTTTATTAAGATTTTCATGAGTGACAACCCATAATTATCACAGGTCTGACAAATCTAAATGTCCATAGGACTGCATTATATTGGCCTTGATAACAAAATATTGGTTTACTCTTGAACTGTAGCCAATTTTCTCTTACAGCAATTTCAATAAGTATGTATGAATTTCTGCCAGATGAACAAAATGCAGCAAATGTAGTTCATCTGATTGGTTGAGAGACTGAATAACATCGCATAAATCTAATTTGAATGCCTTAGAAATGTTTCCAAGCTAATCTTATCCAGGGGTGGACTGGTCTAAATGGCAGGGAGACCCATGCAACATGCTAAAAAATAAAACTATAAAAAAAAGCCTAAATATCATTCTTTGTGACCAAGTTTATCACTCCGTGACATATATATAGTGTTTTTTTTTTAGAATATCTTTAGACAGGGTGACAGATTAAGTGAAACCACTGTTTTTAAATCTGGTCCTGTATAGTACACTGTACACAATTAAACCTTTCGGTGAGGGCCCCAGTGTGAGAGGGCTCTGTACAGAAATGGAGCAATGCCGAAAATGGCAATTTGTTGCCCATTGACTTATTATGCCGCAGGGCGTGAAGCATCACCAGTCCGCTCCTGTTCATATCTACTTTCCAAACAAAGTGCTCAACTTACTGAAGCAGAATATTATATTTTTCATTGCTTCCTATACATTCACCTTAGAGATATTAATGAAGGACATTTTATTGCTTATTGACCAATCAGACAATTAACAGTACAAAAAGCTTTTCGAATTTACATGAATTCCTGCTGAAAGAAAACGCTCATTCTAAGTGGATTATTTTGTGTCTGATGAGTGACATTTCAGTAACCATTTCTGAGAAGGATTTTTAAAATGGCACTACAGTTGACAATGAACTTGCAAAGAGTGACCTTCTTCCACTCACTAGCATGCAGTTCCTAAATGAACATAGGATCTTCTTAATGCACTAAGGATTGCTCATGGGAACCTCCATTTTGGAGGACAGAAAATATTTCAGGAGTTTCACTTCACTGAAAGCAATTAGCTTGCTTCTTCACCCTCGGAAAACCCAAAACTTGATCACGGTTAGCTTTGTCAAGTTTCTCAGCAGGAAAATATAGCCCCTATCATCACAAGATCTCAACCAATTTTATTATTCTGGGTGAGAAAATTTAAAGGCATATCCCTGCTAGACACCACAGACCTTAGTTGCCCAATTAAGGCTTCCGATAAGTTTGTAGGGAAAAAACGGACACAAAGTTATATTTTTTGACACCTCTGCATCATTTAGGCCAACTGTAGAAATTAAAGTCATCAGTCTAAAAGTAGGGGAACGAGGGGCAAAACGGACCGGCGGGGCAAAATGGTTTTTTAAGTTTTCTCAGAACGTTTTGACCTGCCTTCTAATTTTTTGGTTGGAAAATAAAATAGGATACATGACCAACTTTTCCTGAAAGTTTCGTGGATGAGAATGTTATACGTATGCAGCTATGTTAATTTGAAGTTTTTGATCGATTTTCTTAAAAAAAATCACAACTTTTGGAAATGGTGCTGTACCTCCAATGACGTTCAAAGCCAAATAATTTGTATTCAGTGTTATAAGAGGACTACTAAGCTTGCTTATTAAGCAAAAAACTGTAGCCTGGTAATTAGTTATGTCTGAGTAGGTCATTATTAATCTACCCTACATGGTTGGGGCAAGATGGGGTCCTACTGCGGTTGCAAAATGGGAAGCACAAAAAAGCAATCCCAGCCTAGAAAAGGTTGAAGCTTGATATTGGGTCAATTCAACCATAACATTTGAGACATTTGATACATTTTCTGGCCATATAACAGGCAAAATTTGAAAAAATCATAAGAGATTTGTGGATCTAATCCATGCCATCAATAATACCTTGAGGATTAAACTTTGTGGTAAAACCCTGTATTGTTGAAACTGAAACAAATGTAACTACCTTTCAAAAAGCATAGTCAAATCCAATACCAGTTTAAATCGATAAATTATTAAGAAAACTCGGAAATCAGAGTTATGTGAATATTCATAAAAATGTCACATTTCCACAAAATTTAACTAATTTTGTTTCTTTTGTAACCTAATGTTTATGGTTAATAATTTGTCAAATAATTACATAGAATGTAGAATTACTAGCATCGCTTCCCAGTTTTAATTGCATCCTGTATTGAAATGTTGATTTCATAATTTATTGCTATGTTTACTGTTAGTATTCTGCAATATTCTTACATTGCAATGAAATGAATTAATGCATTTTTCTTTGTCAACAAGCTTTGTAATTAGTCTGTTATCAAAACAGCTGATTTATTGCAGAACTTTTGCAACTTAATTTCTTCCCATTTTGCCCCATAAGAAGTGGTACTGGTACTTCTTCAAACGGGTCGTCTAACTTCGAAGGCTCGCTGCACGAAGGTGGTATGTCATGCGAAAGCCAAATATGGTCTGATACCAGTACCACTTGCTCAAAAGCAGAAAAGTGCTTTTTTAATAGTTCCAATCAAGATTTTTCCCCATTTTCAAAAATGCAACTTTATCCCGTTTTGCCCCATGCTTGGGGCAAAATGGAGTTTCTTATGGGGTAAAATGGGAAGAAAAACTTCAAATTAACATAGGTGCATATGTATAACATTCTTATCCACGAAACTTTCAGGAAAAGTTGGTCATGTATCCTATTTTATTTCCAACCGAAAAATTAGAAGGCAGGTCAAAACGTTCTGAAAAAACTCAAAAAACCATTCTGCCCCGCCGGTCCCTTTTGCCCCTCGTTCCCCTATATGAAACAATAAAAAAAACGGTAATTGACAAATAGTTGTTTAACATGTTGTATAGCACTTGATCTTTAGTAATTCCTCCAAAAATGCTGGAAAGAGTCGATTTGTAAATATTTACAGACCTGTGTGTACATGTACCTATAAATATAACTTTCATAAAAGTATCGATCAATCAATCAGCATCTTAATCAAGGTCTTTAAAAAGAGTCACAAAATATATATCTGATTTATGTGCTCAAGGCAGCATTGGCAGTGGCAGTGCACTATGTCTGAAGCAAGTTCAATGTCACAGTCAAACCATGGACAAATAAACAGTGAGTTGCAGAAATGGACAGCATTGAAAGGGCCTCATAATGCATATGGCACTACTGATATTTTTGTTGATGTCATAACATTTATCAGATACACCAAATTGAAGGATCCTGGGGTATTGACTTTTGGCTGCTGTTATATGAATAAACATAATAGTAAGGAGGTATACATGACATCAGAAACACAGACATACATGACATAGTAGGTCATGAAGGATCAGTAATGTCATTTATGTGAAAAACAACAAGGCCAATGCTGCGTACAAATATACTCTTATAGGACCATAAATGAAGTGACCTAGTCATAACTCACATGCTGTGCAAAAAATGTAGGTCACTAGGTCCAAAATTATGCATGTCGCCCAAACTGGGATGAAACTTTTATCTGATCTAAGTGTAACTTACATCACAGTATACCAATGCAAAATGCTCCAGTATCAAACTAAATCACTCAAATGTGTCCACAATAAAGCAAATCTTACTGCATGCAATGTGTCATGCTAATAATAACGAGAAACTCAGAAAGCGTTATGTCGAGTCGAGTTAAGGCAAATTTATTGAATCCTAAGAAAGGATAAATGAATTCTCACATCACTCTACTTTGGCAAAAATTTGAAAATAAATGTCCAAATTTAACTATAACAATAAATTCACCATCTAATTGTTCGATTGTACAGTTTCATCGCCTGAACAGCGAAGTTGGATTTGTGCCTGTTCATGCAAGTATATGGCAATAGTAGTCTGCCATTTCGACTAATTGCATTAGCCACCCCCTTGAAAATGAATGGTCACCCCCTTATAGATTTCCATCATAAGGTATCATAAGTTCTATACTCCACAAGTGGCACTTACAATCACAATGGCTTCAGGAAAGTTAAATCAATCAATCAATCAATCAATCACCAGCTGCCAGTTATTAAGCTTACCAGTGAAGCAAGAACAAAGCACAGAGGATGTTGCCGAATGTTAAATGGATTTGCACTCCGCAGTCTCTAAGATGGTGACTGGAGTGGGAGAGGGACAGCAATCTCTTCTAATGCTCAGCTTGTTTAATGGTCAGTCACAGACTCCTCAAGTGATGGCAAATAATCCAAAGAGCCCACCAGGGAATCTAGACAATTTATTTAGTCCATTAGTTGCAAGATTTCTTCTTTGTGTTCCTAAGATTGTGCTGAAGACAAATTGGAACTAGGTGCAGTCTGTGGCAATAATTAATTAGTCAACAAACAAGAATTGTGTGCTATGTTTGCAATAACCTGTGAATTTATATTATACACATGCCAAAACAAGAAGAAATTAACCAATAAATGAATTGGCACAAAATGTGAGTTGTGAAAACTGACCTTATCAGTAATCTTCCCAGTCAACAATTTGACCTCACTGTGATATATATGTGAGCTCTTCAAAGACACCTTGAAAGCTCACATAAGAGACCTCACATCAACCTCATTTTGAAGCCAGTCAATGAGGGTGATTTGAGCTCAAAAGTTGAGGTCACACTGTGAGCTCCCTGTGAGCCTAATGTGAGGTCTCATAGTGAGATTCATGTGAGCCTCTTGTGAGCTTTCTGTGAGCTCTCTGTGAGCCTTTTCTGAGGTCAACTCTGCAGGATGAACTTTCTGTGACCTCTGCAGGGTGAACTTCCTGTGACCTCAAATCACCCTCATTGACCTCTTCAAGAGTTAGATAAATACACATGTACAGAATAGTAAGTTTGTTCAATCATTTTATTTGTCAAATCACATTGCTGGATGGGGGGGGGAGCTTTATTCAAATCTCTTCAATCTTCATTCCTGTAGTCCAACCCATGCATATCAACCAGCAACCTGAAACAAAATAAAAATAATACAAATACATGTATGTGCTACATCTAATATATTAGAAACTTCAATAATGGCCCATATATATAGAGGCTGAATTATCCTTTACTGTGTGTGTGGTTGATGTCTATTATCTAATTATTTCAAGATAAATTGTCAATTAAAATGGAAAACATTAGTTCATATACTTATCAAAACTGTATGTGTTTGTTTAGTGCAATGGCTCCTGATACTAAATGGCAGTTAAAAGATTGTGCCAAAACTGTTGTATAATTTAACTGTCAAAACACATATAGTTTTCATTTTCCAGATGCTTAATTTCTATGGCTATGGAAACACTAAGTGTTTAAACCCATGCTAACATAATTTTCAAATCTACAAACTATATAAAAGTGTACTTACATGCATTAGTTCATCTTCCAAATTTCCCTGTTACATGTTGATTCAAAATGGTGGATGGAATGTTGTGATGGCCATGTGATGTCACTTCCTGTCACAAAGAGCTCACAGTGTGAGCTCTCTGTGAGATCTCATAGTGGCACCATCATTTGTGAGCTCACTGTGAGCTCAAAGAGAGCTCACATTTTGACCTCAGCATGTGAGATTTCTGTGAGCTCTGCATGAGGCAGCAATGCATGAGGTCACAATGTGAGCTCACTATGACATAGTGAGACCATCAAATGTGAGCTCACTGTGAGCTCGTAGTGGGCTCACATTTTGACCTCAGTATGTGAGATTTCAGAGAGCTCTGCATGAGGTAGCAATGCATGAGATCACAAAGTGTGAGGTCACTGTGATGTCTTGATGACACTCTCAAGCATGACATCACCATGCGAGTTTCTTGTGATCTCACAGTGAGTGTTGTGCAGACTCAAATGTTGACTGGGTTATTATATCAATGATCATGAAATGTTAACAGAATTGGAGCATTTGCCTTAATATAATTTGCTGTCCCAAATTACCTGAACTAGTCACTGCATTGACTGCGAGCAACATCCTTGATAACATTTGAGAAATCTATGAATGCCAAGTGAATTTAATTACTGGTGCCAATTGTTCAGGTCTGTTAATTTTCCTTGACTATACTGCTAACAGATTCCATAACTTGATTCTATCAATTCATGTAATCAGACAAACTGGCAAGGTTATATTGCAATGGCATTATCTGCGAGAAACATGAGATTAATCGATCGATGGAATGTATGCTGATTCTGATTATGCAAGTAGGAGAAAAAAAATGTTACACATGATGAAACTTATTAGAAGGAATTTTCATTGTCAAGAAGAAAGACAGGCAGGATTTAAGGGGCCCACCATTAGGTCTCCACATGGGAGTAACTTTTATATAAATAGTGTTTCGCCTAATTTTAATTAAATTAATTAATTCTCTCTGGGCAGTCTTGAAATAAATAATTTCCAGTGGGGCCCATTGGGTAATTTCTTTTAAAAAGAATGTGTAGCTTGCTTTAAAAAAAGCAGTCACTCTTTCCGTTAAATAAATAGCGTTGATGAAATTCCTAGCTACCTGTTCACCCCAACCTGTCACATGGTCACCCCAAGCTATCTCTAATGGTCGCTCCTTTAGCTTTATGAGGCTTGATATAAGTCGTACAGAACTAAAGAAAACTTATTCAGCAACCTACAATGCATGTGTGAAAATGTACAACTGTATTGCACATAATTTTCGTGTACATATGTGTGTAATACCACTCAAAAATTTCTGCCTGTGCTGAATCTGCTGATGATAATAAAAGACAGAGCATGCCCTACGTCTTCCATTAACTTACATGAGTCTAACGTCAAGGCATCTTGAGCCAACAAAATTACGTGACCAAGGTCATTGACCTTAGCTAAGAGAATAACTGACAGGTCCAGCAACCCATGCCAACCCAATGGCCTCATGATTCAGATGTGAAAGAGGTCACGCAATCTCTGGCAAACCAAGAAAGGAAGAACCTTTCTAAAGAAATTGGGTTGAAAGCTTACTATTAAGGTTGGTCATGTAACATTAGGGTAAATTGGGAATTTGGGACTTTCTTTCATGAGATATAGAGATTCACAGGACTTCACTCTGGCAGCTGGTCTGTAAGTCAGACAATCTGCAAAAACGATCAAATACATGTAGAACATTTTTTGTGTCGCAAAATTTTGGGATAGCGGTATAGCTACTGTTAAAATTATTTTTTTTACTTTTTGTATGGTTGTTTTACCGTTATATCAAAACAGTTTATTTTGAAGTTTTTTCTTGCTTAGGCCTAATACACAATAAGGCAGGGTTAACATTATGACTTCAAAGTTGGCGCTATTTTCTTTTACGTTTTAAAGTGTAAAGCATATGTGGTCAGTTTTCCATTGTTATGAAAACTGGATACTTCATAAATTGTATGATGGGTAACTTGATTACCATGATCTGAGTGACTTAAAAGACAGTTTGGGAAACAAGTGGTTCTCATTGCAAGTTGCTTGATATAAATACAAAAGAATTATGTCTGCAGGAAACAACTATGTTTTTAGGTAGATGTTTGTCTGATATTATCTACTGCACTGAGAAATTCGTGCAAGATGAAAAGTTTTGCCATAATACTCCATCGAAAAAATCCAAAAACCAAATGTTGAAAATGAGATGGTAATCAGGATTGAGCCTTCGATAAATTCCCAGCACTTTATTTGTTAGACTGCCAGAAACAGATGTTGAAGAGAGATAAACTGCTGAGGGCCACTTTGGACCAAATTGAACCAGTTTCAAATTACGTTGCCAATTATATTGGGATTCTTTCCTTTCTCATTATTGAAACTGTGTGATCACTCTTGTGACAAGAACTAGCCTTAGAGGACTGCACAATTCATACTCACCTACCTAAAATTATTTTACTTCAGCAACAGACAAGAGCTCCTTTCTCTAAACAGAACCTTTCAATTAGCTTCTCCCTGGTTATATTGCAATACTTTATTAGCTTATACGTGGCCGTCTGGGAATTTTAAGTGGAAATTGCCACAATGAGAACACACTGCACTGCAGTACTAGTAATTGGCGTGTAAGGCTAAACAGAGGAGGTGTTACACAAGCAATATTCAGTGATTCCCATACAATTAGCCATTTGCCTCTGAAATAGCCGCAACCAAATCATTTTTGCCTTAATGGAAGGCGCCGAAGTCACTTGGGAAATCAAGGATTGCACTTTCTCTTTCCATTGATTTTAAATATGCAAAGCCTCTTTAAATTCACAATTTTAATGAATTCAAAAATGGACAACAAGCACCTAATTTGCTTTGAATAAGCCACTCTTCAATATAATGTTTGGGGATTGGGCTTCTCAAGGAGATGTAAAATTGACCAAAATTATTTTCCTTTTTCTGGAGGTTTGCCTGTTTACTTTAAAGACTGTGTTGCAAAACTTGCATATGATTAGAAACCAGATTTAGTCAAGAAGTAAGATTTTTAAAGTTTAACTACATCTGTGCAATCAAGCTGTGTTCACAGCTAGGCGGTTGACATCGATTACAGTTCATTTTTATATGCTGGGTGGACAGTGAAGGTCTTTGCCTTCTTGGGTTCTAAACCAGTTTGGACTTTGGAGAACCAGACATTTTCAGTGGACCTTCATGAGCAAATCCTGGCTGGATTTCGTTCAGATGACACGTTAAATTGCCTGATCCTTGTATCAGTGTCTGTTCTGGGCGAGCAAAAGATCCCTTACATGGGGTAAATGTGCAACATGTTGATGACTCCTGCTTTCTCTCCCATCTCATCAGTCCACGCTCGTGAGCACCCAGAACTGCGCTGCACTTACTTTCTATCTTTAACCTATGTTTTCATTCAAATTGTCAAACTGAGGAAGCTTATCGCAGAGTTCCAAATTGGACAACAGTTATTACAAATTTTCCAATAATTTTTGAAGTAAAAAGAGGAATGAACAAAGCAAAAAGTATGAATCAAGTAAAACTACACAAACGAAACGTACTTGGTACAGAAACATAAGACACTTCCAGATTGTAGATACGAAGAAAAGAGGAGAAATGAATTGACGTTAACACCCCTTTCCCTTAGGCCATTCTCCCACAAAATTCAAGGCAAGACTAAAGGTGAGACTTCCTGACTTTCCTTCAACCAGCACAAGCTTAGGCATCTCTATGTCTGACAGTTGCTGCTAAAGTGGCTTTTAACAACCACTCACTTGAGACAAGTTGCGCCTGAACTTACTCTTTTGTTGTATAGTTCCTTTCCAAACTTGTAAAATATTAAGAACAACATGCAATGGTCATTTGAGGTTCATTTCATTTTATAAATATGTATGCAATTGCCAAATGCATATACAGTTTCAATTCCATGGTGAAGGAATCTTCTCACTTTATTTTATCTGTCTCCATTCCTCAGTGTTGCTCATCAGAGCTGAATTTATATGTCATGCGTTAGGAAGCTGTATGTCTGACAGAAATTCCTTTACGATTCAACCATGTCAGAATCCTTTTCGGGAAGTTATGGTGAGATTTCCCTTCAGTTTTTATCAAATGTGTCACCCTAAATTATGACAAAAACTTAAACAAACCGGAACTAATCTGATTGAGCTTCTTTTGGCTTTTATCTGTTGCAGATCTCAGAAATTGTGGGCGTACTCTTCATTCTTTATTTTCTGATCCATATTGATCGCAATTTCTTATTTACCAATTCCCAGAAAGCCATGAAATTAAACGTTCAATTAGATAGATGCCTGATTTCCCTTCAATATTCACAACATGCACTATTAAGATTCACATTTAGGAAGCAGTAGCAATGACAAATCAACATGTTGCTTTCAGATTTCTGTCTCATTATTTCCATGGCAAATCTAAAACAACAAATATTTTCTAATAATTTTTTATTAAAATCATTTTTTCTTTGATGACACATGGGAATTGGATTCTCAATTCTGCCATCCATTTAATTCATTTGGCCACATCATACACATGAAGTAAACAGATAAAATTGGTTTTATATAGACGGTCGAAGAACAAATCAACAGTGGAATTGCCGACCAGCCAAAGATTCCATGCATACCTTCAGATGCAGCGGTAATGTCTATACTAGTCATGACATGCTAGTTGAGATTTATCCATATTCCATGTCAATCATGTGTATCTTTTATGTGCTTTCCATATAGGACAAGAAGAATTTCATGAAAAAAAGTAGAAGAAGACCATCAATTATTTAGCCTGTGACCTTAGATTCAAAGCTACAGGTGATCGGAAAGTCTTCGTTTTTACATTTTCAAAGTGGATTATCTCTTTCAATATTAAACCTAGAGATTTAAGAATAAGAAATCTTGGTAAAAACAAGTGTTGCAACGTGGATATTCATTATGTCAATTATGTATTGCCAAGTTGTTTCAGGATTCTGTTGTTGAAAACAAGTTACAGAAATCTATGAATGCCAAGTGAATTTAATTATTGGTGGAAATTGCTCAGGCCTGTTAATTTTCCTTGACTACTGCTAACTGAATCCATAATTTGATTCTGTCAATTCATGTAATCAGACACACTGGCAAGGTTACATTGCAATGGCATTATCTTTGAGAAACATGAGACTAATTGATCGATGGAATGTATGCCAACACAAATT
Source organism: Platynereis dumerilii (assembly GCA_026936325.1). Classification (NCBI taxonomy): domain Eukaryota; kingdom Metazoa; phylum Annelida; class Polychaeta; order Phyllodocida; family Nereididae; genus Platynereis; species Platynereis dumerilii. The sequence continues at coordinate 106,057,718 of JAPTHN010000002.1, forward strand.
ATGCTTCCAACAAAAAAAAAAAATTGCACCATTTCTGATGAACTTTAAATAAATTTTAGCTTGATGTTGCTTTTGCGTGTCTTTTGAGACATTCTTAACTTTCAAAGACAACTTCTGCATGTGTTATACATTATGCATGCATGAGTGAAAATGTAGACAACTTTATTGCACATTATATCCGTGTACAATACACTGTACTACATGTAAAACATTCAGAGACTTTAGTCTGCATCAAAGACAATAAAAGAAACACGTGTTAAAGTCTGGCTTCCTTCTTCCATTACCTAATTTACCGTACATGACTCTTACATTAAAGCACCATGGGCCCACAAAATTACGTGACCAAGGTCATTGACCTTAGCTAAGAGAATAACTGACAGGTCCAGCAACCCATGCCAACCCAATGGCCTCGAGATTCAGATGTGAAAGAGGTCATGCAATCTCTGGCAAACCAAGAAAGGAAGAACCTTTCTAAAGAAATTGGGTTGAAAGCTTACTATTAAGATTGGTCATGTAACATTACGGTAAATTGGGACTTCCTTTCTTGAGGTACAGAGATTAACATGACTTCACCCTGGTAGTGGTCAGTGTGTTTTGAAAATAACCTACAAAAAGGGATCATATAAGCAAAGAAACGCATGTTTGATTTTACTGAAATACATGCATTCAAGTAACGTCACATCGGTAAGGTTTTATTTTCGCCATGAAAACAAATATTGAAGTTGAGTTCTGTGAATCAAGAGAATGACATTCCCTTTTGGGTAAGTATATATATCTAAATTTCAGTGAAAATATTGAAGGATGTCTCCCAAGTCTCTCTTAGCATTTTGTGTCTCAACATTTGGGGATTGCCGGAATATTAAGATTTGTCTCTTTGATTTTTGTGTGGTTGTTATTTCAAAGCAATTTTTTTTTTTTTTAATTTTCTGGTCTGGTCTGATGCATAATACACCATTAGGAAAGGTTGACATTATGACAGCTTCAAAGAAATTTTTCAATATTCGTCATTAATTCGGACAGTTTAGTTTGACACCACTTAGTGACATATTAAGGGGAAACTATGTTCAGTCCAAAATCAACATGATGGAGGAAGTTGAGAGGAAACGGTTCACATTAAGAGCAAGCAGGAGCTGTTGGCCAGACCAGAATCATGTGAACAGCAGTTAACCTGCTAATTGATTCATGCCTTTCAAAATCTGCTTTCAGTTGAATTTTAAAAGCCTGACATAAACATGTTCAATTTGAAATACGTTGATGCAATAACTGTAAAATTGTGCAGTAACATTACATGATTCTTAGAAACAATAACATTGTGTGGGCATGGGCGTACAAGACGATGATTTGGCAGGAGGGAGAAAAACAGATATTCTGGAACTTCTAGACAACAAACCGCAGCTGAAGCCCACTTTGGACCACATTCAACCAGTTCAAATTATGTTACTAATTATTTTGGATTCCCTCCTTTCTCGTTATTGAAACTATATGATCACCCTTGTGAACTAGCCCTAGAGGACTGCACAAGTGCTGTGATTAGTTTACTTCGGTAACAACTAAACTTTTTGTGAAACTTCTATCTTGCTATATTCTACTAGGTAGTAAATACAAACAGAAGCCCCACTTCACTATAGCTCATACGGGCCTCTCTGAGCATTTCAACTGGAAATTGCTGTAATGCTATTACACACTGCAATACAAGTAATTGGTGCTTAGGGCTAAACGGAAGATGCGTTATATGAATTCCTGGTGATTCCCATACAATTAGCCACTTGCTTCTCAAATAGCAGCAACCCAAATCAATGCTGCTGAGAGGAAGGTAACAAAGTCACCTGGGAAATCAAAAATGGCAGTATGGAATACTATGGATCAAATTAAATGAAGCACACAATGCCACTTTCAAAGTATAGATATTAAGTAAAGAAGAGAAAATTAAATAAATTGACATTAACACCTCTTTCCCTGAGGCCCTTCTCTAACAACACAGAGATTAAGGTTGAGATTTCCTGTCTGTGAATTCTGGAGTTTCTTTCCACTGATAAGAGCTTTTACATCTCTAAGTCTGATGGTTGCTGCGAAAGTGGTTTTTAACAAGCACTCACGAGTCACAACAGTCTGAACTTTCATTTTATGGTTCCATTCAATTCCTATGGAAGATAGAGCAAGCATAACTCAATTATCATTTGAGCTTCCCCTGCTTTTTAATTCAACATTTTTCCTCAAAGTGAAATTTAGTCTGTTTCCTGATGTAATAACATGGCATTTTTAAATTATTTTTCCGTTGAGTGCATCATCCTGACCCTCAGTAATCAACAAGGTCTTTAGCTGCCAATATGCAAATAATGTAAGTACACGTAACAGTGTTGTGTGTCTAGTCTTTTGCTGCCAATACGCCGATAATGAAAGTACACGTAACAACATTAGGTGTTGTTACCTTGTGTATTGATATCACAAATATGGTAATCTCTTTTACTTCGGTTGGTACTCCAAAAGTGACCCTATCGTAAAATGTAATCCCTCGAAGGAGGTGGTTCTCAAGGACCGCCAAGGTCAAGCACAGGAGAGGATGAAAACTTTAACATAACAGGAGCAAAACGAGATTGAAAGCTTCATTTTACTCTTTATCTCATGCAGATCTGGGAATTTGTGGGCGCACACTTCATTCTTTATTTTCTCATCCACTTTGATGGCAATTCCTTATTTGCCAATTCTTGGACAGCCATGAAATTAAATGTTCAATTAGAGGGATGCCTGATTTCCCTTTAATATTCACAACAATATTAAGATTCACATTAGGAAGCAATAGCCATTGCGAAGCAACATGTCGCATTATGATCTTTGTTCCATTATTTCCACGGCAAATCTAAAACAATGAATAACTTCTTAAAATTATGATTTTTAATCACAGTCATTTTTGTTTTGTGATTCATGCAATCATACATGGAATTACATTCTTTGTGCAGTTTATGCGACTGGGCCACAACATCAACATGAATTGAACAGATAAAATATGTTTTTAGAGACCATCAACTTGTCATTGCATGGACAAATAACTTTCTGTGTTTGGCCAAGTTAGAAAACCCATTCGTCGTAAAGTGTCATGCATTGACATGAGCTCCAGGGAGGAGGAAAAAATTTGAAAGTATGCTTGCTGCGAAATTTATCTCTATGGACATGCAGCTGGAAATTCAGCTGAAATACACAACTTCTTTATTTCAAAGGAGCAATTATCTAAAGGGGTACTTATCTGAAGGAGGAAAAGTTAGAATAGTCAACTGGTTTGAATAATAAATATAGTTGTCATTTTTTGCAATTCTAAACTAAAATCTCATCATGTATCTTCTCATGGAACTTGGAAAGGTGATTATCACATTGTCATGGTGACGCCTTATCTTTCTTTAGATTTTTCTTCCAAGTTGCACGTTAATGAAGTTGTTGTAACAAGTTCACGGATCATTACTCAAAGAAGAAAATACAGATTACTAGATATCAGGATGAATTTAACATGTGAACCGTTGAAGAAATATTCCACTTAATAATACTCCTGACCTATGTATGAAGGGTAAAATGAAGCACTTAGATTTACACCTGCCTTTATAATCATTTGTACAAAATACTCTTAGCAGCGTTTGTTGTTATGTGTAGTATTGTGTACCCAAAATTTCCTGTTCCAAAGCAGGATACACATGGATCCATGAATCTTTCTTTCTTATTCCATTACTCGACATAATTCTGGCATTAAGGCATCTTGACTTGTGCAACCGGAGCTATATTTGACATGAGCAAGAGCAGAATTCTTTGTCAGGAGAATAACTGACAACTAGAAATTAGTGCCCGTGAGAAGACTTTAATAATAGGGAGTTTAACCTCATAGGCCTATGTATAGGATTATCACCTGTTTAAGGCTGTTAGAATGAAGAGTCAGTGTTATTTGTGAAAATGGTAATAGATTTAAAATACTCAGAGGAAGGGAGCAACTGGTTCAGGTGGTTCTGGTAGAGAGCTTGCAGGTGCTGCCCTCTTGTGTATTACATGTGAACCAGCTTAAAACTAATTATCATTAATTAGGACATTAAGAGGAATCCAATTTGGATGGAAATGTGGCGGTGGCGCCCTATGGGTATGAAGAAGACATGGGGAAAGTTTGAAGGCCAGGCCTTAAGTAGAAACTGAGATAAATCCGGGACACTGCTATTTTAATATTAGTAAGAATCCAGCAGGTCTCAGATGTAAAAGAGGTCACACAGTTTCTGAATACTTCCTCGCATGAAGCGACCTCCTTTCATGCATGTGATGGAGAGAATGATAGGCGAATGAGTAAGATTCCTGTGATTGACTGGTTGTGTGAAATTTTAGCTTTAAGAATTGGGCAAGTGTCATCCTCCTATCGCAAGGTTAATTCACACCAAGCCTGCTGAGAAGTTCTATGAAATGCCAAAGAGCACACAATTATTAATCCACAAGTTTGCTAAATCACAGTTTGAGAACAATCACAGAATTGTAATTATTTGGATAAATAATGAACATTGGAATGTTTAACTGTTTTCTGTTTGTGTTTAGTATGCTGGAAAAGATATCGGTTTTTTTAAATTGAAACTTCAAGAAAATGTGGTCAGTGTCAGCAGGGTATCTCATATTGGGTTTCTCTGCAAGAGGATGACGACACACATTCTGATTGGCATCCATGGAGTTTTGTGAGGGTTTACTCCACACTTGAAACCAAATCAAAGGAATGGGGCAAACAAACAAAGGCAAACAATTTGAGTTAAAAGCAAACACGAAATGTTGGCCAGGGTCCTAATGAACACCAATTATCCTATCTGAGGCTGTCTCTCAAAATCAAATGCATTTGAAAATATTTGAGGATATCAAAGCCCTACCGTTCTTCAATTTAAATGTCATAATGCCTCTGTCACACTTGGCTTGGGAAGAAAATACACTCTAAATAAAGATTTTCATGAGTGACAACCAATGATCCTTACAGGTTGCAATCTGTCCGACCAATCTAAATGCGCATAGGGCAGCACAATATTGACTTTGATAACAAAATGTTGGTTTACTATTGACCGGTAGCTTGTTTGTGACCACCAATTTTCTCTTACAGCAATTGCAATAAGTAGGTATGAATTTCCGCCAGGTTAGCAAAATGCAGCAAATGTAGTTCATCTGATTGGTTGAGAGACTGAATAACATCGCATAAATCTAATTTGAATGCCTTTTAAAAAATGTTTCAAGGCTAATCTTATCCAGGGGTGGACTGGTCTAAATGGTAGAACAGCAGTTGCCATGGGCCCATGCAAGATGCCAAAAAAATAAAAAAATAACTATAAAAAAGCCTGAATATCATTCTTTGTGACCAAGTTTGTCACTCCGTGAGATTTATAGTATCATGTTCACTGCACACAATCAAACCTTTTGGTGAGGGCCCCAATGTGAGAGGGCTCTGTACACACAGAAATGGTACATGGAGATATGCCGAAAATGGGAATTTGGAGGCCCATTGACTTATTAGGTCACGGGGCGTGAAACATCACCAGTCCAATCCTGATCTTATCTACTTTCCAAACTATAAGCAGCTTACTGAAGCAGAATATTATATTTTTCATTGCTTCCTACATTCATCTAAGAGATATGAAGGACATTTTATTGCTTATCGACCAATCAGGCAATTAATAGCACATAAAGCCTTCCGGATATCATGAATTCCATGGTAACGGAATCACAGAAAAATCACAAAAATTACACTTTAATGATGCATTACAAAATTTGTGATAGCAAAAATGATGACTCAGTGATCTATTTTGACTTAAATGAATATAAACTAAGATTTCTGATACATAGAATGTCTGTGATTAGCCCGAGAAGTTTTTTACAGCGTAATGGAATCACGGACAAAAACTACAAATTTTGTTACTTTTTGATTTCATTATCTGATTTAAGAAAAGCGCTCCAAGTATGGAAAAGATAGACTAGCCGTCTCCATCCCAGGGATATACTCTAAAAATATTTTAATATCAATTATGTCTGAGATTGCTCAGATGGAAATTATGCTGCCCTCTTTTGGACAAGGTACTGAAGAAAATTGTGTGATTCCGTTACGCTGTCTGATGTGATTCCGTTACGCTCAATTGAAATGGGCCTATACAGCAACAAAATCCTACCATGGCAAAAATTCTTAAAATTTGTAATTTTCAAGTATATTAGCACTTGGTGATGTCAACATCAAACATCAAGACCCAACATATCCATTTGTATTGAAGCCTTAGAAAATAGCATTTTTCTTAATTTTTTGAGCCAAAATAATTGAACTAACTAAAAAGAACATGACAATTAACTTGCAAAGAGTGACCTTCTTCCACTCACTAGGAGTTCCTAAATGGACATAGGATCTTCTTAATGCACTAAGGATTGCTCATGGGAACCTCCATTTTGGAGGACAGAAAATATTTCAGGAGTTTCACTTCACTGAAAGCAATTAGTTTGCTTCTTCACCCCTGAGGTGCATCAAGAAGTGACCCCTTTGCAGAGTTGATGGTTCCTTAAAGGAAGCTGTTCATTAGGGACTCTTGAGGTCAGGAAGCAAAGGGCTTCAGGTGCTATGGAGTACTTAGCTGATATGTGAGCAAGCCTCTGTTACCGCCAATATCCACCATTGTGCCCAATAGGCCTATTGGGCATGGATATTAAGCCATTGGGCAAAATATAGGGTCTTCTGGCAAATCATAGGTTCTTTGGGCAAACTATAAGTTCTTTGGGCATTACGACTCATTTTGGCTTGACTTTCCCAAAGTCATCAAATCCTTCAAAATATCTGCGAGGACTTTGGGTAAAATATAGGTCCTTTGGGCGCATGCCTAAATCATTCATTATCGCTCACTCCCGACTATAGTGGATTTTGGCAAAGATCATATACTTAGGACATATGCCCAAGTCACTCGCAATAACTCCTTTATACTATTGTGGATTTTGACAAATATCCAACTTTGGATAATAGTGAACTGACCAATGAGAATACGCCCTAATATCTTGACCAATGAGAATCCACCCTAATATCCACAGTAGGGGGCACTGTAGTTAATAGTTTGTCCAATGAGAATGCCACCTAATATTCTGTCCAATGAGAATCCGGCCAAGTATCCTAGCCAGTGACAGGCAAGCCTAATATCCACAAAGCCATGATTGGCCAGTGGATATTAAGCTGCATTCTCATTGGACACACTGAGAATTCAATGAGATTTCAATCTAATATCCAGCAGCCAATGACAATTCAGCCTAATGTCAAATAGGCTAATAGTCAAATAAGCTCTTTAGTCAAAGTCAAAAGACTAAGCCAAAATACAAGACAGTCTTTCGTGGATATTTGTGAGTGATTATATATGCTTTGGGCATACACAGCCTCTTTGTCTAGGGTTATGCTGAGTAAGCAAGAATGGGAAGGATATGTTGTTGTAAGAAAACAGCTTTATCATAGTTATGGATTTTGTGGATATTTCTATATGCTTACCTATTAAAATACTATCAATGAACTCTTTAGTAAACGACTGCAGGGTGGCCACAGTTGATAAGTCATTTTCTAGGTTGCCATGATTGAGTCAGTACCTGGGTACTTATTGTGTATAACGGGTGATTACCTTTTTTGAAAGCAGACAAAATGGGAGCCATGCCGGAATGCTTTTGTGTTTTTGCTACTCTGGGTTGATCATTGTCCATCGGGAATTTTGAAACAACTGAGCTTCACAAGAAAAAATAAATACAACATGAAACGAAAATGAGAAGACAGGCACAATTTAGCGCAAGCCAGAAGGTGCCGGACCAAGTTCAGTCTGCACTATGGCCATTTTAAGATTTAAAAAAAGGCCATCTGAAGGTTGATTATCAGGGTGTTAAAATCACAGAAAAAGTACATCTTAACATCTTAAAATAGCGTCTGAAGCTCTGAATAGATAAGACATACAGTTCTAAATTTAAAGGCATATCCCTGCTAGACACCACAGACCTTAGTTGCCCAATGAAGGCTTCCATTAAGTTAGTAGGGAAAAAACGGACACAAAGTTATATTTTTTGACACCTCTGCATCATTTAAGCCCACTGTAGAAATTAAAGTCATCAGTCTAAAAGTACTTCCCAATGAATAAATTTTCTCTAGAAAGGTAGTTCTTTATAATACAAGTTGTTTTTGTAGAGAAACATAAGTTATTGTTACAATGAGTGTTATCCAAACAATTAAAGTGTAGAACCTCTCTAACAAATTAAGGTCTGCTATATGAAGTGATCTATCTCTTATATGGTTACATGGAACGCCTGATGGTTTGTAATATTGTGAGATAATATACTCTCCACTTTTGTCAGTCATAAATTGTGACATCGTAGTCAGAGAATTGTTTGTCAAATTTTGGTATCACCAAATCATGGCAGACATAAACAAAAACCACAGCAATCTTATTCCAATTGGAGGAAAGAAAATTAATTCTAATTCATTTGAAAGCATCTAAAGTTTATTTAAAAAGTGGTACCATTTAGGCAGGTCATTGAATTTTGTTTGTAGCCTTCTGTGCACGTTGAGATTTATTATCGAACTACTGTCCGCTGTCTGACAATGAAGTAGGCAACTAAGTGAGACAGGTTAATTTGAACAAATCTCACAACAACGACTAAATTTCACTATGATTTCCATTTATTTCTTACAGTCATACCAATAACAAAATAGTTTTGAAGCACTGTATTTATCATTATGAGGGCATTGATTTTTTGTACAATTTTAACAAGCAGGGAAAAACCTTTGAAATCATCTCACTCCTCTTTGAGATCAAAGAATCCCAAATCTCCCACGAGCTCCACTCCTTCGGCATACAAATGTTCAAAGCCAATTGTTTTGAACATAAAGCCATACTTTCCTTTCAAAATATTTACTAACATTTCGGCCTGATAACTTTTCAATCCTGTATAGGCCTCCACGGCTTCATCAGTTTCGTCCGCTAAAATAAAAACGATACCAATAAAGAATAATCATTATTATAATGAAAAGGACGAACTGAGTTAGACCTACTATAGCCATCCACTTTTTCAAAATTGCATTATTATGGTAATAGTGTAATAAAAAATTAATACTGATTGAAACAATACTTTTAAAAAGACACTTTTCTCAAATCACAAGGAATAAAAATGAATTACCAAAGAGTTTTTGAGCGAATTCCACAGGATCCTCAATTAGGAAATCCAGATGCTTGATATGAAGCAACAACGCCATCCACCTTGACCCAAATTTGACCTGCATGACTTGCAGAAAGTGGGTCAAGGTTGGAAGGTCAGTGACCTCAGGGAGGGTTCTTCCGCCTTTCTTCTTTAGACTCCATTCTAACATGTCCAAACGCATCTTCTGAAGTCTAGAAAAAATTGAAAGATTGATTGAAAATATCATAGATCCGCAAACATAATGTCTCTAAATCTTATTAAGAATTAACAAAAGAGATATACAAACCTAATCAGATTTGAGTAACCACCAGTTCTTTCCGCTAATTGAGCAACCATGTCTTTGTATGTTTTAACTAGACTTTCGTAAGTTGTAACACCGGGTGGCAAGGCTTCATATAATTCACGGAGATTGGTTGCTCCTGAAGAATAGGTTTGTTATTCAATGAATAATGCCCATGCCTATATCATGACTGACATTGTACAATTTTTTGTCCGAGCAATTCTAGTCCAGTGAGGATTCAACGAAACACCATTACGGTTAAACTACTTTCATTTGTCAATTTGATCTATCAGCTGTGGTACGCTTGGGGTACATAAATTGGCTCATGGTACCTTGTTTGGAGTCTATATTAATTAATATTATTTGTCAATTATTTTTATTATTGATAGCCTCACTACCTTTACATTCTTCCTGGATCCATGTCATTTCCTGTGACAAGCAGGAATCATACATAGCTACATGTGTTAAATCATATTTGAAAATGATACTCACGATACCATCTACAAACTATGCCATCTCCTCATCCTACCATTTTGCTTACCATACCATCTATCATCTACATTCAGTCATTCACCATACCGTCTGCTCATCAGAGTCACCACGGTACGGGCTACAAACCATAGGCCTACCATCTACTCACCCGCCAATTTGCACAATACTTCCTTTCTCTGATTTGCATCCATAAGGTTCATTTTGAAAGTGTCTTCAAAGTTTGATTTGTATCGTGGGAAATCCTTCAATGTGGAAAGTTCTTCAACTGCTCTGGTGGCAAAATTCGTGAATTCTTCACATCTTGCTTTTGCTTCAACATTCTTTGCTGAGGAAACGGCTATATCTGGGAAAAAATATTTGACTGCATACCATAGTGTCATTTGAAAAAACAACTGCAAAATTTTTAATTTCACCCACATAGCATGTACACAAAATTCGAATTAATGTAGTTTATTTATGAATGATGAATTTACATATACATGTGTCAATACTGCAAAACAAATAATTTCTCTCTCTTTCCCTCACAAAATTTTGGTGTCCTCTTATCTTTTTTTACGCTTTATATTATGTATGACCAATTCTCAATTAACAAAATATTAAAAAGTCAAGTTTCGATTTTTGGATTATCATCGATATAATAAATGCAATCAAATTATGTTTTTCTTCACCAGTTTTTGTATAATTTGCTTCAGTTCAAAAACTTCAAATATGGGGCAAACAACATACTGAAATTTCTTATTTTGATATATAATTTTAAGAACTTACCAAAAAGAAACATCAACGCAAACGAGTGAGACAGAAACCCCATTTTGTTGAGCAATCCTAACTATCCAATATTGAGTACACCAAAAACGGTCAACGCTGTAAGCTATATATGGCCAATTATGCTGAAACTGCACTTTTTTAGCATGACCATGCCATTACTGCAAAACATCCAATTGCTAGAGTACAAATCATGTCATGTACAGAACAATCTGCTCTAAAAATGATACGAGTGCAAAGAGGGAAACTATATGAAACTATATTTATCTGTCCTGTATCCAGAACAAGGTTACAATATTGCTCTGCTGGACATTTACAGCTAAAAAAAGATTTTATCGCACTAGCACACCTCCCTTGCAGAATTGATATGGATCGGAATGGTTTTTCCAAGCAGATAAACCAACTCCGAATGACTAAAATCTCTGTTATTCGATTTATTGAAGGACTCACCAACCAACTTGGTGGTTTAAAAAAATACCCTTTTACTATAGGCCAGAAAAGCATGAGGTAATAACTAATAAGAACTACTGATCGAGGCAAAGAATGGTTTGTTGGCAAATTTGGGAATTTGTATGCGTGCACTCAAATCTCATTTTCTCGTCATATTTGGTTCTTGTCCTATTTGATGGGTGATTTCTTATTTGTCAATTCAGAAACAGCCAACTTAAATGTTCAATTAGAGACATGCCAGATTTCCCTTTAATATTAATTCACTGCAAAATTCAAATTCAGATTAGGATTCAACGTCCCTTGCTGATAGGCATGTTTCATTTAGATCTTCTGCGAATGCTTTGAGGGCAAATCTGAAATGGGTCAACATTTGCAAACGATTTTGATTTGTTGTCGCAATCATGTTTCTTAAACACAAATATGCAGATGGCCTGTTTTAAATCTTTGTGTTTACGACCACTTCACCCAGTTACTCGAAATAATTCTTAAATTGTCGTTTGTCTGATTTGGTTTTCTTCTCAGCGTCCTATAGAGATAGGTCAAGGAAATGCAGCCCCATACCATTAAACCTGTGATCCTGTTGATTCCTTAAAGCCGGACCAGGAAAGAGTTCAGGAGTGACATGTTCAAATTGGGTTGCAGATTGCTGACCATGCAGGAGGAGCAGGAGTTTTGTTGGCTGTTTCAAGCTGGAGTTTTTATCTGTGTTTCACTCATATAGAGTGGGTCGGGGCAAGAAGCCCGGGTTAGGTGAGAAGCCCCCCAAGGGTTATTTCTAAACTTACATTTTTGGTGCTTTTTCTTATTGATAGGATTGAAGCTAGAGGCTTTTTAGGTGACGTCACAAATTTTCAAGGCATTCAGCACCAAACCATAGTCGTGATTAAAGAAACAAAAAAAGGTGCATGGTTTTTGTAACTTAGATTAATTCTTTGAAAGTGGTTGGCAGAAATAACTTTGGAAATTTTTAAAAGTATAATGGATATCTGCATTGCTTCACTTTATGACCATCACATAAATATGATTTGGATCATGTTTTTTGCATTTTAGCTCAAAATATAGAGGTCAAATTAAAATATGTGGGTTTGGGGCGAGAGGCCCCACATGGTATGGGGCATGGGGCCCCCTTTACTGAGGCCTTGAAGCTGCTTCAGGAACCATTTAATAATGTGTACTTTACCTTAAATCTTGATAGTATAGCTAATTGAAACAGAAAAATTTTTGGCCGAAATTGAAAAAGGGTAAAAAATATTTAAAAATAATTGTATGAACAGAAAAATTCTGAAATTCAGAAAAAGTGAATAAAATGCCTTAAAAATGATAGAAGAACCCCAAGAAATAACTTTGAAGCTGAATGTGCTCGCAAAAAAAAATTCCATAGGATTATAATAGGGGGGCTTCTTGCCCGATGGGTGGGGTAAGAAGGCCGTTTAATTTTTTTTACAAAAATGGCCGTAACTCCTTTATTAAAATTGGTAGAAATTTGTTTCACTAGTTATTAGTAGAGTTAAGTGATCCCTTCCTGACACCATAAGCATTCAAATAATTGACCACAAAAAGTAGGTCTAATCGCTCCTCGAAGTTAAGGGGGGCTGCATGCCCCGCGCTACTCTATGCCTAAATGAATACTTTCTTCTTCTTCCTCGTCCTTTTTCTCTTCTCTTTGGCCCGCTGAGATTACTTTTCTCTTCCCTTTGTCTTCTTTTTGACTCCTTTCAATTTTCTTCGTGCATCGCTCTCTTATTTTGTCCCTCTTCCATTCTCAGGTACAGTGAAGAAGATTGGAGGAGAGAAAACGTTTATGCTTCGAAATGAAGATTGCACCAATTGTTATTGAAGCTTCTTTTTTACTTTGACATTACCTTCACAATCTGCGTTTCAACTGTTAATATTTATTCCATTAGCACCTCCCTGATCTGTTATTTGCAATAAGCTAAATATGCCAACTAGGTACATAATGGTAGATATGGGAAGTACTCTGTCTTTGTTCGGGACTGACAAGTGGCAGCAGAATGCTGACAGTCCCTGGAAAATCGAATTGGGTCAACAACAATTTGATCTGTTTTGGACAGATCACAAGATCAGGTCACACAACAGCTGTCCATATTACTAGGCCAAACTACTTTCACAAAGCATGGTTGCCGGCAAAGATCCAGTCCACTGCTTTGAATGAAAATGTTTGGAAATCATGAGACAAAAGAAAGTTTTCAAACTTAAGCATAAACTTTGCCTGTGAAAGGGATGATTTTACTCAATCTACGTATGCCATTTAGTGCATGTTAAATTGTGGTCAGAAAAGTGTCCAAAAAGAATGCTGTCTGACTTATTCATGAGCCCATACAGAGCCACTGTTTTTGCTTTGTGATATCAAAAATGCTAATTTTATTTATTCTGTTACTTTATGGAGATTTATTAACTAGGACAACAATATAATTTACAATTTCATAAAAGCTGTGTAGCACTCAACAAAATGTCATGTCCGTGCCGCAAGTGGCACCCTCTATACTGGCATTATATGTGAGCTACAATGTATACATCCTCCATGATAAAAAATAGTTCCAACTTATTTTGGTATTTACAAGCTGTCTGCTTAAAATTGAAGCCAGCCAAAGTCAGATTAGACACTTACAGAGTTTTTGGAAATAAACAAGACCATCACTAAATGATGGAACTGTCCTGGTTTGTTTCAGTCACCATTCGGTTTCTTCCAGAGATTGAAATTCTGTTGACCGCTCACAGGAGCTCGCAAATTTTGCATCCTAGGTGGCAGCCCGGGGGGTACTTCGTGGACTTTTGCATAGGGATGCGCCATGGCGATTTTAAAAACCAAAACCATTTTAATCCCGAAACCAAAACCAAAACCATAAACCATTTTAATCTTTCAATAAAAATAACCAAAACCAATTTAATCTTTGTGATTTTTATACCATTTTAATCGTCTTTTCAAGCCGATTCTAACGGTACCAAACATGTTGGTGGTGAAAAATGGGCAACCAAATTAATCTTAATTCATAAAAACCAAGACCATTTTAATCCTAGAAGGCCAAAAAACCTAAACCATCCAGCGGAGCCTCTTTATACACCCTTTCATAGTAAGTACCCGCCCCCCCCCCACCCCGGGGCTGGCAGCAAATAGCGGTCAACTTGTAGACAGGGTAGTATTCCTCTGTTGCTTTATTAGCATTCTTTGTTTTGCATCGATGGTGTATCAAATGGCATTTCACATGTATATTTGAAACAAATCTTTTGAACCTGATCTTTCGTCCATCTTAATTTCCCTTGTGACCTCAGAAGTGCAATATCCATTGGGACGGCATTGATTTTGCCCCAGTTAGGTTTTAAAGCCCCCTGTTATATAGAAGGTAAGTGGCTAATTTGCGCCTAGGAATCTCTGAAGACTGCTCGGCAGACACCTTCTCCGTTTTAGCCCAAAGCATCAATTACTTGCATTGCGGTTTCTGCTCACTGTAGTAATAGCCAGTTGAAGTTGTTAAGTAACCCTTTTATGAGGTAGCGCTCCATGTTCTGGGTGATGAAGCTTGTGGCTCGGTTTGTGGGGTAAGTAATGAGCTAAGCGTTCTAATTTCTAACCTCTGGACAACACTAGATGCTTCAAGCAAAGAAAAATCATATTTTAGGCTGGTACAACGGTACAAAGCCTTCAGTTTAGTGGTGTGTTAATGACTGTTATCTGTTTAGAACATGTGCTCTTACCTTCTCACAAGGCTGCCATTGCTTTAGCAAAAAAAAAAAATCTGAATTCATTCCAGGCTCTGGTATTATTGCATTCTGGCATTTTTAATTCAACTTGCTGGAGTATAGCTTTGCAGCTGGTCATTCTTAGTTCCAACAAAATAATATTATGTTTTTTAACATAACTACATGTATTCAAATTTCAAAGGATCGAATCAGTTTGTAATGAGTAACACATATTTTCAATTTTTTTTTTTCAATTTAGAGTGTATACCAATTCATTGGCATTGAAAAGTGTTCTTGTTCATAAAACATTTTCGTGAAATCAAAAATACTTCATTTCTCAAAGTACAGTGTGATGAAAAATTAGTTTTGATGTGACTTTACTGATTTATCTGTTGCAATGAACAAGAAGGCCAACAGCAAAATATTGGGAAGTATGTCACTCTTCTCTGAGGTTGAAAAATCCCAAATCTCCAACAAGCTCCACTCCTTCTGCATATAAATGGTCAAAGTCGTTGCTTTTGAACCTAAATTCATAGCCGCCTGTTAATATATCTATTAACATATGAGCCTGGTTACTGTCCAATCCCGTGTAGTGCTCCAAAGCTTCAGTGTTTCCATAGACTGAAAACCAGATTTACATATATGAGAACATGAGTTGAAAGGAAAATTCATGTATACATTGATATAGGGAAAAGCCAACTCTGTGCTTTGTTTGGAACTGATTTTTAGAAAAGACAATATTACATGATTGTGTAATGAAGAATGAGGTCAGAAAAATCATCTTAAAATGACACAGCTGCTTTGAACAAAAGGAGGTTGCTCAAATTATATTGGTACATCAAATTAATAAAAGCCATAAATGCACTGAACAAACATCAATTACCAAAGAGTTTTTGAGCAAATTCCACAGGATCCTCAATTAGGAAATCCAGATGCTTGATATGAAGCAACAACGCCATCCACCTTGACCCAAATTTGACCTGCATGACTTGCAGAAAGTGGGTCAAGGTTGGAAGGTCAGTGACTTCAGGGAGTGTATTTCCATTTTTCAACTGTTGACTCCATTCAACAATGTCCATGTGCATCTTCTGAAGTCTGAAAAAAATGTATTTATTGACTGTGAAAACATGACTTAAGCTGTTTAAATTATATCAAATGTGTGTCTCTTCTCTTATGCAAAGTAGTCTATAAATTACTAATAGATAAAACTACCACTTCAGCTGGAAGTCTTCTGTTTTCATATCTATTCTTTTATTCCTTTATTTTCAGATGCCAAAACCAGTGGGAAGAGGTATAGTATTAGTATGTGTTCAATATAAAAAATCAGAGATGCAAAGACAGGATATATGTGCCTTAGGGTGCATCAGTTGCCCCAACCTATTCTGATTTTGATGTCCATGCCAAAGAGGCCATACATTGTCCTTGTCCATGGATGCCCTATTTTAGGAGGGTGGATATCCTGAGCATGCACCCCGAATTCCAGGTTTATATTCCAATGGGAACAGCCACCCCAAGGCCAGTACTTGTTTTTATAGATCAATGGAGCAGAATTACAATTTTCAGGCACATTGTCACGATTCAGACACACTGGTCCAAGAGACTTTTTATGATCAAAATTTATGAGCTTCTATTCACTACATAGTAACATAGGCAGTAGCACCAATATTTTCAGAGTTGCAATTGACACGAAAGCTGGTTTTGAACAAGATCCGCCATTAAATGTGTACTGGAATAAATGTATCCTTTCTCATTGATGTTGGCGAATGCGATGAATGTAAAACAGGTCTCAATGCTTAGTAGTTCCAAAGATTTTGGGGTATACTTTTAAGATACGTCGATTTTTTCTTCAAACACATTAATTTTGATACATTGCAGACATTTAAATTCTTAAAAGATTTTTTTTTAACAAGATGCACCATAATGCGCCATCAAAAATTATGTATCTTTTATCAAAGTGAAAAAAAAAAACAGCTTAGAAACCTGAACATATTTGTATAACCGCCAACTCTTTCTGCCACGTCGGTAACCACTTCTTTGTACAATTCAACGAAACCTTCATAACTTATCAGACCAGATGGAAGGGCTTCATATAATTCGCGGAGATTGGTCGCTCCTGCAGAACAAGTACATTTTCTGTTATACTGCAGTGATAGGCCTACTAACTAATACACAAATAGTGTGCTTATAAGAACAACTTTGGCAGTAAAACTGATTGTATGCCTCTGATTTACAGCCTTACCATTCACTCAGCATACCAAATACTCACCTGCCATTTTGCAGAGCACTTCCTCTCTCAACTTCTCATCTGTAATGTTGATGCTAAATGTTCTTTGGAAATACAATTTGTATCTTGGAAAGCCCTCCATAGTTGAAAGTTCTTCAACAGCTCCCGTGGCAAAACTGGTCAGTTCTTCACATTTTTCTTTTGCTTCGTCATTCTTCCCAAAGGAATAAGCTATAAATGTGAAAATTATTTTATGTTACATCAAGATTTCATACTAAACTTTGCAATATTGTGAATTATTTAAACAACTCCTACAGATGGTTAGATTTATGGAAAATCACATAAATCACTCAAACACTTCTGAGAAACCATATTGCCAATGAAACACCAATGCTAGCATCAAAAGGGAAAACCTAGTAAGTCACATTTTGGAGTTTCTGAGAAAATTGACTTTTAAGTTCCAGTCCTTGCAGTAAGAGATGGACTTACTGGGATTTGCTAGTGTCATTCTGGGGTAACGGGCCACTTCATGAAAATCTAAACTTAATAAATATATAGAAGCATGTCTCAGAAGTCCTATTTTGACCTTAACTCAATTTTGCCCAAAATGTGACTTAGAATGCATCCAATCCATTAAAAAAAATTTCCAGTTTGTATAGATTTTGGAGAAGCATGAAGTACTTCATGAAAGCTAGTTTGGCTTCAGATAAAAACACTCTATTTCACATGCCCTTATAGCCATAGATGGAGGAACAGGGGGGGGGGGCGGAGGGGCCCAGGCCCTCCCACTTTTTTGGCAGGGGGGGCCTGGCCCCCCCCCCACTTTTCAGTAGAAAATGAAAAGACATTTTTGAGAAGAAAAAAAAAGAACTCAGATTTAAATAAACACAAGGAATAAACTTCTAGGAAAGAGAAAATCAACCTGAAAACTACCTAGAAATTGTCTTAAACAATCAAAAAACCCTGTGGCTTCTGGGGGCCTTGAGCGGCCCCCAGACCCCCTGCCGTAATGGGCTTCGGCCCTTCGGGCCTCGTCTTGGCAAGGCCCCCCACTTCAAATTATGTTCCTCCATAGATGCTTATAGAGAGAGAGAGAGAAATTCTTTATTTACGTGAAATGGGCTCACATTCTAGCCCCCAGCCCTCTTGGGCTTACAATTCACTTCAAAAACAATAATACATCAAAATAACAGAATTTTCGTTGAATAATACAAATTTGAATTAAATTTGAAATGATTTGTTGATATACATATATACATTAGTCCAATATGTAATAGCAATCCCAAAAAATATAAACTTTGTTCGAGTTATACTAGTAGATATATAATTCAAACTCTTGAAATGTTAATTTTCATTAGGCCTATTTACATATTTACAAATATCATATTGCTAATTTGATGTCGACATATATAATTACAAGTATCGTATTGTTATTGGCAAGTATCGACAATTACGTAAATTAATTTATGTATACAAAGCACTTTGTCTTTTTTCAAAAGCGTTACATATAAAATTAGCTGTAACTGATTTAGTTTGAAAAGCTATCCAAAATAAAAAATGCCTATGACCTTGTGAATCATGATCTTGAAATTAAAAAAATACGGAATAAGAGGACAGATATCAAGTTAATAACGTCCTATTTGTCTACAAGGCAAGAATTTGTTCGAATCGGTCAAATAAGTCATATTTGCAACAGGTATCAATGGGGGTACCACAAGGATCAGTCCTTGGGTCGCTACTTTTCTTGTTGTATATCAATGACATACAAAAATATCTAGACGGACTATAAAAATGTTTGCGTATGACACCTGTATTTATGGAAAACACCCTCAAAAACTGAAAGAGGACACAGAGAAAGCTCAAACAGTGTTTATGAAAGTTCCAAGCAAATAGTGTTTTAGTCAATGAAAACAAAACAGTAGGCCTATGTAGTATTCAGATGAAAGAAACCAGTACCTGAGATGAATATTTGTAAATGAAACTGATGAAAAACTATTATTTGATAAATCCATTAAAAAACTCTGTGAAAATTCTTCTCCAAACATTGTGTTCTATTAAAATTTAAGGGACTGTTCAGACTTTATGACTGGGGGCAGTGACGAAAATGAAAACTTTCTTCAGGGGAGCTCTTGGTTGGTGTGCCAGCGGCGTGGCATACCAAATATTTTAAAGGAAAAAAAATCTGCAACCAGAGTATAATTTTGGCTGACAGTGCCTGGAGGACGGAAGAAATAAACAGGATAATCATATTTTTTGAAAAGCATATCTCAGACTTCTTCAACCGCTCCTTTGTCGACCAAGGGAACACGATATATATAATTGTGTACCCTACCTCTGCCATAAATTCTGAACGGTAACTAATGTCTAAAAGAAAATATGTTGTTGCACTTTTCATAGGGTGTGCAGTGTGCACCAGTGCATTTTTTAACATAGTAAGTGGACAGACTTGTTCTGCCAGTCATTGCAAAATTGGTTCCACTGGGAGACCAACTAGTCAAGAAAATCTCATTAATTTCACATTTAGTTTGTCATGATTTGTAATTTTTGGTAGCATCTAAAGTGAGGTCTCTTCTTTTCATGCCAAATAAATATTCTTTTACTGTCTTTACCATTATACTTCTGCCAATGCCATCTTTATACATCCAAATTTTCATAAATTTAAAATTTTTCTTATATATTTGGGCGGAAATCAGCTGAAATCCTTAATTAGTAGTCAGCTTAACAGTTCAAATTCCCTTTTGCAAGCATGTCATTACACAAATACATCTTATGAATCTTCAGCTGTTTGATAAATGTCACGCGTCATGGCGCTACAAAGTTCCGTCGGTCTCCCAGTCGAAAATCCTTAAAAAATGCTCTGGTGTGCACACTGTCAGTCTGAAGTAGGGGAGAGGCAGTTTACTTGATATGCAAGTTTAGTTGTTACGCCCCTCCTCCTGGTGCACAGATATGATCATTTAAGGAAGTGTTTCGATCTGTGAGAAGCAGCTGATCAATTTTTTTTTCAATTTTCCACTTACCTCTTCTTTCTCTCCCACATGCCGTTCTTCAAAAGTTTTGAAAATAATTGCATTCACATGTTCTATCCCAACCGCAATGCGATAATAAAATGCCCTCATCCGGCGTAATTCTCACCACTGAAATTTGTTTTAAAAATCCTGAATCAAAATGTAATGAAAACAACTTACCAAAAAGAAGCATCAATATGCATGTTTGAGACAGAAACCCCATTTTGTCGAATGCCCTATCTGTCCAAAGCATAATGCCCTAAAACAGTCAACATTGCAATATATATATATTCAATTAAGCTGAATTAGCAGTTTTTGACCTGGCCATGACATTACTGAAAAAAATATAGTTATGTTAAATTACGTGGTTGTGTCAATACATTAGCTAAATTTATGTGATATTTGTGAAACAAAAATACAAATTGCATTCACTTGTCATGGATGCACCCTTGGACCAAGGTTTCAGTTACCAGGGTTTTTGTTTCACATCTAACATGTTTGTACTTGACAATTTGAAGTGGTGTCATGCTTTTGCAATACTTTTGTATTTGACAAGTTTGACCACAAAAGTTATTCGATAGACAGTCATGCTTGATTGCTTGAAGAATGAAGAGTCGTCATCTGAAGAGCAAGGGTTATTAGTCCACCATGACACTAAAATCTTCACATTTTTAATAAAAATCCAACCAACAGATATCTTGAAATTTTAAAATGCTCAAATATTGCAGATTATTTCAAAGAGCCCAGACCATACAAGAAAAATACCCAATTTTCCATTGAATGTAATAATAATAATAATATAATAATATAGTACGATTTTATATAGCGCCCATTCCAGATAAATCTGCTCACCGGCGCTTACCATACTGAATGGCAATCATGTATGGAAATTCAAAGACTTGTACCTCAGACAACAAATTTTATGTACATATTACATATGGTATATTCTAAGTTGTTGTTTTTTTTGGCAGCTCTGGTCTGCATGAAACCCTTTTTTTTTTTGTAATTCTTGAAATTTTGTTAAGGCAGCGCATAGGTGTTTATCATTTTCACCGAAAAAAATTTTTTTAGAAATTGTAATGGCACAAAATAGATGAAATATCAACCAAGTTTAACATGATTCTTCACAGGGAGTCACCTGCCATGGCCTAGCGCATAAGGTGTTCACCTGCTAACTGAGACATTGCAGGTTGGACTCCCATCCATGGCACAGAGGAACCGAGCAGGTCCTCCATAACTCTTTCCTTCACTTCACCCAGGTGTAAATGGGTACTTGGCTATAGGCGGTGATGGCGATTGTTGAGTAACTTAGCATTGTGTGTGCTAGAAATGGCTGTCTGTCTAGCTGTCTGTCTGTCTGTCTAGCTGTATGGATCTATACATAAATATAGTAGTATCTATCCTGTCTCTTGTAATTGGCCATGTAAATGAGCAAAATCTACATGCAAATGAGCAAAACTTACATGCAAATGAGCAAAAGCAACATGCAAATGCAAGATTTTGCACAGTGAACTTGAAATAAAGTTGTTTTCTTTCATAAGTTTGGAACCTTTAATTGTTATAGATTAAAAACAATATTATTGAATGCAATTTGAATTCAATACCTAAAAGTTATTGGTGCCTCTGCAAGTAATAAAGTGAAAATTGGAGAAACAGAACAGAGTGACATTTATAACAAGCTTTTATTATTAAGCAAACAAGGTTTTTTTGGGATATAAACAAAAACCAATGTTTATGAAAAGTTACATAACCAATCAGTTATCATTTTTCGGACGATCCAAGCAGTCCAATTTCAGGATTCCCTTCACTGTAAATTCTGAAATTTTGAGTTAGCTCAAATGATTGAGTGAGATGGTTGCACAATTTGTTTGAGCCATGATAGCTTGCTGTTTTGAGTTATGAAAATCTTTATGTTGTTATAACTTGCAAACAACAAGCTATCTTGGCTCAAAGGAATTGTGCAACCATCTCACTCAATCAAGCTAACTCAAAATTCAAAATTTACAGTGTATGACACTGTGTCATCGGGAATCTCTTTCCCATAACTTGTGAAACTGCAATATGTGAAGGTCATGTGTTGGGCTGTCACTACATGACTCGACCGTATCATTCATATAGCTCTACAACCTGAGTGCATATGTCCAATTAGCATGCAGACACACAATTTAATGTTTCCTCAATAACAGTGAGCTGAATTACGGGAATAACCCAAAATTGACAAAATGTGTTGAAACAGACAATAAAGCATCTAAGTGGTCACAGTGCATATCAGTACAATCTATTAAGAACGATTGTCAGAGAAAACTACACTCTAAACATATGGTTGTCACTGTGACTAGTTTATGACTACTTTAGGGTAGTAATGATTGCAAAAATTTGGTAGTGACATCCTGGAAAGTCATTTGGACTATTCTATTATCATCGAAATGACTGTGTTGACTATGTAAGTGTCCGAAAGGTAGTCAATCACGAATTTGATCACCATCTGGTAGCTTTGATTACCAGAGTGGTACAGCTTACTGATCCAATATTAGCCACATTGACAACCTTTTAGTAATTTTTACTCAAGGAGTTGTCGGTTTAGGCACCAGGAATTACAACTCTATAGTTGTCATCTTGACCACCCTGTGTTTATAGAGTGTATAAATTTGAGAACAAGTTGGCATGGGGTGGTCAACTAAATTCTGCGATACTTGGCTAGTTTTATCCCTTTTCGATTCAGTTCCATGGTACAGTCATTTTCCTTATACATCAATTAGTTGCCTCAAGTGGCAACCAACATTGAAATTCTGGGCCGATTCGCTCTGTAGTTTTTCTCTTTTTGTCATGTGATTACTCGTGACTTCGCGTCATTGATGTAATAACTACAGATTTGCATTACTGATAAATGGAAGGATTAGCATGGATTCCCACGATTATCCAGTTTGGCATATCAGCACTTCTCAACTTTTATTTTATATTAATTTCCCAACCGCCAATAATAATTATGAAATTTGTGTAAAAGGATGAAATGTTAGTTAAATAATATTCAAGATCCCTACCTTTAGTCAACTAAATTTTGCTATATCTCTTTACAATTTTATTTTCACATTATTATCGTTTTCATAGTTATGTGTTTTTCCAGTTTGTACTTCGCTTCATCACAAAACTGTGATGTCACAGATTTAGTTGCATAACTTTGTATATTACGAGCACAAATTTCAAGAAACTGCGAAAACAGCTTGACACATGGATTATTTATGTTTAGCTTGCTTAGCCTTAATATCTGCACTGGTTGGTAGATGCCTCAATGAAATGTAACTGAAACAAACAAACCACTTATCGTCAATGCAATGGAGAGTCACACTGTTGGCCAAAAGTTTGGGAAACGATAAGCTGTTCACCACTGCCTTAGTGTTGCACAAAATAAATAAATAAATAATAAATAATTTATTGACCACATAAAAAACAATTCACAATTACATAATTTGACAAGAATTAATATGACGTGATTGTTACTTGATCAAATCAAAATAGACCTAAATAAATTTGAAGAGGATTATTAAAGGTAAATTTGCGAAAATAGCATTAAATTTCAAAGGTTGCTCTCAAAAATGGGGATGTGTCAAAATGAGTAAGCATTGGCCATTGCCATTTCATTGATGTGCCTGGCCACATGTTTTTAACAATCCGTATTTTGAGAGCAACAAAGGAAATTGAATGCCATTCATGTACACTGTGGAAACTCCTCATAGTTTTATTACAATCCCTCTTCCAATTATGACTTTTTTTTTATCTGATAACAATCCATCAACCCACAGGCAAATTTCTGTAACACTAATCCGATGGCAAGCAAAATTCTGTTTCGAAAGTTTTGGTCTGCAGTGTACTATGAGTCTGTGACTGTCTGACTGAAAACAAATGTCACAAAGGAAGGGATTTGAAATTGTGAAGTGTCTAAAAACAATATAATAGGCTTTGGAAAACATTGAAACAGAGACTCTTCTGGCAAGGTGTAACAATTGGCTTTGACAGAAGTTGTTTGTTGTGGTTGTATACAAAAAATAACATCGCCTGACAGTTTTAATTTCCTTTGTCATAAACCGTGATGTCAAACTCTGAACTGATATGTCACAGATTGAAGATTAACCAATCACATTCACAGATACCCTAGTGATGTCATGGTTTAACTGCAAAACGAAGTTTTCAAAAAACGCGTACCTATGAAAACCATAATAAAGTATGCCAAAATCATCTTTTTTTAATCAGGTGAAAAAAAAATCGATTTTTATTTCCTTCTTTTGAAATAGACCTACAATCATCTGGAGAGGATAATTAGGACAAAATTCGTGAAAATATCGTTAAATCTCCAAGGTTGAGCACTTAAAAACACAGGATGACCCCAAAAAAAGTTTACACTTGTGTAAATGAACTTTAACAATGTACACTGCTGCTGAAAAGTACACAATCTTCATGAAATTACACACAGGGATGTACCTATAATCCCCTACACATGCACTGTTTTCGCCTGAGCACTCAGGTCATCCAGATGACTGCTTTGGAAAAGGTCAATTTGCAGCACATGTGATGGTCTAAGATGATCAAGTTGTTGGATCCGCAATCAGGCTTTCCTGATGGTGATTGGAGCAGGATGTCCATCGTACAGACCACACAAATGGGTCAGAAGCTATGCGCATTATCAATTTCACTGCTTTGATTGAATTTATATAAAACTTCAAATTGAGGAAGCTTGGCAGTTCCCTTGACAAATTCAGACCAAATCCTTTTGATAAAAGGTTCTGTGCTGCAGATTTTGACTCGTGTCACGTCGCGAGTACCAATCGACAATCGTGTTGTCCTATCAAAAAATGTTTTTTTATAATTCTCAAGTGGATGATGTATTGTCAACCTTTTGCTGAATCGTATGTGGCATGAGCTTTTGGGCCTGCTTGACAGATGTGATGCATGGTCTCCATTAGCCCAATGACAGGTCATTGCCATCAAATGATCCTTAACCATCCGTGCACTTTCGCCTTGGCCTGAACCTTCTCCTGACCATTATTCCATGACAAAATGGATCTGTTTCACTCAATGATGAATAAGCTGACACTGGAAAGTTATGAGGTCTTTTTAAAACCAGAATTACCAAGATTTTTGTGACATGTTATGGGGGTTGCGTGACAAAGCCTCACCAGCGACGCAGACATATATGTATTCATAAGCATGAATGTTTTGAAGTAGAGGAAGCTTGGGCCGCAGGAAGAGGTGGGACCCCCTGATTTTCACAGAAACTTAAAACTTTTTGAGGAAGCTGCAGCCACCAAAGTTTTAAAAATATATATCTTCCTCACTCTAAACACAGGGTGGTCAAGATGAAGACTCTAGAGTGGTAATTTCTGGTGCCTAAACTGACAACTCCTTGGGTCAAAATTGCTAAGGGGTTGTCAATGTGACAAATATTGGATTAATAAGCTGTACCACTCTCGTAATCAAAGCTACCAGATGGTGATCAAATTGACTACCTTTCCGACACTTACATATTCAACATAGTCATTTTGATTATGATAGAATAGTCAAAATGATTTTCCAGGAAGTCACCACCCAATTTTTGCAACCATTACCGTATATACTCGTGTATAAGACACACTTTTGATACCCAGAATTTTGACCTATAGAACGGGTGCGTCTTATACGTGGGATATACTAAAACATCGAAGCTTTTCGGTAAAATCCAGGAAATTCTTTATTTTCGTCACTCTCGTCCGCCATTTTGAAACACGCGCCATCAACTTCATCAAGTTCTCGCTTTTGCGAGATCTCAAGCGAGATATGACGTGATGAAGACAGCCAAGATGGCGACGCATAGATAAACAATGTGGATTCGATTGATTTCTTGCCATTTTAGCTGGTTTAGAAGGTAAATTTACCCAAATAAACGTCTTATTTGCTGAAACCAAGCATGTAATCGTGCGCAATTAAAGGCGGTCTATTGTCAGAAAAACTTTGCAATTTTTTGCAGTAGTCAGGCTCTATGGATAAGTATAAAGCACTTGAGGTCATTCCCAGAATTTTCCTCACACCCAAATACTGTATAATCACAGCTTGAATTGCAGAAATCCTTCCTGTCCTCCAACATTGTCAAAACGAGGTTCAATCAGCCAAGAAACGTGACGTCACAGACTGGGTGAAACAGGCTGGTTTATAAATAGATCCTGGCAACCAAACCGACTCAAGTTTACAGTAGTTTTGACCAAGTTGAACAGGGGGGGGGGGGGTCCGCGAGGAGTGTAGCCATCATACATTGTTGTTACCATCCCCTTCCATGCCTCTTACCTGCTATTCTTGAGAATGGGGGCACGGGGCTTGGGAGCTCAGGGGAGCTGAGCTCCCTTGATAAAAAACAGGGGGAGCTGTGCCCTGCTACGCTACCCCTATGATCACTGCTGAAATCACAATTATCATGTTACTTATCCAGTCCTCAAGGTATTTTTGCCAATATAATGGCCTGATGAAAGAATTTTTTCCCGTTTAAAAGATTTGGGATAGAGCTACTACTTGAGCTACAAAATGTAAGAGCTCCCTCGAGAAAAGAAAAAAATTTCTTTTCCATCATCGGTTATTTGGTGGGCATTAACTGATTAATCAATTAATAACGAAGTTGACAAATTGAGTAACTAGTAACTAAGTTAACATCTTTTTTCGCATCATCGTAAGCTAATAACTTTCCTTACTTAATTACATGTTCGTTAAGTCAATAAATTCCATTAATTTTAGTTTTTAAAAAAACTGCAAAAAAAAACAAAACACATTTTTGCATTAAAAAGACTTGAGTTGATAAGAGATATCTAAATTGTGGAACTTAGACAGCCATTGTCTGAGTGCCTCTGTCTAAAAACCCAACCTGTGCCTCTTTTTGAGACAGATGAGCAGCATTCTTGTATTTGCAGTAAATATTCTCACAGGTATTGTCTGCTTTAAGAAATACCTCACCAGAGGCTAATGTTTACTTTTTTATTTTGTGGATATAAAATAACATTTTATCCTTATCCTTATTCTTATCCAGAATTATTGATTTCTAGACTGCCCGCAAAGAACTTCTGAGTAAGATATCATTATTTCAAAACTCCAACACCCCCCCCCCCCCCTCTGGATATCTAACGAGGCTCCTCCTTATCAGTTATGCATGCCAGTCGGAGTGGTGCAGGGAAGAAGGTTGGGCCCATGCAAAAAAAAAAAAACCAGAACTGCCCTGGTTCAGGTAACAACACCATCAATTATCATTGCTTAGTATTGATATTATTGATATAAAATATAGGCCTACATTGCTATTTTTCTGTGATACAATGAACCTTATGGTTGCTCATCTTACATGCACCCAGAGAGCTGAAGTGCTTACATGAGAGTCATAGTTATAAATTTATATCCCGCAATTGCGAGTGAACACCATGAAAAAACCATTGAGTTCAGACCATTGAGTTCATCCTAGTGAACTCAATGAAATAAATTATCTGATGTTGTTATGCAAACAATGGGCAGCGATTGTTTATGTCATGACGTCACAATGGGCAGCTGGTGATGTCACAACAATCTGCTGCTCCAAACTTGGGAGAATTTGAAGTTATCAGACTAAAATTTAGTAAAAACCACTGATAAAGTCATTGCGGGATATAAATAAAACCCCATGACAGTGTAGTTCACAGTTATGAACATCATTCGTGTCAGGTCTGCCTTCTGAATAACACTCGTCCTTCGGACTCGTGTTAATTCAGACCTGACACTCATGATGTTCATAGCTGTGAACTACACTGTCATGGGGTTTTATCATAATATATTTTGGAAAAATACCGTGCAAGCACGTAAACCCCGCTGGCTCTATGTGAAGCCATTGAGACCATTCGGATCCATGTGTCCGTCCGTGTGTCCGTCTGTCCGTCCGTGCGTCCATGCGTCCGTCCGTGTGTCCATGTGTCCGTCCGTGTGTCCGTGCGTCCATGTGTCCGTGCGTCCATGTGTCCGTGTGTCCGTCCGTCCGTGTGTCCGTCCGTCCGTCCGTGTGTCCGTCCGCCCGTCCGTGTGTCCATCTGTGTGTCCGTCCGTCCATGCGTCCGTCCGTGTGTCCGTGTGTCCGTGCGTCCGTGTGTCCGTCCGTCCATGTGTCCGTCCGTGTGTCCAGCCGTCCGTCCGTCCGTCCGGCCGTCCGTCCGTCCGTCCGTACGTCCGTCCGTCCGTCCGTACGTCCGTCCGTGTGTCCGTCCGTCCGTCCGTCCGTCCGTCCGTCCGTACGTCCGTGCGTCCATCCTTCTGTCCGTGTGTCCGTACGTCCGTGTGTCCGTCCGTACGTCCGTGTGTCCGTCCGTACGTCCGAGTGTCCGTCCGTACGTCCGTACGCCCGTGTGTCCGTACGTCCGCGTGTCCGTACGGACGCACGGACTTGTAAGTCCCATCTGCATGACAAAATAAGATAACAGGCAAAATTTGAATGAAATATGAGCAACACAACGGCCGTGTGTCCGTACGTCCGTCCGTGCGTCCATCCTTTTGTCCGTGTGTCCATGTGTCTGTCCGTCCGTACGTGTGTCCGAACGTCCGTCGGCCGTCCGTGTGTCCGTACGTCCGTACGTCCGTGTGTCCGTACGCCCGTGTGTCCGTACGGACGCACGGACTTGTCATTCCCATCTGCATGACAAAATAAGATAACAGGCAAAATTTGAATGAAATATGAGCAACACAACGTCCGTGTGTCCGTACGTCCGTGCGTCCGTCCGTGCGTCCGTGCATGCGTCCATCCTTCTGTCCGTGTGTCCGTGTGTCCGTCCGTCCGTCCGTGTGTCCGTACGTCCGTCCGTCCGTGTGTCCATACATCCGTACGTCCGTGTGTCCGTACGTCCGTGTGTCCGTACGGACGCACGGACTTGTCATTCCCATCTGCATGACAAAATAAGATAACAGGCAAAATTTGAATGAAATATGAGCAACACAAAGTGAGTTATGCTTGACGAAATCCCCAGCACATTGAGGCATTGAGGACTGCAGTACCCCGTAGGCTATTACATAGCCAGCGGGGTAAAAACAATTGCTTGGTAAATTGTTCAAGATATTTATTTCCATTTTTTAGTATAATAATGCCCTTTCTATGAACTTAAAACTATTAGGTCGTCCAATTAAATGACTGTGTATAGTTAGATTTCCGTCACAGGCTATGCAACAGGTTAATGTTATTAACATTTATTTTGCATGCAATAAATGTAGACAGCATTTCTCCATAAAAATGTAAATAAAATTAAAAAAGGGTACATTGTATGGCTCTACTGCATAGAGTACTGTTATCAATCAGGCCGAAAATCAACTACAAATTTCTGGAAAATACGCTAATTTTGTATTGATTGTATGAGTACAGTATCCTTAAAATGTATCAGCGTTTGCCTTTTGGTCTTTACCTGTACTGAATTTTAGATAAAACATTAAAGTTACCCAGAATGATGGGTTGGGATTGGCCCAAAATTTCTCTAATTTTTACATTATATTGTACATCGTGTTCATGTTGGTAAGTGTGCAAAATTTCTTTGCTGTATGACTATTTTTTCTTACTGAAATGACCTGACAAATGCACCAAATGACCCCTGGATTTATTTCGGGTACGCACGGAAAAAAATCACCTGTTTGCTTGCTTTCTTCTTGGTGACGTCATAACCATTGTAAGAGTTTGTTAACTTATAACAATATATTTATAACAATGCTCATTGTGACGTCACCAATAGTAGATGTCCTGGAGGAGGGAGAAACTATCAAGAAAAATAATTTGAAATAGCTAAATAATTTGTAATCAAAGAAATACTGTAATAATATGGTTAGAAATTTTACTGATCACAAGTTAATATCATAATACACGTAACACCAGCAATATTTAGCTAATAATTTTATCATTCAGGGCAACTTTAAGGCATTAACCTTATTTAAAAGTTATAAATGCACCTGGACATGTGGGGGATAAAGGCCCATATCCAAATTAAATTAAATTTATCCGAGATATATGCATAAAACTAAATAGCTGTGTTACATGTTTATTTCAAAATACAGTCAAAATTCCCTTGGAAGTTCAGTTCAGTTTATTTAGGCCTTGTCATAATCAATTCATGGGCAACACACGACCATTGGCACAGAGCATTTGAGTTATATAGATCCATGCACAGAGGAATACCTCTGTGCTGGTAACAAACAGACCTGTCAAATAACTTTTTTTTGGCGCCAACTCTCCTGCTATATGATGCAACCTTTATGACGTCATTACTCTCATAACAATGGACCTACCCAGTCTGTTACGTCATGACTGGTTGACCTAGTTTTACTTTTTTTTTGGAGGAGGACAGAAGTTTGACATGATGAGCCATGAAAGCCATTGTTTTGCTCTTAATTTGGCCACTAGGTCAAAATGAATGATGGCAGCTCATTTCTTTAGTGAGAAGCTACATATTCGGAACTGCAATGCTTAAATGTTAGAGATGGCCTTTAAGTGTTTCGGCGCCAGTCAAATCTAATGCGACTTATACACGGGTTTCACTGGGGGGGGGGGTTTTCTGGGTCTCAGCAAGGGGTGCATCTTATATGTGGGGGCAACTTATATTCGAGTATATACGGTACTACCCATAAACTA
>JAPTHN010000002.1:106088471-106142997 GCA_026936325.1 Platynereis dumerilii
TCTGTGCCTTTAGGGGCCACAATGTCGTGGTCGGAGGTCAGGCAGGTAGTGGGAAGTCCACTGTCCTGTCTAGCCTCCTCAAGAAATTGCAAGATGGATCAAGTTCCTTGGGTTAGACCAAGTCCAGCCAGAAAAAGGCGATGTGTCTCCATGCACAACCATAACGAACCGATTGTGGAAAACTCAGATTTGCTACACACTCTGGAAAGGAGATGGACGATGCATGATTGAGGCTTTACTTTATTGGAATGGAGGACGAAGTCAGTTGATACGCATCATTCTTTATTTCGTAATATTCTAAACGATGAACAAATGAATGTATGGTTCCCTAAAAATGGAAACAAACAGAAAATATAAGAACCAACATATAAGTCACAACTAAAATGAAATGACAAATAGTATAAAATAATAAACTAATTAATTCAATTATTAACAACTTACAATTGTGACCAGATGTACTATTGGTCCTCCCCAACAACCAGATAAGTTCAGATAAGTTTGGTTTCAGGTTCAGGTTCCCTAAAATAATTACAAGTAAGTCTTACAAATATGCTAACTCATAATATAATTAATATAGATAAACTGAAATTATCACATAGTTGTGCAACAAAGTTGAAACAATCTGAGTTAAAGCAATCTAGTATTACAAGTGATTCATACCAGAAAATAATCGAAGTAAATTCTATACAAGAAATAAATTATAAATAAATTCACTTACATTGCTAAAATCCAGTATCACAGTTCAGATAAAATCCAGTTAAATCAGTGTTACTTCATATCAGATATCAGTAGAAGTGCAGCATAAATGCTAAAAGCAGTTGACACTCTGGATTTCAGATGAAGAGTGACTGAGCTTCACAATTTTGGAGGGAACTGAGCATTACTGCCACAAGGTGGAGCTTTTACAATAAAAATCTAATTTACTGCCACCTGGTGTCAATGCAAGAAATAAGCCACTGACTAGCAAAAAGAGCATACATTCCAACACACCGGAGGGACGCATGTTGCTGCAATTACAATTGTCAGCAATTTACTTTACATAACATTCACAATTTTTATGAATTGAAATTTGACATGCACACACAATAAATAAAATAAACAGTATACAATATCAATGAATTATATCTCATATGAACAATACAGAAATAGCTTTCTTTTTTTTTTTCCTTTTTTACAAAGTTTTTATCACAGAACAATAATTTTAAAAGTAGAATTAAAATGAACACATATCGGATGATCACACAAATAAATAAATAAATAACATTCAGTTTTGTTGATCAACCGGAACCAATAAAGCTAATTTATGTACACTGCGAGAAACCTCAGTATCTGGCGCACCAGTATACTTGTCAAACTTTTCACCAACTTTGAAGTTTTTGTAGATTACTGTGACCTTTCGAACTTTGCCATCTTTGCCAGGGAACACTTGGTTGACTTTTGCAACCCTATATTGACCTCTGAAAACATTTTTATCTGCCACAATAACTACATCTCCAGTTTTTAGATTTCGATTTGTTGTGTGCCACTTACTCTGAATGACAAGAGCAGGCGCACACAACTCACACCATTTTTCCCAGAAAAGATTGGAGATGTTCTGCACAAGACTAAATTGGTTTAAATGCTGAGTGTTGGGTTGCCAACCCCCAGGATTTTGTGCAGTTGCCCTTCCCATAAGCAGACAGTTTGGTGTGAGCACACTGATTTCTGCATCTAAACTTGGCAAGGAGCCAATTGGTCTCTCATTTAAGACATTGGCGATTTCATAGCACACACTCAAGAATTCTGAAGATGAAAACCTTTTACCATGAAATGCAAATGTGAAGGCTCGCTTGACAGACTTGATTAAAGATTCCACAGCACCTTGGTACCATGGAGCATCAGCAGGTCCAAATACCCACTGTAGACCATTTTCAGCACCATCCTTTGAGAGACGAGTATGATCCAACTTTGACCAAGCATCCCTCAGCTCTTTATCTACACTGACCAACTGGGAGCCCGTGTCACTGTACACTTTTTCAGGCCAACCTCTAACAGAAACAAAGCGACTGAAAGCCAACAAAAACGAGTCTGTGTCATACCCAAAGATTCCTTCAATATGAACTGCCCTCATGGTCATATCTGTAAATATGACACCATATCCTTTGCCAGAGGTACGTTTCTGAACCTCACCACGGATTTTGAATGGCCCAAAAAGATCTAGCATCACATAAGTGAAGGGGGGTGCTGGTTTGGCTCTCGACTCGGGCAAATTACCCATTTCCTGCTCCAAGAGTCTAACCTCCCTCAACTTACACAACTGACAAGCATTTCTAATAGACCAAGCTACCTTACTACCATGTGGGGTCCAGTACTTGCCCCGGAACCTTGCAAGGGTAGCATCTCGACCTCTATGAAAGCTAGCTACATGAGCATCTCTCATTAGCAGCCGCGTAACAACATGACTAGTTGGTAATAGAGCTTGTGCATCGCCTTCAGGAGTCATAGGATTTTTCTGGCCCAAGCGTTTACCAATGATCCAAACACCAGATGAGTCCAAGACTGGATTCAAAGCTTTGAAGCTTCCATTCTTCTTACTCAACTCTTCTACAAGAGATTTTTGAGCATCCTTGACAATCAGCTTATCAGCATCATACAACAATTTGGGAGTAACAAAGGAACTGCGACCACCTTTGAAAGATTTTGACTTTGCGATACCCAAAAGCCTCGCTACCAGCCAACGTACTTTGCGATAATCACTGAACCTTTCATAATCAACGAGCCTCTCACTTGAACAAGCAACCGAAACAACAGCAATTCTCTTTTCTCCAGGCAGACTTTTATTATCCTGTTGTGAACCAAATTTGATACCCCAGTCATCGATCTCCTCATACAAAACACTCGGACCTCGAAACCAATCTGAGGATGCCACTAGTTCACTCGGATCTTTACCACGAGTCAGCCAATCAGCAGTGTTTTTCTTGCCTGCCAACCATGCCCAATCTGACATATCACCATTTGTTGAAGCTTGTATCTCTCCGACGCGAACTCCTTCAAAGACCTTGAACCTCGTGCTAGTCTTATGTAACATGTTGAGAACAGTTTCTGAATCTACCAGATGCAAGACTCTCTCGAACTCAAATCTAGATTCCTTCTCAATGACCTTTCGACCTCGAGCAGACAGCACTGCCGCATTTAACTCCATCTGAGGAGTACTCAGTTTTCTCATTGGAGCAATCCTACTCTTAGCCACCATAAGTCTACACCAGTACTTGCCAGGGTTCAATTGCCAACGGACATATGCAGCAAAACCATAGGCAAGGTCACTAGCATCTGACAGCAGAATGAGCCATGGCTTTCCCACAGCCTCTTCAGGATGGAGTTTCCTGTCGAACACAATGCTACTCAATTCGAACAACTTCTTAAAGAAAGAAACCCACTTCCTGTACATTTCAGAAGGAAAGGGGTCATCCCAACCAAGCTTTAGGGCCCAACTTTCTTTTAGGTACAACTTTGCAACCAGCGTAAATGGACTCAGCAAACCCAGTGGATCGAATATGGACATGACTTGTTCTAAGACAGAGCGACGAGTGAAAGTCGGAGGTAATGACTCAGGGATTTCCTCCACAGTCAGATTAACACCAGTTCTATTCCCTCGCCTTTTTGGGGAAAAGTTTACAACCGGTTTGAAAACGATTGTATCTCTCTCAGAATCCCAATCAACTCCTAAGACTCTAGTGCTCGTTCCATCACTTTTCAACTCAGAACTCACCTCACTTTCACCACTGAAGAGCCAACATTTAATTCGAAAGCCACCACAACTAAGAATATGCTCAGCCTTCTCAACAATACTTCTGGCAGTTTCCCGATCAGAAAAAGAATCAACAACATCATCCACATAAGTTGACTTGAGAATCATGCGAGCCGCTTCCGGAGAACTGTCACCAAACATCTCTGCAGTTTTGTAGAGAGCCTCTGTACAAATGGCTGGAGCAGGCGTATCCCCCATATTTACACGAAGCATTATGTACACATCTGGAATACGTGAACCATCTAAATCTCTCCACAAAAACCGATGACAATGTTGTTCAAGCAACTCTAACTTGACCGAATGGAACATTTTCTTAATATCACCAACAACTGCTACAGGTTCCTCTCTCCACCGCAACAAAAGTCCCAGAAGATTATTCATGTAGCCATCTGGTCCCTTTGCCAATGCACTGTTGAGCGAGACACCATGACAAACCTGGCTAGAATTAAACACTATCCGAACAGGAGTGGAAAGGGACTTTGGATTGCTGACAGCTAAATGACTTATGAAAAACTTGGGCCCCTCCCAAGATTTCACCTCCTCAAGGGAAAGTTTCCGAGCAACACCTCTCTGCAACATATCCTCTATTTGATCTTTGTACTTCTGCGCCCATTGAGGATCTTTTGCAAGAGTTCTTTCAGTGTTTCTCAGAGTAGCAAGAGCAACATCATAATTATCAGGTAACTGATTTGGATCTACAAGCCACGGATAACCAGTGAACCAACATGTTTCCTCAGCACAATATCTCAGATTGTCCCTAATCAATTTGAGCTCTTGTTCTTCACGAAACGAAAAAGTATGGCCGACAGATGGACACTTGCCACACTTACAACCACCACATTTTGGATCTGCTCCAGTAGCTAATTCCTCACCTTCAAAGAAAGAATGAACACTATCGAAGACCTTCCTGGAAAGGAAATTAACATCACAACTTTGCTTAGGCACAAAGGGCTCACTGAAATTTGGCTGCATCAACTGTTTCTGCAAGACAAAGTTTGCATCAACCTTGACTCTTTGCTCGTGAACAACTTTCACCATATTGCAACTCAATTCAGTGCCCTCCTTCAGATCCGGATGACTACCAACCAAACAGACACCTAGCTCTCCTTGCATGATACTGAGATTACCTACTCTATGAACCTCCCTCTTGGGATGAAGAGCAAAATAATCACATCCAAGTAGCATATCAACACTAGCAGATCTACGTTGAAGGACAGAAACATCTCTATCAGGAAATATCTTTGACAAACAGGACACATCAAGAGAAGAAACAGGACCAGTTATATTGTCTATTCCGAAAGCTAGGACCTTTTGGACCTCACCACTGACAGTTCTAACGGCGACTTCATATAGCCTAGTATCATACTCCCGGCTAACATTTCCCATTGTTGTGATATCCAGAGTGTACTTGTCAAGATTTCTAACCCTCAACCTTTCTGCTGCTCTATGAGTTATGTAAGAGGTATTGGATCCATTATCACAAAAGACATTGGCAAACTTACCACCACTTACCACATATGCTTGTTGAATAGCATACAGCGACATACTTGCAGGAGCTTTTACAAGATGACTGCTACTGCTAACAGAAGGCTTAGAAGCCATAACCTGCGAACCAGAGTCCGAAGATGCAAGATCCTGTTTACACATCAAAGAGTGATGACTGGACCTATTACAGACACTACAATGCACTTTGCTTTTGCATTGATCACGTCTGTGAAACCCAAAACACCGAAAACAAGCATGAACATCTCTAAGAGCTTGGTACCTCTCATCAAGAGAAAATGCAGCGAAATCTTTACAGTCTGCAGTTTTATGCTTCACATTTTCACCTTTATGAACAACACATGAAGGTTTGTTGAACTGCTTTTGAGACGACTTACCAAGTGAGACAGCATTAGTATCAGTGTGACGAGAAGATTTTGGCTTTTGACTCTCGGCTAACCTGGCAACAGAGGCACGTTCATTGTCAAGAAATTCAAGAAACTTTTTAAATGGTTTGACTCTGTCTTCATCATCAAAATCACTATATGATCGTATCCATATCATTTTCGTAAAGTTAGGGAGTAACTCAGAAATGGAATCCACTTCTCTAGCAGAAATGACCTCCACTTGTCCTAACTCTTCTAGTTGTGCATGTACACCTTCTACCTCATCAACCAGTTGAACCAAACCTTTATAGTCATCTTCTTTGACAGGTTTCAACCTTTTTAGACAATCCAAAGCTGAGCTAACCCCAGCACCTACATCATCATAATAGTCAGAAAGTCTTTTCCAGATTACATCATAAGCATCAGGTTTTGTGACATACACATTTTTTACTTTTTCCTTGGCTGCACCTTTCAGTGACCTTTTAAGTTCCACTGCAAGTGCAGTTTTACAAGTGAGAGCTCTTTCAGCTAACTCACGCCAAGTGGCCTTAAATTCAGGCCTGTCTTTTCTCAAACCACTGAATTCAGGTAATTTTACTTTTTGAATATGTATGTCATTTCTTTCCTGACCCCTTGATGACCTATCAGGACTTTCATTGCGAACTTCAGGAGCCAATGCAGTTTTATCGATCTTCAAATTGCTTTGTGACTTAATGTGTTCTTTAGAACCATGACATTCTAAACTCAAATCAAATTTAAATATATATATATATATATTCTTTTATTGACATCTATAAATATCACAATTGATACATTTGTCATTTGTAATGGGAAAAATTTAAATAAAATATATAAAATAGTATTATTATATACAAGATTAATCATATACATAAAATTGATTATACACATGTTATAAATAGCTAAAATCAAGTGAGCATAATGATACAAACATATACGAGTAACAGTATTTTCAGATAAAAAGAGCACTCAGCACAATATTAAAATAAATACAAACTAGGTTCCAGCCACCAAAATAGTTATAAAATGAAGTAGGTATCAAACACCAACTAATATAGATAATAGTCAAACACCAACAAATATAGATAATATAATAAAATACACACACCACTGATACTGATCACTTTCAAATAGCCATTTCAGCTTATTAAGAAAATTATGATTTATGATATATATAAGACCTTATCAAAAGACATACAAATTAACAAATTTATAGAATAATTAATAATGCTTGATATTTCATATTTGAACATTATATACAAAACATGCATCAGATTACATACATTGTTGCTTTAATATTGATCGTATTTCTATACTGAATATTTCATTTTATGTTAGAGATAACTTATTTCTTAAAGTGAACATTGTATGCTTATTATCATAATTATTATGATTTTGTATTATTAGTGACCGTGTGGATGTAGGAGATAAGTTGCTTTAAATTTAAACATCAGCCTGAAGTAAAAATTTCCCTAGAGTATTCAGTAGGTCAGGTTCCTTACTTTTCATTATTGATGTGAACTTGTCACTGTCATTCAAAGATAGAAAATTGTTGATAAATTTAGCAGCTGCTGAAAACAGGTTTTCACGCAACGATTCATTAGCAGGGCATACAACAAGGCAATGGATTTCATCCTCCACCATATTTAATGAACACTTTTCACATATTCTATTTGCTGCAGGAATCACTGGCTTTTGATGTCTGCCTATTTCAATTTGTAGACTGTGAGAACTTGTCCTGAATCTGGCAATCTTAGTTAACACCTTGCGGTTTTGTCGCAGCCTGAGATATGGCTCTAATCTACAGTCAGTTTTAAAAAGCTTATATGTTCTAAGTTTTGGTTGCTGTGTACTATCATTTATAGATATGAGTAATTGTTCCTGTTCTATTTCATAAAGTTTTGATTTTACAGTTCTACATATGCTGTCAATGTCTAAGTTAGTATTGTTACTTGTTTCATATTCAATGTTACAAGTGCTTAAAATGTTTATTATTTTACTGAACCAATTAGTTTCATTGGCTCTGTTCGTATGATTATCTTTCTGAATTTGTAGACATCTCCTTAACAGGCTACCATCTGGTGCATTTTCTAATCTCATCGCAAAACAATTTTATCAATTGCAGCCTTGTTGGCATCCAATGTATCTTTTTCACAAAGTTCATAAATTTGACCAAGTGATTCTTGTAACACAGAGATTAAGGAATCAGTCTGATGAATGAAAGTTGTTGACAGCTGTGGAGTTATGACAGTCTTCTCATCCTCTATCATGGTTTGCATTCTGTCACAGAGGTGTGAAAGCCTATTCACAGAGGTGTCAATTTGGGACAATAGGCTTGTGACACCTTTATCAGCACTTCCTTTGAACACCCCAACAGCATTTTCATAAATATTCAACACTTCCTCAGAATATTCCTGAAGATTTTTCCCATTCACTACCTTGTAGTCTTCAAGCTGATTTTCTTCTACAACTTCCTTGTACTCATCATCAATTACAGAAAATTCAGACATGGCTGATTCGAGTTCACTCATAAAGTTCATAATGAAAGTTTTGTCTGCTTTTCTCTTGACAGCAGAAATTAATCTCTTGCTAGAGTTGGTTACCTTCGTTTTTTGCTGTGTTCGCGAAGTTTTCAGTTGATTTGCAGCTTCCTCCATGTTGAAGTCGTAAATTCGATTTTCTGCGATTGAAGACACGGATGAACTGCGGTCCAAAATTGGAACTTTATTGGAATGGAGGACGAAGTCAGTTGATACGCATCATTCTTTATTTCGTAATATTCTAAACGATGAACAAATGAATGTATGGTTCCCTAAAAATGGAAACAAACAGAAAATATAAGAACCAACATATAAGTCACAACTAAAATGAAATGACAAATAGTATAAAATAATAAACTAATTAATTCAATTATTAACAACTTACAATTGTGACCAGATGTACTATTGGTCCTCCCCAACAACCAGATAAGTTCAGATAAGTTTGGTTTCAGGTTCAGGTTCCCTAAAATAATTACAAGTAAGTCTTACAAATATGTTAACTCATAATATAATTAATATAGATAAACTGTAATTATCACATAGTTGTGCAACAAAGTTGAAACAATCTGAGTTAAAGCAATCTAGTATTACAAGTGATTCATACCAGAAAATAATCGAAGTAAATTCTATACAAGAAATAAATTATAAATAAATTCACTTACATTGCTAAAATCCAGTATCACAGTTCAGATAAAATCCAGTTAAATCAGTGTTACTTCATATCAGATATCAGTAGAAGTGCAGCATAAATGCTAAAAGCAGTTGACACTCTGGCTTTCAGATGAAGAGTGACTGAGCTTCACAATTTTGGAGGGAACTGAGCATTACTGCCACAAGGTGGAGCTTTTACAATAAAAATCTAATTTACTGCCACCTGGTGTCAATGCAAGAAATAAGCCACTGACTAGCAAAAAGAGCATACATTCCAACACATTACGTCCTGTATTTTATGCACTTGGCAGGCTAATTAGGACAGGAGGAGGACACGGCAATGAGGCAAAGGATGATTGAAACAGCTGTCCAACATAGGCCCAAGTGACCCGACAAGAGCTGGATTCGAACCCTGGACCCAGCGATTGGCAGTCCAGCACACTATCACTAGACCAACCCTCCCCCCCCTCTGGAAAGGAGAAGCCGACGTCCTTAATGATGCGGGAGACTGTAGGCCTATGATGTAGAAGAATTTATTTGAGCTTGCGGAAAAAGATGAGGAGGACCACTTAGCTTTCAAGGATCCTGACCAAGAAATATGGTATTACAAAGGTTGTTATTCGTCCATGACTTCTACATTCCATTTGAAATTCAAAAAGTTGGAGAAATGTCAGTTGGAAATAAATTATACCTTCAAGGATCCCACTATCAAAAAAAACCAACATACATGTAACCAACCTCACATCTGTATTCATGTAATGTCAGATACACACTTCCACATCAAAAGCCACTCTCCATTTTGTAGCCAGAATTCAAACAAGACAGAACATTACATATAAATGTCTCAAATGATTTCACACCAAATCTCCAGAATCTGGATGCGGAAGATCAATTCAAGTGAAGGGTTGGCAACCTTTCAATGCCTGTGTAAAAAGGTGCCCATGTAGTACTACTCCTCTTGTCTAAAGTCTGCTTTTTCATGCACGCGTTTTACCCGCGCGGTGACGCCCCGCTTCAATGCACACTGACAGCCACCTCGCGATTGCTGCCTTTCCATGCTTTTACCTTCCACAGTGAGTGAGTGAGTTTGTGTTTTACGCCCCATCAGCACCGGTGTGGGCTATTTAGAGGCATTTACCTTCCACAACGACGAAGTCAAGATGGCACAGGCAGAGCCTGGGCATCAGCTGTCGGCAGCTGAGACAGAGAGGCTTCTTTAGTAGTTTGAAGAGAAAATGCCCTTTATGACACCAAGAGCAATCTAATTTCTATACCATGACAAAATATACAAGAGGAAGGCATGGACGAAGATCTCATACACGATGGCCATTGGCCCAGATGGTAAGGATGAGTAGCTGCAACAATTCTGCATGGGGGGGGGGGGGGGGTTGAACTAAGAATTATTCCAGAGGCAACCGTGAAAAAGTCTCAGAAATTGAAGGAAAACTCAGTTCTATGATAGCGCCTTTTTTAGGCAAATTAAGCATCGCCTGTGCCACTTTTTTAAACTATGATTCAAGTGAACTCAAGCGGGATCTGACTTTCAGTTGCTTTTTTTTGCAAGTTATTGTACCATCTTTTGTATTATCTACTTTGGCAAAAATAAAAACTGTCTGTGACAAAGAATTTGAAGAAGTCCTACAGATATTAAATCCCATTACTCGAGTGGTCAAGTTATGGACAGGAAACAAACACAAGAAATCTTCCAAGTAGATTCATTACGATCCAGCATGAATGCATGATGTAGAATAATTTCAAAGACGAAATCTGAAACGTCAACTTAAAGAAAAGTCAGGAATATGGCATGAACGTTTTGGCTCTTATCTCAGTCAATTCTTATCCGATTATGATTCTGGAAGTATTGGTAGCTTGGCTTTGAGTTTGTAAGTCACTTGCTTTTGGATTGCGCTAGCAAATGAGCAAATAGCTTTAGCTTTAGCGTTTCTGGAAGCAGGCTCTTCTGCCTCTATTTCCAGATCTTGCAGTGTTTGTAACCACATATAAAATCCAAGAATGCATATTTTTCTATTTCAATTGAATTTTAAAAATTTTTTGGGTTTTATAACGCATTAAAATCCGTTTGAGTAAGTGTTTTAAAAACGTGTCATAATTCCAAAGATAAAATCCAGAGTGCGCATGAATTGCAGTGTGTTTGTCGGTATACATATAAAATCCTCCACTGTGATAAATATTTTTATAATCCAAAGTTTTTTAAAAATATTTTGTAAATTTTTTTGGACCATCTCCCAATATGTTATAAAATCCATCTGATAAAATCAATGATGGGCTATTAAGCTTCAAAATCCAGGCCCATTAAAAACGGCAGAGTTTTTTGGTATTTTCTTGATATCTACCCAATCTCCAAAACTAGTGCCCAGGCCGCTAATGCTGCCTCACACTTTCTTTGATACCTAAGAAAAATTTGACCGCTGCCTCTTCTTTATGCCGAAAGTGTCTGAGAGTACCTGTGCCCAGGCCGCTAATGCTGCCTCACACTAGTCATTCCAAATACCCTCAGTATTAAATTTGGCGTTTCCCCAGTATCTATCCAGCTTGTTTTTAAATGCATTTAAGGTTTCTGCAGTGACTACTTCCTCAGGCAGTCCGTTCCATATGTCAACCACTCGATTTCCGAAGAAGTTTTTCCTAATATCTAGGTTGTTTGTTCTTCTTTTGTATAACTTCAATTGGTGTCCTCTAGTCCTTGTGGTGGATTTCCTGAGTGATGGTGTGCAGTTTCTATCGTAAATTTCGGTCATTATTTTGTAAGTTTCAATCATATCACCTCTCACCCTTCAGTGCATAAGCGTTGGTAAATATAGGAAACGTAGTCTTTCTTCATAGGTGAGATTTTGTAGTCCGTTTACCAATTTCGTTGCCCTCCGTTGGACCTGTTCCAGTCTTCTTACATCTCCTTTCGCTGATGGACTCCACACCGTCTGAGCGTATTCTAGATGACTACGTACCATGCAAGTGTACAATGGCACAAAGATCTCCTTCTTCAAATTCACGAAACAACGTCTTATTAGGCCAAGCATCCTATTTGCTTCTTGATTATGATGCCGATGTGTTCCTTGAATTTGAACTGATTATCTATATTCACTCCTAGGTCTTTTCCATTGATGTAATAGGTAGCTGCTCTCTCATTCTGTGTTGGGAACATAAAGGTCATTATTTATTATTTGTATTTGGATCATAAAGATCCCACCTTGATTTGTACTGGGATCAATATGATCTAACTTTGAATCGTATTTTGATCATAAAGATCCAACTTTGATTATATTTTGATTATAAAGATCAAACTGTACATTGATCATCTTGATCATCAACATTCTCTATTTTTATCATGCTACATTTTTCTCTGTTGAACAAACCCATAACTGTAAACTGCTAAGTTTGTATTTTTCACTTTTACTGTTTCTATCTGTTTCTGTTGCTTTGTGTGTTTCACACTTTGGGTGGCACACTTTGTTTGGTTTCCTGCTGTCAGCTGTTCTGTACATTTTAATCATTCTGATGCTGA
This sequence comes from Platynereis dumerilii, assembly GCA_026936325.1. Lineage (NCBI taxonomy): Eukaryota > Metazoa > Annelida > Polychaeta > Phyllodocida > Nereididae > Platynereis > Platynereis dumerilii. The sequence goes on from JAPTHN010000002.1 coordinate 106,100,859, forward strand.
GTTTCCTATTGAAGGGTTTATACTGGAAATATCTGTACATTAAAGTGAGTAACATGAATTATTTTATTGTATAAATATTGTAGTTCTTGCTGTGATCTGATTTGATTAAATTGATTTTTGAGTATTCTTATTGCATATGAATTCTCTGGTTAAATATAATTAGCACATTATTTGTATTGTATTTAGATGCCTGAATAATAGGCCAATGCTGACACTAAACTGACTGCTTACTGGACTTGAGTTTCAAGAATCCCAAGACGTTACAAATTGTGAGTTTATTTGTTGGTTCATAATATTTGTGCTACAATGGTGTCAGTGAACTTTTCATTACTTAAAATTTTAATTCACATGAATGACTTATATAGTTGCCATGTTGATACATATATGTGATTTCTTATTGTGTCCCTTTTGTTTTTCTTCAAGGGAACTTCTTCTCATTCTTCTCATTCTTCTCATTCTTCCATTGGAATAAACAATTGAGAGTAGTGTCAAACGTCGTTGTCTTTTACTACTTCTAGACTTGGGTCCAGTACAGTTCCAATTTTTGTCAAGACAACTCTACATCCTGATGTTCTGCAATGATCTTCTTCACTTATGTCGGCAAGTCTTCTCGTGATACGATCAATGCCCGGACTGCACATGTTCATTGAATTCCTCTGCAACTGACTGCACTCGTGAGTACGGTAATATTGTGACAATGGCAAACTTGGAAGAGCAACTTAAACAACTGAAGACTGATCGTTCGTTTCGCAAAAGTAAAGTTACTTGCACTGCAAAGAAATTAGGCAATGCTGCTAAATCTAAACAAGATTTGCTTTCTCTGGGCCGACTCGTTTCTGACCTTGAACAAGTCATGAGTGAATTTGAAACTGTTCATGCTAAGTATTGTGGCTTGCTTGACTCAAATGAAGGTTTTGACACTTACAAAGTTGTAAATGGCTTAGATCTAGACTCTTATTATGACAATGTTCACAAAGCTTATGAGCAAGCCAAATCGGAATACGTCAAATTGAAAGAAGATGAATCGCAAGTGGAGCTTCAGAGATACAAGCAACAAATTAAGCGTGACATCAAAAGTCAGACTTGTCGAATTACAAGTGCCTGTGAACAAGCAGAGTCATCGTTTTCCAATAATGATTGTGATGTTTATATTGTTCAATGTTACAAATGTGATATTGAAGAAATGGTTGAAACTTTGATGAGTATGATGTCAACTGCTTCACGGTTGGTGTCAGAAGATTGTATGGATGAAGATGAAATTAATGAGATTGTTTGTCGGGCTGACTCTGTCAAAAGAAATTGTATTGTTAAGCTTAATTCAGCCAAAGTTCTTAAACAAGAGTCAACTGAATCCACTGTGTCTAAAAGTGAGTCAAATGTTGTGCGAGTTACCTCTCCTATTGGTGGTTCAGTTACTAAATCTGATACATTGAAAATGAGTGAGAACGTCACTTTTAGTGGCCCTTCTGTATCTAGTGGGTCTTCTGTTCCGATGGTGACAAATTCTGGTGACATGTTTGGTATGAACTCTGCAATTTCTTCAAGCCATGTGACTACAACAACTGATTCTGCTATGTCTTTTCCCATTGCTGCTGCGTTTGAATGTCCTTCCTCTAGTACTGTAACTGTTAATTCTGGTGGGTCTTACTCTGGCGCGTTGTGGGTTCCAAATTCACGAAATGTTACAGGAAATGCCACTGATCTCTTGTATCCCTCAAATCTTACTTACACTCCAGGTATAAGTGGATCATTTGGTGGTGTAAGACTTGAAAAAACGTCCCTTCCTAAATTCTCTGGTAACAGATCAGAATGGCCAGAGTTCAAAGCAGTGTGGAGAGAACTAGCGGAATCCAGTATCCAAAGCAAGTCTACTCTTGCTTATGAGTTAAAAAGAAGCCTCAGAGGTGAAGCTTTTCAGAAGGTCAAAAACATTTATGTTACAAAACCAAATGCTTATGAACTGTTGTGGCAACGCCTGTCTGAATTTTATGATGATTCTACTGCAAGTGTTCAGTCTGCTTTAGATGGGTTAAGTAGACTAAGATCTGTCAAAGAAGGTGATTTTAAAAGTTTTGTACAGCTTGTTGATTCTGTAGAAGGTGTCCATGCCCAGTTGGAAGAATTGGGCCACTTAAGTGTATTGTCAATGAGAGAGGTAGACAAGCTTAGTGAATTGTTGCCATCTGATCTTAAAATGTTGTGGATTCGTGCTTATCATCAGTTGGGAGTGATTGAAAAATTGCATCCTTTTGATCCATTTTTGAAGTTCTTGCGCTGTGAAAGGGCTTCAGTTGCTAGATTTGCTGATGATAACAAAGGTCGAAATGTTGAACATTCTAAGAGTAGCAGTAGTTGTCATCATAGCTCTGCTGAAAAAGGAAAGTCCATGTCGTGTGTTATCCACAATGATGCTCAACACAGAACAAGTGATTGTCGTGATTTTGTGAAACTGAGTCTTGATGAGAAGTACAATGCTCTAAGAAAAGCGCATGCCTGTTTCAAATGTTTTGAGCTGCATAGACGTGACAAATGTGACAATTATGATGAATGTGAAACCTGTGGAAAGAACAATCACAACACACTTCTGTGTAAAAGTAATGTTCCTAGCTCTGAGTCCCATTCTTCTACAACTTGTACGGCATCTGTTGATAATGTTAGATTGACTGTGTTTAACAATGCAAATGTTGGTCCTTCAGTTTCCTCACTTTATGCCATTCAGCAGGTTCCAGTTGTCGATGGTGGAAAGATGGCTACTGTATTTTTTGATAATGGTTCAAATTCGACATACATCACACACCAGGCAGCTGAGAGGTTGAAGGCCAAGGTCATCGGTAGTTACACTCTGGATGTAACCACAATGGGCGACGTCTGTAAGGAATACAATACCAAGTTGTATGAGTTGTCATTTCGGACTGCAACTGGCAGGGTTGTTTCGGTTCTTGCTTTTGGAATGGATCAAATCACAGGTTCGGTGTCAAAACTCAACTTAAGTTGTCTCATGAAGTTGTTTCCAGATTATGATGTTTCCATTCTGCAACGTAGATCGTCTGAGATTGATGTTTTACTGGGTTGCGATTATTTCGGATTGCATCCTAAACAGGAAGTAGAATCTTCAGGTCGTCATTTGAGCATTATGTCAGGTGAATTTGGTGTTTGTCTTGTTGGGAGTCATTCTGAATTGTATGAGGATTCTGATCCTCACACCAACTTGGCTGGTCACAACTATCGAGTAAAGTTAGACAACCACTTTGTTCAAAGTCATTCCGCGTTTGATAGATCAATCAACAGTGCACCTCTGTCTGACCCCAAGTTACCTCATTGTGAGGTGGATGATCTTGATGTTCTGAGTTTCTGCTCTAGTGAAGATTCAAGTTCCGCAATTAATCCTCTGCGTGGTATCATGTCAACTGAGTCAGCGCTTGCTAAGGATCCTGTATTCTCCCAAGGAAAAAGTGATGCTGAATTGGAATCATTCAAGAGTCCTGTTGAAGCTGAATCTGCATCATTGTTTGAAGAATCTGGTCAGGTTAACAGACTTTCAGGTCTGGGTTGGACTCCTACTGAAGAAAGGGCAGCCTCTGATGTCAATTTGGATTTCTCGCTGATGCGGAAAGGTTGTGAAGTTTTTCCAAATCTGTCAGCTTCTCATGTTCCAGATGCTACTTCTGTTCTGTTGACTTGTAGAAGTGTTTTGCTGCTGCTTTGTCTATTGATTTTCGCTCATTCTCTGGGAATTATACATTTTGGTGTCTACACTCAGGTTGTTGGAATGTATCTGCAAGAAAGTGCCTGTTTGATTGCAGCATGGAATGATTCTTTATTTGTACATTTTAACAAATTATTTACTCTACTCTTTCAACCAGAAAATGTGTTGTTTGAAAAGAAGAGAAATCTGAGACCTGGTGAACTTATAAAAGTTGCTGTATTGAATTTTTGTGAATACATTTGTGGTAACCAGTTAACTGAATCTGATCACAGCAACCCTCACCCTCCCGATGTGTTGGGAACATAAAGGTCATTATTTATTATTTGTATTTGGATCATAAAGATCCCACCTTGATTTGTACTGGGATCAATATGATCTAACTTTGAATCGTATTTTGATCATAAAGATCCAACTTTGATTATATTTTGATTATAAAGATCAAACTGTACATTGATCATCTTGATCATCAACATTCTCTATTTTTATCATGCTACATTTTTCTCTGTTGAACAAACCCATAACTGTAAACTGCTAAGTTTGTATTTTTCACTTTTACTGTTTCTATCTGTTTCTGTTGCTTTGTGTGTTTCACACTTTGGGTGGCACACTTTGTTTGGTTTCCTGCTGTCAGCTGTTCTGTACATTTTAATCATTCTGATGCTGAGTTTCCTATTGAAGGGTTTATACTGGAAATATCTGTACATTAAAGTGAGTAACATGAATTATTTTATTGTATAAATATTGTAGTTCTTGCTGTGATCTGATTTGATTAAATTGATTTTTGAGTATTCTTATTGCATATGAATTCTCTGGTTAAATATAATTAGCACATTATTTGTATTGTATTGAGATGCCTGAATAATAGGCCAATGCTGACACTAAACTGACTGCTTACTGGACTTGAGTTTCAAGAATCCCAAGACGTTACAAATTGTGAGTTTATTTGTTGGTTCATAATATTTGTGCTACAATGGTGTCAGTGAACTTTTCATTACTTAAAATTTTAATTCACATGAATGACTTATATAGTTGCCATGTTGATACATATATGTGATTTCTTATTGTGTCCCTTTTGTTTTTCTTCAAGGGAACTTCTTCTCATTCTTCTCATTCTTCTCATTCTTCCATTGGAATAAACAATTGAGAGTAGTGTCAAACGTCGTTGTCTTTTACTACTTCTAGACTTGGGTCCAGTACAGTTCCAATTTTTGTCAAGACAACTCTACATCCTGATGTTCTGCAATGATCTTCTTCACTTATGTCGGCAAGTCTTCTCGTGATACGATCAATGCCCGGACTGCACATGTTCATTGAATTCCTCTGCAACTGACTGCACTCGTGAGTACGGTAATATTGTGACAATGGCAAACTTGGAAGAGCAACTTAAACAACTGAAGACTGATCGTTCGTTTCGCAAAAGTAAAGTTACTTGCACTGCAAAGAAATTAGGCAATGCTGCTAAATCTAAACAAGATTTGCTTTCTCTGGGCCGACTCGTTTCTGACCTTGAACAAGTCATGAGTGAATTTGAAACTGTTCATGCTAAGTATTGTGGCTTGCTTGACTCAAATGAAGGTTTTGACACTTACAAAGTTGTAAATGGCTTAGATCTAGACTCTTATTATGACAATGTTCACAAAGCTTATGAGCAAGCCAAATCGGAATACGTCAAATTGAAAGAAGATGAATCGCAAGTGGAGCTTCAGAGATACAAGCAACAAATTAAGCGTGACATCAAAAGTCAGACTTGTCGAATTACAAGTGCCTGTGAACAAGCAGAGTCATCGTTTTCCAATAATGATTGTGATGTTCATATTGTTCAATGTTACAAATGTGATATTGAAGAAATGGTTGAAACTTTGATGAGTATGATGTCAACTGCTTCACGGTTGGTGTCAGAAGATTGTATGGATGAAGATGAAATTAATGAGATTGTTTGTCGGGCTGACTCTGTCAAAAGAAATTGTATTGTTAAGCTTAATTCAGCCAAAGTTCTTAAACAAGAGTCAACTGAATCCACTGTGTCTAAAAGTGAGTCAAATGTTGTGCGAGTTACCTCTCCTATTGGTGGTTCAGTTACTAAATCTGATACATTGAAAATGAGTGAGAACGTCACTTTTAGTGGCCCTTCTGTATCTAGTGGGTCTTCTGTTCCGATGGTGACAAATTCTGGTGACATGTTTGGTATGAACTCTGCAATTTCTTCAAGCCATGTGACTACAACAACTGATTCTGCTATGTCTTTTCCCATTGCTGCTGCGTTTGAATGTCCTTCCTCTAGTACTGTAACTGTTACTTCTGGTGGGTCTTACTCTGGCGCGTTGTGGGTTCCAAATTCACGAAATGTTACAGGAAATGCCACTGATCTCTTGTATCCCTCAAATCTTACTTACACTCCAGGTATAAGTGGATCATTTGGTGGTGTAAGACTTGAAAAAACGTCCCTTCCTAAATTCTCTGGTAACAGATCAGAATGGCCAGAGTTCAAAGCAGTGTGGAGAGAACTAGCGGAATCCAGTATCCAAAGCAAGTCTACTCTTGCTTATGAGTTAAAAAGAAGCCTCAGAGGTGAAGCTTTTCAGAAGGTCAAAAACATTTATGTTACAAAACCAAATGCTTATGAACTGTTGTGGCAACGCCTGTCTGAATTTTATGATGATTCTACTGCAAGTGTTCAGTCTGCTTTAGATGGATTAAGTAGACTAAGATCTGTCAAAGAAGGTGATTTTAAAAGTTTTGTACAGCTTGTTGATTCTGTAGAAGGTGTCCATGCCCAGTTGGAAGAATTGGGCCACTTAAGTGTATTGTCAATGAGAGAGGTAGACAAGCTTAGTGAATTGTTGCCATCTGATCTTAAAATGTTGTGGATTCGTGCTTATCATCAGTTGGGAGTGATTGAAAAATTGCATCCTTTTGATCCATTTTTGAAGTTCTTGCGCTGTGAAAGGGCTTCAGTTGCTAGATTTGCTGATGATAACAAAGGTCGAAATGTTGAACATTCTAAGAGTAGCAGTAGTTGTCATCATAGCTCTGCTGAAAAAGGAAAGTCCATGTCGTGTGTTATCCACAGTGATGCTCAACACAGAACAAGTGATTGTCGTGATTTTGTGAAACTGAGTCTTGATGAGAAGTACAATGCTCTAAGAAAAGCGCATGCCTGTTTCAAATGTTTTGAATTGCATAGACGTGACAAATGTGACAATTATGATGAATGTGAAACCTGTGGAAAGAACAATCACAACACACTTCTGTGTAAAAGTAATGTTCCTAGCTCTGAGTCCCATTCTTCTACAACTTGTACGGCATCTGTTGATAATGTTAGATTGACTGTGTTTAACAATGCAAATGTTGGTCCTTCAGTTTCCTCACTTTATGCCATTCAGCAGGTTCCAGTTGTCGATGGTGGAAAGATGGCTACTGTATTTTTTGATAATGGTTCAAATTCGACATACATCACACACCAGGCAGCTGAGAGGTTGAAGGCCAAGGTCATCGGTAGTTACACTCTGGATGTAACCACAATGGGCAACGTCTGTAAGGAATACAATACCAAGTTGTATGAGTTGTCATTTCGGACTGCAACTGGCAGGGTTGTTTCGGTTCTTGCTTTTGGAATGGATCAAATCACAGGTTCGGTGTCAAAACTCAACTTAAGTTGTCTCATGAAGTTGTTTCCAGATTATGATGTTTCCATTCTGCAACGTAGATCGTCTGAGATTGATGTTTTACTGGGTTGCGATTATTTCGGATTGCATCCTAAACAGGAAGTAGAATCTTCAGGTCGTCATTTGAGCATTATGTCAGGTGAATTTGGTGTTTGTCTTGTTGGGAGTCATTCTGAATTGTATGAGGATTCTGATCCTCACACCAACTTGGCTGGTCACAACTATCGAGTAAAGTTAGACAACCACTTTGTTCAAAGTCATTCCGCGTTTGATAGATCAATCAACAGTGCACCTCTGTCTGACCCCGAGTTACCTCATTGTGAGGTGGATGATCTTGATGTTCTGAGTTTCTGCTCTGGTGAAGATTCAAGTTCTGTAATTAATCCTCTGCGTGGTATCATGTCAACTGAGTCAGCGCTTGCTAAGGATCCTGTATTCTCCCAAGGAAAAAGTGATGCTGAATTGGAATCATTCAAGAGTCCTGTTGAAGCTGAATCTGCATCATTGTTTGAAGAATCTGGTCAGGTTAACAGACTTTCAGGTCTGGGTCGGACTCCTACTGAAGAAAGGGCAGCCTCTGATGTCAATTTGGATTTCTCGCTGATGCGGAAAGGTTGTGAAGTTTTTCCAAATCTGTCAGCTTCTCATGTTCCAGATGCTACTTCTGTTCTGTTGACTTGTAGAAGTGTTTTGCTGCTGCTTTGTCTATTGATTTTCGCTCATTCTCTGGGAATTATACATTTTGGTGTCTACACTCAGGTTGTTGGAATGTATCTGCAAGAAAGTGCCTGTTTGATTGCAGCATGGAATGATTCTTTATTTGTACATTTTAACAAATTATTTACTCTACTCTTTCAACCAGAAAATGTGATGTTTGAAAAGAAGAGAAATCTGAGACCTGGTGAACTTATAAAAGTTGCTGTATTGAATTTTTGTGAATACATTTGTGGTAACCAGTTAACTGAATCTGATCACAGCAACCCTCACCCTCCCGATGTGTTGGGAACATAAAGGTCATTATTTATTATTTGTATTTGGATCATAAAGATCCCACCTTGATTTGTACTGGGATCAATATGATCTAACTTTGAATCGTATTTTGATCATAAAGATCCAACTTTGATTATATTTTGATTATAAAGATCAAACTGTACATTGATCATCTTGATCATCAACATTCTCTATTTTTATCATGCTACATTTTTCTCTGTTGAACAAACCCATAACTGTAAACTGCTAAGTTTGTATTTTTCACTTTTACTGTTTCTATCTGTTTCTGTTGCTTTGTGTGTTTCACACTTTGGGTGGCACACTTTGTTTGGTTTCCTGCTGTCAGCTGTTCTGTACATTTTAATCATTCTGATGCTGAGTTTCCTATTGAAGGGTTTATACTGGAAATATCTGTACATTAAAGTGAGTAACATGAATTATTTTATTGTATAAATATTGTAGTTCTTGCTGTGATCTGATTTGATTAAATTGATTTTTGAGTATTCTTATTGCATATGAATTCTCTGGTTAAATATAATTAGCACATTATTTGTATTGTATTTAGATGCCTGAATAATAGGCCAATGCTGACACTAAACTGACTGCTTACTGGACTTGAGTTTCAAGAATCCCAAGACGTTACAAATTGTGAGTTTATTTGTTGGTTCATAATATTTGTGCTACAATGGTGTCAGTGAACTTTTCATTACTTAAAATTTTAATTAACATGAATGACTTATACAGATGCCATGTTGATACATATATGTGATTTCTTATTGTGTCCCTTTTGTTTTTCTTCAAGGGAACTTCTTCTCATTCTTCTCATTCTTCTCATTCTTCCAATGGAATAAACAATTGAGAGTAGTGTCAAACGTCGTTGTCTTTTACTACTTCTAGACTTGGGTCCAGTACAGTTCCAATTTTTGTCAAGACAACTCTACATCCTGATGTTCTGCAATGATCTTCTTCACTTATGTCGGCAAGTCTTCTCGTGATACGATCAATGCCCGGACTGCACATGTTCATTGAATTCCTCTGCAACTGACTGCACTCGTGAGTACGGTAATATTGTGACAATGGCAAACTTGGAAGAGCAACTTAAACAACTGAAGACTGATCGTTCGTTTCGCAAAAGTAAAGTTACTTGCACTGCAAAGAAATTAGGCAATGCTGCTAAATCTAAACAAGATTTGCTTTCTCTGGGCCGACTCGTTTCTGACCTTGAACAAGTCATGAGTGAATTTGAAACTGTTCATGCTAAGTATTGTGGCTTGCTTGACTCAAATGAAGGTTTTGACACTTACAAAGTTGTAAATGGCTTAGATCTAGACTCTTATTATGACAATGTTCACAAAGCTTATGAGCAAGCCAAATCGGAATACGTCAAATTGAAAGAAGATGAATCGCAAGTGGAGCTTCAGAGATACAAGCAACAAATTAAGCGTGACATCAAAAGTCAGACTTGTCGAATTACAAGTGCCTGTGAACAAGCAGAGTCATCGTTTTCCAATAATGATTGTGATGTTTATATTGTTCAATGTTACAAATGTGATATTGAAGAAATGGTTGAAACTTTGATGAGTATGATGTCAACTGCTTCACGGTTGGTGTCAGAAGATTGTATGGATGAAGATGAAATTAATGAGATTGTTTGTCGGGCTGACTCTGTCAAAAGAAATTGTATTGTTAAGCTTAATTCAGCCAAAGTTCTTAAACAAGAGTCAACTGAATCCACTGTGTCTAAAAGTGAGTCAAATGTTGTGCGAGTTACCTCTCCTATTGGTGGTTCAGTTACTAAATCTGATACATTGAAAATGAGTGAGAACGTCACTTTTAGTGGCCCTTCTGTATCTAGTGGGTCTTCTGTTCCGATGGTGACAAATTCTGGTGACATGTTTGGTATGAACTCTGCAATTTCTTCAAGCCATGTGACTACAACAACTGATTCTGCTATGTCTTTTCCCATTGCTGCTGCGTTTGAATGTCCTTCCTCTAGTACTGTAACTGTTAATTCTGGTGGGTCTTACTCTGGCGCGTTGTGGGTTCCAAATTCACGAAATGTTACAGGAAATGCCACTGATCTCTTGTATCCCTCAAATCTTACTTACACTCCAGGTATAAGTGGATCATTTGGTGGTGTAAGACTTGAAAAAACGTCCCTTCCTAAATTCTCTGGTAACAGATCAGAATGGCCAGAGTTCAAAGCAGTGTGGAGAGAACTAGCGGAATCCAGTATCCAAAGCAAGTCTACTCTTGCTTATGAGTTAAAAAGAAGCCTCAGAGGTGAAGCTTTTCAGAAGGTCAAAAACATTTATGTTACAAAACCAAATGCTTATGAACTGTTGTGGCAACGCCTGTCTGAATTTTATGATGATTCTACTGCAAGTGTTCAGTCTGCTTTAGATGGATTAAGTAGACTAAGATCTGTCAAAGAAGGTGATTTTAAAAGTTTTGTACAGCTTGTTGATTCTGTAGAAGGTGTCCATGCCCAGTAGGATGAATTGGGCCACTTAAATGTATTGTCAATGCGAGAGGTAGACAAGCTCAGTGAATTGTTGCCATCTGATCTTAAAATGTTGTGGATTCGTGCTTATCATCAGTTGGGAGTGATTGAAAAATTGCATCCTTTTGATCCATTTTTGAAGTTCTTGCGCTGTGAAAGGGCTTCAGTTGCTAGATTTGCTGATGATAACAAAGGTCGAAATGTTGAACATTCTAAGAGTAGCAGTAGTAGTCATCATAGCTCAGTTGAAAAGGGAAAATCTATGTCGTGCGTTATTCACAATAATGCTCAACACAAAACAAGTGATTGTCGTGATTTTGTGAAACTGAGTCTTGATGAAAAGTACAATGCTCTAAGAAAAGCGCATGCCTGTTTCAAATGTTTTGAATTGCATAGACGTGACAAATGTGACAATTATGATGAATGTGAAACCTGTGGAAAGAACAATCACAACACACTTCTGTGTAAAAGCAATGTTCCTAGCTCTGAGTCCCATTCTTCTACAACTTGTACGGCATCTGTTGATAATGTTAGATTGACTGTGTTTAACAATGCAAATGTTGGTCCTGCGGTTTCCTCACTTTATGCCATTCAGCAGGTTCCAGTTGTCGATGGTGGAAAGATGGCTACTGTATTTTTTGATAATGGTTCAAATTCGACATACATCACACACAAGGCAGCTGAGAGGTTGAAGGCCAAGGTCATCGGTAGTTACACTCTGGATGTAACCACAATGGGCAACGTCTGTAAGGAATACAATACCAAGTTGTATGAGTTGTCATTTCGGACTGCAACTGGCAGGGTTGTTTCGGTTCTTGCTTTTGGAATGGATCAAATCACAGGTTCGGTGTCAAAACTCAACTTAAGTTGTCTCATGAAGTTGTTTCCAGATTATGATGTTTCCATTCTGCAACGTAGATCGTCTGAGATTGATGTTTTACTGGGTTGCGATTATTTCGGATTGCATCCTAAACAGGAAGTAGAATCTTCAGGTCGTCATTTGAGCATTATGTCAGGTGAATTTGGTGTTTGTCTTGTTGGGAGTCATTCTGAATTGTATGAGGATTCTGATCCTCACACCAACTTGGCTGGTCACAACTATCGAGTAAAGTTAGACAACCACTTTGTTCAAAGTCATTCCGCGTTTGATAGATCAATCAACAGTGCACCTCTGTCTGACCCCGAGTTACCTCATTGTGAGGTGGATGATCTTGATGTTCTGAGTTTCTGCTCTGGTGAAGATTCAAGTTCCGCAATTAATCCTCTGTGTGGTATCATGTCAACTGAGTCAGCGCTTGCTAAGGATCCTGTATTCTCCCAAGGAAAAAGTGATGCTGAATTGGAATCATTCAAGAGTCCTGTTGAAGCTGAATCTGCATCATTGTTTGAAGAATCTGGTCAGGTTAACAGACTTTCAGGTCTGGGTCGGACTCCTACTGAAGAAAGGGCAGCCTCTGATGTCAATTTGGATTTCTCGCTGATGCGGAAAGGTTGTGAAGTTTTTCCAAATCTGTCAGCTTCTCATGTTCCAGATGCTACTTCTGTTCTGTTGACTTGTAGAAGTGTTTTGCTGCTGCTTTGTCTATTGATTTTCGCTCATTCTCTGGGAATTATACATTTTGGTGTCTACACTCAGGTTGTTGGAATGTATCTGCAAGAAAGTGCCTGTTTGATTGCAGCATGGAATGATTCTTTATTTGTACATTTTGACAAATTATTTACTCTACTCTTTCAACCAGAAAATGTGATGTTTGAAAAGAAGAGAAATCTGAGACCTGGTGAACTTATAAAAGTTGCTGTATTGAATTTTTGTGAATACATTTGTGGTAACCAGTTAACTGAATCTGATCACAGCAACCCTCACCCTCCCGATGTGTTGGGAACATAAAGGTCATTATTTATTATTTGTATTTGGATCATAAAGATCCCACCTTGATTTGTACTGGGATCAATATGATCCAACTTTGAATCGTATTTTGATCATAAAGATCCAACTTTGATTATATTATGATTATAAAGATCAAACTGTACATTGATCATCTTGATCATCAACATTCTCTATTTTTATCATGCTACATTTTTCTCTGTTGAACAAACCCATAACTGTAAACTGCTAAGTTTGTATTTTTCACTTTTACTGTTTCTATCTGTTTCTGTTGCTTTGTGTGTTTCACACTTTGGGTGGCACACTTTGTTTGGTTTCCTGCTGTCAGCTGTTCTGTACATTTTAATCATTCTGATGCTGAGTTTCCTATTGAAGGGTTTATACTGGAAATATCTGTACATTAAAGTGAGTAACATGAATTATTTTATTGTATAAATATTGTAGTTCTTGCTGTGATCTGATTTGATTAAATTGATTTTTGAGTATTCTTATTGCATATGAATTCTCTGGTTAAATATAATTAGCACATTATTTGTATTGTATTTAGATGCCTGAATAATAGGCCAATGCTGACACTAAACTGACTGCTTACTGGACTTGAGTTTCAAGAATCCCAAGACGTTACAAATTGTGAGTTTATTTGTTGGTTCATAATATTTGTGCTACAATGGTGTCAGTGAACTTTTCATTACTTAAAATTTTAATTCACATGAATGACTTATATAGTTGCCATGTTGATACATATATGTGATTTCTTATTGTGTCCCTTTTGTTTTTCTTCAAGGGAACTTCTTCTCATTCTTCTCATTCTTCTCATTCTTCCAATGGAATAAACGATTGAGAGTAGTGTCAAACGTCGTTGTCTTTTACTACTTCTAGACTTGGGTCCAGTACACATTCCTTGGCTGTTGTCCGTCATACTTCTACGTTCAAAGATATCCTCCTGTTGTGTATGCCGAAAGCATGTATAATCACTCACAAATATCCACAAAAGACTGTCATGGATTTTGGCCTAGTCTTTTGACTTTGACCAAAGAGCCTATTTGACTATTAGCCTATATGATATTAGGCTCAATTTTCATTGGCTGTTGGATATTACATTGGAAGCTCATTGAATTCTCAGTGTGTCCAATGAGGTTGCAGCTTAATATCCACTGGCCAATCATGGCTCTGTGGATATTAGGCTTGACTGTCATTGGCTAGGATATTTGGCCAGATTCTCATTGGACAGGATATTAGGTTGCATTCTCATTTGACAAACTATTAACTGCAATGCCCCCTACTGTGGATATTAGGGTGGATTCTCATTGGTCAAGATAGTAGGGCGTATTCTCATTGGTCAGTTCACTATTATCCAAAGTTGGATATTTGTCGAAATCCACAATAGTATAAAAGAGTTATTGCGAGTGACTTGGGCATGTATCCAAAGTATAAGATCTTTGCCAAAATCCATAATAGTCGGGATTGAGCGATAATGAGTGATTTAGGCATGCGCCCAAAGGACCTATATTTTGCCCAAAGGCCTCACAGATACTTTGAAGGATGCGATGACTTTGGGAAAGTCATGCCAAAAGGAGTCGTAATGCCCAAAGGCCCTATAGTTTGCCCAAGAACCCTATAATTAGCCAAAAGACCCTATATTTTGCCCAAAGGCCTAATATCCATACCGAATAGGCCTATTGGGCACAATAGTGGGTATTGGCGGTAACACCTGTTGTCTAGTAATGCACATTTGAGCACACTTTTGTGAATTGAATTTTAAGAGCCACTTATCTGACGATATTTCTAATTTCTGCAGGTCTGATTGAATTTTATTTGAGGTTTCGCCCCTCTTGCTGGTGTGGAACATCTTTGTATCATCGGCGAAGATGTATGCTTCAGTATCTAGAGAATCCGGCAGGTCATTTATGAAAATGACAAACAATAAGGGTCCCAGAACGGACCCTTGTGGTATGCCACTCGTAACCTTCATTTTCATAGAGTTCTGTTCTCCGACGCCAACATATTGTGTCCTATCTTGGAGGAAGTCTTTGATCCATCTGGGTCTGTAATACCATAGAATCTCAGTTTCTCCAGCAGTCTTTTGTGTGGCACCTGGTCGAAAGCTTTTTGGAAGTCTAAGTAGATCACCTCCACATTCTCACCCTTATCTAAAGCCTCGGTCCAGATATCCAATACCCTGAGGAGTTATAGCACAGTAGATCGCCCTGGTAGAAACCCATATTGTCTGTCCGTGAAGAGATGAAATTTCACAGCCGAGACGGTCAATCGGGCAAATTCATTTTTCTATGTTATTGGGGAGTGAGTGAGTTGGTTTTTTACGTCTCATCAGCACCTGAGTGGGCTATTTTTTGCTGCTTGTCATTTTTCTCTTGTCTATGCAAGGAAATCATTGGTCTGTTAAGCTGTCTCGATGTGTTGTTTTGGATGGTTTATTGTACTCAGAAGCCGGTTCTTTCTTCTTCGGTTGTTGGAATGACATTTTTGTCCGTGAAACACAAGAAGAGGATGGTTGACTTCGTTGAATCTTTGTACTAGGTGGTGTGCATAAGTCAGATTCAGGATATTTCACAGTTTGTGCCTGTTATGGGCACAACATCAATCTAGTTGTGACAGCTGGTCTAAGGCCATATTAAGCCCTTGGTGTCAGCAAAGGTGAGATCGGTTGTGAATTTTTTTCACCACAGTTCCCTTGCCATGCAATTTTTGTTAAAGAAACAGGAGATATTACTTCTTGCAGACAAACATGGCTACAAGCTGCTCCCTGACTGCGTCAAATGACGGAACAGCACTCTTGTGATGCTAAAGAGATTTGTTGAGCAAACACCTGAATTACATGGTGTGGCTGCGGACACGGAGTACAAGAACAACGACTTGAAGTCCAAACTCTTGACTTTCGAAGAACCAAGTCTAGTAGAGAAAATTATTGTAATTTAGGAGTCGTTTGAAAAGGCCACTGTAATGCTGAGTTCTGAGAAGATTCCAACACTTTCAATGGAGGCACCTTGCTTGCAGAAACTGGAACAGGCACTTGCACTGAAAAAACACTTTGTCTAAATATAGACAAATTTTGTCTGGATTTACACAAAATCGCATGTTAGCTGGTGTCTGTCCAAAGTCTTGTCTATTCCAGACAAAATGAAATGTGTGATTTTTTAGACAATCATTTTGTCTAAAAAATTTTGTGTAAACCAACACAATATTTTGTCTGCTTTACACATCAAAACTGTCAAAATATGTGTTGTAAAATATGTGTTAATTTTATGATAGATATATGTCTGTTGCAACATAGACTTTGTTTAGAATTTTGTCTGTTTTGACATAGACCATTGCTTGATTTAGCATAGACTTTGTTTAGATTTTTGTCTATTTCAACACAGATCATTGTCTGAAGCAACAATGTATTTGTTCAGAATTTTGTCTGTTCCAGCACATGCCCTTGTGCATAATAACAAAGCCTTTGTTTAGAATTTCGTCTATTTCAGCACATGCTCTTGTTTAAAATAACATAGCCTTTGTTCAGAATTTTGTCTGTTCCAGCACATGCCTTTGTTTATAATAACATAGCGTTTGTTTAGAATTTTGTCTATTTCAGAACATGCTCTTGTTTAAAATAACATAGCCTTTGTTCAGAATTTTGTCTATTTCAGCACATGCCCTTGTGTATAATAACATAGCCTTTGTTCAGAATTTTGTCTATTTCAGCACATGCCCTTGTTTATAATAACATAACCTTTGTTCAGAATTTTGTCTATTTCAGCACAGATCATTGTCCAAAATAACAATGTATTTGTTCAGAATGTTGCTTCAGCACATGCTCTTGTGTATAGCAACATAGCCTTTGTTTAGAATTTTGTCCATTTCAGCAGAGATCATTGTCTGAATTAACAATTAGTAAATCTGTGCGCAGTCAATGAATCCTTAACCCTTTAGATATAGATAAACAAGGTATATTTCATTCTCCAAAATGCAATGATAACCAAAACAAGATTTCCATTGATTATATGAATGTTTAATTAAACATTAGTAAATAATGATACAGTGTACAGTACTTGAGGTAATATTAATCATATGCTTAGAAAAGAGTCAATATGTATTTTTTGTATAAATCATAAAGATATTTGCATAGTTCTTTCCCAATATGAATGTACAAATCAAATAAAGTTTATAATTATGATTGGTCTACATACCCATCCCTGAATAAAAATGTCCTTAATTTTAATGGGCAAGTCATAAATAATGTTTTCCAATTCAAGTAGGTCATGTATTATACTGCTGCGCTTCGACAATGCTGTAGCTGCGAAGAGCAGGAAATTGTTGCTACCGTGTGACACCTCCTTTGCTACAGGAATCTTTCTCAACCCTGCAACTCATCCATTCTTGGTCCCACCTGAATGGTAATAGATAAAGAAAAGAAACAGTGAATTACACCATTCCTGTCTGTATGTATTGATCCTTACTTTGTTATTTGTCAGTCGTCATTTTCATGCAAGTAGAGCATAATATAAACTTTCACGTGCAAATAGATTACAACCCAGTTTGTTTTGCAATACCACATGAAGAAGTAGTGTATAAAAACCATGAAGTATATATTGTTGTATACCCAATGGTTCTTTTTGCATGAAGAGATATTTTGGTGGTGTTATTGCATTGTTTACATTTGGGAAATCATGTCTAGGCAAATTCAACTGACTAGTATAGATCATCTGAGCAAAATTTAGCTCTCTTGTGAATTGCATAATTGGGCAAGAATAAGACCGAATGTTTGTACGATGTTATTTTGATTTGCAGCCCCACTCATGAAGAGATCTTGAGTCCTCTGTACCCACTCTTGTGATTTTGTAATTTATTAATTAAACTGTTTTTCTTGAGTAACCACTACAATGTTACCAATATAATTTGTGGCTAAACTTGTCGCTACACAACATCAGCCAAAAGTAACATTTGCAACATCAGAAGATTGTTTCAAGTTGTCGTAGGGCACATCTTAAACACCACAAAACATTGTAACCATTGGGTCTTCTTATAACTATACACGAAGAAATACGATAACAAAATAAAAACTTACTAGTTTGAAATCCACAAAATATTCCATGGTCTCTGTAAGTTGCCATTTTCGCCACGACATCTGCAAAAAAAGGAATGCTGACCATTTAATGAGGAAAGAAGATGATTTACCAAATAACATTCTGCAGCTATACCAATTGGGTAAACTAGATTTGTGTGTATTGAGAAAATCAACAGATATATAGTGTAATTTGAAATGTATTGGTATTTATTGACCATATTTGAAAATATACACATTATTATTTTCAATTTTTGTCTAACAAGTGCCATATACATACTCCAGTCTTGTATGTCTTTATCAATTGTTCTCTCATAAAATATATTTAATTTACAAGATACACTATGTTGAGTTATCCAATTGAATTGCTCCTTTCTTACCTGCTTATAAATCAATTCCATCATTTGCAATTTTAAGATCATCTCTTTCATTCTATTGTTGAGGTTTTGGTGTAGCTTTGACAGCAGTGCTGGTGTAGCTTTGACAGCAGTGCTGGTGCCATTCTCTCCCATTTCCCGGCAAAATTATCGAATGTCTGGCCAACTAGTTGAGAATTCGTTGTCACTCTGAAATAAACAATTACAAGTTTTGAATACACACAGAAACAAAACTGAAGTTGTCGTACTACTGTCTTTGCATGAGTAGAAGTTCATATGCAAAGTGCAAAATCAAGGCTTTAGTAATATATGACTGATGTGTCACGTGATCAGCTACAAGAGAACCTACACTCAGCAAAATACACTCCAGACTCTTTAATGAGCACACAGGACATGTTATTCTATTCATTGTAATGCTTTTATAACCCTGCCCATTTCCCATCTCGTTCTATTTCAGAGAACTGTATCTCCGGGAATTACAAGCCCTCACTTACATCATGCATGTACATGTAATGAACCATGTCCTATGTACCACAAACACTACTACCATCCCAATCGTAACCAATGTACGGTCCGTAGGCACAGGAGGTCAATACATTTAGGGGGCTGCCCAAAAAATATTGTCGAAATTGCCCCAAAATCTAAGTTCACAAAATATTCAGCCCGAAACCACCTGAAAAATTTATATTTCAAAATTTTATTTTTGGGGGGCTGCAACCCCCCCCCCCCCCAGCCCCTGGCTCCTACACCTGGATGTACCATTTCCAACTATTCCAAACATACTACACATACAGATGGCTTTAGCCCGATATCTATGCACTAGCCCTGTACCCATCATCAATGTCAACCAAACATGATCAATATCCACCAAACATGACCAATGTCCAACATCCATACAATATGCACTAACTCTAAACCTATCAACTATCCCAAGCACCAATGTCCAACATCTATGCACTAACCCTTTACCTGTCCTTAAGGCTTAAGTATCCCAAACAGCAACTATCCCAAGCATGACCAAGGTCCAACATCTATGCACTAATCCTAAACCTACCCTCAACTGTCTCAAACATCAACTATCCCAAGCATGACCAATGTCCAGTATATGTACACTAAACCTAATCCAAACTGACTGCCTATTTAAGAAAAAACTATCCCAATGTATTCCAATGTTCTACAACTGTCCTAACCACTCTACACCTATAGCCATGGATATGCCCTAGTAATTCCATTGTTTTCAAAGCAACTTATAAATTAGCAATATTGACAAATAAGTATATAGACACAGTCTTCAAGCTAATAATCAACAACATTTAATAATCAATTAAATTTTCTTAGAAATAACAAATGAACTTTATCCCACATAATTTCATACATGAATTTTCAATGCCATATTTTTTAGACATGAATTAGCCCTTTGTAATGGCCTATATTTGACTCATGTCATGCTATTAACTTGGAAGTATCTGTCACCTTAACTTTGTGTCTGAGCATTGTAATAATAGTCAATAATAGCACTTACTTCTGTGTGTGTATAGTAAAGTAAGAGAGAAGAAGAAACATCCTGGCTGAGCTGTCACAGAAAGTCAGAAACTGTTTCCTGTTTGTAAGGGCTTAAGATTTTCTGGCTCTCTGATTGGCCGTTGGGCGCACGTAACTATGACGTCGCGATATCAACAATCGTATTGGTCAATGGGTGGGTGTGTCAAAGAGCAGCTTTCTGATTGGCTCTCAGTGGTTCATTCACAACAGCAATGTAAACAAATCGTAGTAGTTTGTAATGCGATACGACACAGTATGGACTAACCAGCACTCTGTGTAAATATTGGGCAGAGCCTTTCGGATGATGTTCTCGGAATTTCCTGAAATTTTGCAAAAAGTTTAACTTACCTAATTATAGCTCAGTGGCAGGGTCAAAATTGGTCGAAAAAAATTTTCGTTGTCGGGGCTACCCATTGAAAAATGAATGTTTTTGGCCTTCGGACGGCCTTAATTTCATTAAAATTAACGAAAATTAAGGCATATTTTGTCCATCAAAATTTCACACTTATGACAAAGATAGGAACACAAGTGATACATCATTTTAAAGGGATATTTCATGACATTGAAAAAGTGATGTCATAACAAAGAATGTTTTGGTTGCTAAGCAGTTTCACCATGGCAACCACATGCAAGTTTTGAAATTTTTTCATCGACCTAAAATAGACCATTTTTCAAGGCCATATATCTCCCATGATAACACCTAAAAAATTTAGGTGAAATTATCATCAGAAAGCTCACCTCCTGTGCTATATTAAACAACAATAAAACAGCTCTGAAACAATAAACCCTTCTTTTTATAGCCATGGACATTTTTTGTTAATTTTCATGATTTTTTCGATTTTTTTACCGAAAATTGCCCTCTTAATCACCTAAGACTGGGAAAACCAAGCTCATTCCACTCAAAAAACAAAATGTTTATTATTGATATTGGATAAAAATATTATTTAGAAAATAATATATACCATTAGAAAGCAGAAAAAATGTTCTATATGCAAATTAGTACCGCCATTACTGAAAATTCTAATTTTCTCAATATCTCGGCTAATATCCCAATTAGCAACAAAATTATGGAGTCTAACCCTATGTTTTAAGGGTCAAAGAATACTTTAGGACTACCTTGAAAGGTGTCAAATAGGTGTCGATTAATATAATGTGACCTGGTTCACAAGAATGAGTTCAAATGTGGCAATATCTACTTCGACGAAATGAGTCAAGAGGGGTTCATTGTCACTGATTTTTTTTTATTATTTGGACATTATTTATATACCGCTACATATAATCTTCCAGATCAATCTAGTGCGGTTTACAATGAAATGTACAATCTGTGATGACTGGCAGTCTTCAGCACTCCTGGTGACAGCTTTCCTTGTTGTGGTATTCACTTACATGCTTGTCCAGTCATCCAGTCCAGTGAGTCTGGCTGGAGTGTTGCTGCTCACACCTGACAGGAGGGTGAACTCTTGCCAACACAAGTGGCCACCCTCCCCGGCCACAGCCACTTTGGGTGCATTGATTCCTAATTATTTGATTATAATTGGCTTCATTTGTGTGAAGAGGGATATTGGAGGCAAATTTCTTAAAATAACGTAAATTTCGCCAGGTAACATATACAGATCTGTTCATTTTACAACTTGGCCAATGATATTTAATAGAGAGCATTTTTGCGTGTTCGACCCTTATACATGTGCATGTATTTTTAAAAGCACCATGGGAAACTGATTGTTATTTGCACCCAACTTGGTAGGTTTGATCATGCAAATTTTTTGTGCGTGACCATTATTAGGACTCAAAGGTCATATTGGGGTAATTTTGATTGAGAGAAGGTCTATAATAATAGTAAGAAAGTGTGGTGCTTCCAACAAACATTGTCAGAAATGTATTTTTTAATGGCTTGGGCCAAAAGTTCTTTCATCTCTTACTTAGTTATCTTGTCACTTTTTAAAATGGTAAAAGTTTAATTTTTTGGGCATATTAAATATTCATTTTCAATACCAAACACTTTTATGCAGTGCCTTTGCCATGGTTTTGAAATTTTGAAGTATGAAGTAAATACACCGAGTGCCAAGTTATTAGGCAGCGATGGCTTTTTGCCATATCTCCAAAAGTATTTTGAATATTTTTATTTCCTTCACCCACAAGGGTGGGTTAGGGTAGAAAATTATTCTGAGCAAATTTTGTCCAATTCCGTTCAAGCAGTCGGAAGTTATGGCATTTATTAGAGGTTTTGGGTGTGCCAAATTATTAGGTACATCAGCACGTTGCATCCAAATATGGACAAAAAATTTGAATTCTCGGATGATAATGCCCTGAATATATTCCTAATATTCATTTCCATAAAGTTACACCACATTCGGAAGGTTTCATGTCTGCACTTGGAAGCATTGCACTTTATTCTGCTCCATTGGATTTAGCTATAATTCAATAAACAAAGCCTCTCCTGCGTAGGAAATCAGTCACTTTAGTAGAAACGCTCCTCCGAGTCTTAATTGATGCCATAGAACTTGTCCTGTGCCGATTTCAGCCAATTCTGGCCTTTGTAGAGGAATACAGAGCCACTCAAAAACTTGTCAAATGTCTCATTACGAACTCTCATTAGAACAACATTGCAAATAGAATGTGATTAATTATAATTTTTTTGATTTGCTGTTGACTTGAGTGAAGAGCTACAATCTTGCTGAAACTAATGCAGCACGAAGTGAATGGCATAAAGCAACCCACAAAACAATCTTTTTAGTGATATGACTTACTTTTAGTCTGAGAGAGGCTTTGTTTGTCAAAACTCAGGTAAATTCAATGTTATTCCAATGGAGCAGAATAAAGTGGATTGCTTCCAACTGAAGGCATGAAAGCTTCCGAATATGGCATGCATTTATGGAAATTAGTATTAAAAAGATATCCAGGGCATTTTCATTTGAGATTTCAAAGGTTTTGTCCATGTTTTAATGCAACATGCAAATGTACCTTATAACTTGGAACACCCGAACCCTCTAATAAACGCCAAAACTTTTGACTGTGTGAACGGAATGAGACCAAATATGCTCAGAATAGTCTTCTATCCTAACCCACTCTTACGGGTGAAGGACATAAAAATATTCCGAATACATTTGAAGATATGGCAAAAAGTCATCGCTGCCTAATAACGTGGCACTCGGGGTATCAGCCTCCTAATTCAGTTCTTTTAGGAGAGTGAGGATGGAGTTACCAAAAGACATCCCATCTGAAAACGGTCAAAGATTTTGATTTAAAATAAGTCAAGATGACCTGGCAATATTTTCTTCCTCATGTTTGAGATTTGAAATTTCTTTCAAATATTATTTATACCGAAAAATAACAATCTGCTTCAGAACTACATGTAGACGCACTACATGTAGAGCTATTCCGCTGCACAACACCACATCGTTCTTTTGGGGTTTCATGAAGGTTTCTTCATTTTTCCCTAGTGTGAAACCATTTTAGTAGTGAAATATACAAGGTCTTATTAATGACACATTCATTTGTACTCTTAACTGTTGTATTGGATTTACTGAAGCCGTAGATCCCTCCTGGCCCAGGGTATGTTGTCTATACTTGGCAGACCTATCCATTACATGATGAGGAAAAGAACCCGAAGGCTCCAAAGAAATTAGGGATTTGCCATCAGCTGCTGATGACTTTACAGTATATCGCGAAATTGGATAGAATAAGTCCCCCTAGATGGCTGCACTGAAATCACAATTGCTTCTGATAACCAACTGATCAACCCCACACATTCAATAATCCTGTCAGGGCCAGGACTTTGCTGGAATTGCAGTTGTCTTCATAAGATGGTAATTTCCCAGACTGCACATGGAGTATATGTGTAACATGTTGAGAATTCCAGCTCTCTCTCCCATCTTATCAATCAACCCTCTTGAGCACCAAGAACTGGGCTTAGAGGGTTGCACTTACCAGGGAGGAAGTAAGGTGAACAAACTTTTGGGACACAGTGTACAAAGCTGCTCATTATATGAATTTTGGGGTTTATGGGATCAAAAAATTCATAGCTGAATTGGATTTGGTAATTTGACTGATTTTGGCCAACAGAATCTTGAATTGGCTGGGAAACAATTTTTCCTAAATTTCATGTGAACTTTATGAAATCATATCCCTCATCAAGCTACTTATTGTCAAGGAAAGGTGATAAGAATTCAAAGATCATTTTAAAAGTCATTAGAAAGGCCAACTGTCAGCTCAATGAGTGTTTTTGTTGTTGAGTTAGTATACATGTATAATAGCTAACATAGTGTCCCCACACTTTAATTATGCCATAGTAGCAACCATTAAGCATTTCATGTTTATATTTTTTTATCATTTGATTGAACACAAATTTGTATTGGTGTAAAAACGAGCATGTATGAGTTTGTGGACATGAAAAAACGAGCATAGGTACCAGTGTACATGTAATAACTAACTCTCCTGAATGTGCTTTATTTTGTTGAGTTGATTTTAGGAAGTTCAGGGTTACAATGTTCATAGTTGCACTTTTACAATTCGTGAATGGCATTGATTATGTGGCCCTTACACGAATGCTTACTTCGTGTATATGTTCTTACTTGCAGGTTTACAAATTTGTCCGCATGCAATGTATTGAAAAATATGCACCTCAGCATTTTACACCTGGCAATTAGCGAATGAAAAAAAATCTAGTCAGTGTGCGAAATTTTAAGTGGAGAAATGGCAAAAAAAATGTGAATCAGTTCATTCACCAAGAAAGAACCGGTGGTGCCATCGGCCACATTTTGAATCAAAGGTGACTGCGTTTAAAGGGGTGATAAAAGGTCTATTCATATACAATCCATATCCACAAGCCAACACCTGTACCAAATTTCATTACTCTAAGCCAAATATTAAGGGCACAGTGGGTAATTCAAGAATGAAGAAAGATGGCTGCCAAAATAAACACAACAAAATGGCCACCATCTTGGATTTCTTATCATCTTCCCAATCCATACTCACAGTCCAATCCCTTGTGGACAATTTCCTTTGAGGAACGTTGGTCTAAGGAAGCATTAAACCTCCCATTCACATCGGACCCAACGTTCTAAAACTACGTATTTTGTCGACAAATGGTTACGAGATTATTACGTACGTATATATCGTAAATATTGCATATTTCTCCAACCTCTGATGTTAACGTACCCCCCACGTTGACGGAATGGTCGTTATACGCCTCTGGGGCGTCAGGCGTAGCAGGCCAGCCCAGCGCGCTGTGTCTTGCGCATGCGCAAGAATCGGGCGAGGAGGCGGCTGATGGCTGCCCGATCGTGTGTATTACATTTATTTCGGGCCCAGAACACCTTCTACACCACCGTAACACGGCATTTATCTATGAAATATCGATAACAAGATGTGTATTGATTAAATTAAACCTTCGGATGGACTGTGGAGGTTGTGATCGCTTCGTAATCAGCCTGTCTAGTCGGCGATGCGAAGCATGTGGATTTCTTGACATCGCCTGTATTTCGGAATTAAATGGACTGTATCTAGTCAAATATGACTCGTTTGAGTGTGGATTCCATGTATACATCGAGAAGAGACCTGTATACGAGTGTTACGGAGGTATACTGGTGTTCTGGACTGATTGCTTTAGAGTACGATGTACATGAATTTGCCATGTCAACCTTCAACCCGGGAGGCGCCGGCCAGGGGCGGAGCGCTCGGATGGGCCGGGGGACTGCCGCATTGCTTCAGACGGACCCAGCCACACGGCCTGCCCTGCCCCCTCAGAAAAATTAATTTAATTTAATTAAATAAAGCCCTTGAATATTGGCCCTCGTTATGGATGAATAAAGAATGCTCTCATTTTATTGCAGGATTTTTTTAGGGGGGGGGGCAGATTTCAAGAATTTTTTTTTTTTTTTGAGGTCTTTAGGGGATGGATGGTTGGTTGGAGATCTGCAAAGAGAAAACAAATTAAAGCAGTGAAGAGAAGAGAAAAACAGAGAGAGATAGAGAGAGCAGAGCCAAGCAGCAAGCACTGAAGGTGGCTCCAAAATTAGCAGACTTTTCTTCCTTGTTTTACCAAGCAGTCTGCAGTCCATTTAAGGACTAAAATAAATAAGAATATTCACTTACCTTGTAAGGGATTAATGCTGCAACTCTGAAGAGTTGGAAAAATCCCAATCCAAATTGGCCTGCTGGATAGGCGGCATTCTGTTGCAAGTAGGCTCAGTTCAACTCCGGTCTCAATTGATTCTCTCTTGCTCGTTTTTTGTTGAGCAGTATTGGGAATTTTTTTTTTGCCTATCTAATCTTCCGCATGTTAACAGATATATATATTGAAATTTTTTTTACTGGTTTATCTACTATCTTTTCATGGCTTCATTCAATCATCACCAGCAAGCATCCTGTTGGAGTTTTTATATTCTCCAAGTTACCAGATAGATTGGAATAGGTATGGTATAGATGGCGCTACAAGGCTCTCTGAGAATCAGGATCCTAGGTTCTGCAACTTTGTGCAAACCTTCAACAAACCTTTGGCAGATACGTATGATCATACGTTTGTCCTGAACATTACCTTCAAACGTTGTCCATACATATAAAAAAAACGTTGGAGTAACCTTGGAACTTACGTATTGCCAAATGTGCGACCATACCTTTGATAAACCTATGAATCAAAGGTATGGTCATACGTAGTAGTCTAAGGTTGTAAAAACCTTTCAAATGAATGTTCAACAAACCTATGAATCAAAGGTATGGTCATACGTAATAGTCAAACGTTCTTCAAACCTCTTCACAAAAGGTATGACTTACGTAATAGTCTAAGGTTTTAAAAACCTCTCAAATGAATGTTCAACAAACCTATGAATCAAAGGTATGGTCATACGTAATAGTCAAACGTTCTTCAAACCTCTCAACCAAAGGTAGACTTACGTATGACTGACATGTTTAGCCAAACGTTACAACCAAACTGTCTTCCAACCTCTCAACCAAAGGTATGACTTACGTGTGACTCGAACGTTAGGCCAAACTATAAAACAAACTATCTGCCAACCTCTTACTAAGGTTGCGACCTACGTATGGTTTTCCATCTGAGTGCAACGTTTGGAAATTACCTTTGCCCTACCTTAGTCATACGTCGTTTGGTCAAACGTTTGATTCTAACCAAAATAATTACGTAGTGAAAGGTTTGATTTACGTTGCTGCTCGGGAGGGATGCCTATACCAAATTTCACAACTGTAAGTGAAAATACTATGGTCACAAATGAACATTAACACTCAACCGAAACAATGCAAACGACAACGACAACGCAAACGACAACGCCGACGCTGACGATCGAATGACGACAAAAAAGGTTCCAAATGGTTGCCATGGCGACATATATTCCATCTAATGAATTCTGATGTCTACATTGTTGATATTGGATCTCTCTGTATCTACCTCATTATAATACAGAAAATTAAAGAATGGACAAATTCCAGTCTATGTGCCAAATTTCATGATTCTACTCTAACTAGAAAATGGAGAAATGGCTAAAAATGAGATTTTCTTTATTCACAAAACATTTAAACCAGCAAAAAAATTTGTTGCCACAGCAAGATTTTATCAACACACAAGCCTACGGTATTTTTTTAATCAATTTTGGGGGCTTGGACTTTCAAACATTACAGTCTGTCACTTTGATATAGAAAAAGAGTGGACTGTTTCAATGCGAAAATGTCACTTCATGTGTCATTGTGCTGATGATTTGTCATGATCAGACCCAATACTTTCAATGTTAATTTAATTTGATTGAAGGAGACTGATCCCTTTTGTAGGTGACAGCCAAACAAAAGGATTGTGCATCTGATTTTCACTCTAAAATTAGTTATGACAAGTCAAATGGCCTTCTCTTGATCATGAATAATCAAACAGCCTCTATGTTTCCCATGTTGAAAGTAGAAAAGATGACTCTTCATCGGCTGTCATGAGTCACAAAGTGCATTTTTCATAGTGAACTGGTCGTCTTTTTTTTTTTCAATATCAACTTGACAGACTGTAAAAAAACATGCTGGTAACGGAAGTATTCTTCCTGTCATTGATGTTATTTTGTGGCAAGTCAGCAAGCTACAAAAGTTTTGCCATTCAAACTGTTGCTATGGCAATGTAACAATAATAACAAACTACAAATCAACCTGAAACATCATTTCAAACACAAGGGAAGCTCTTCTGGTCAAATATTACCAATTGCAGCACACATACACAATGTTGTAGAAATTTGTACAAATTTATGAACAAAGAAAATGGTTGCCTTGACAACCATTTTTCATGGAGATAGCCTGGACTGGAGCGAAACGTATGCTATTTCCTGAAAAATCCGAACATTTGGCACAAGGGCTGAATTCCAGCTTGTTAACTTGCTGGTCCATTTTTGGCCCATCATGCACCCCACTACATTCGATCAAATATTCTGTTTTTTTCTTAGAGATTTTAGACAAACAAAAGGCACAAATTGAGAACCAAAATTTCATGACCTATATTTTTGAGTTCCACCTGGAAAAAAAAAAATTCCCATTTTCCACAATTACTGGAAAAGTATTGGTACCATGTGAACTTGACAAACCACATGCACAACGAAGCTGCAAGGTTTTTTTTAGCTAAGCAATGATGAACTGTTGATGGATGGAAACCTTGCCTCAAAGAAGTAAATCGACCGACAAAATATCCAGAACAATCTGAATAATGCCATATTCGGATAATTCTGATAATGTAATTAATTATCAATATAGGTGACATAAAACTATCTTACAATTCTCATTTTAGTCTCTCTACATTCTTTGACCCTCAGAAGAGAGAGTTACCATAACTGTGAAGCTAAGTGCAATATTTTCCAAGATATTGAGAAAATAAGATTCTCCAATTATGGCGGTACTAACATAGGATATAAGAAGAAAATTCTTTCTGCTTTCTGATATGGTTAATTATTTTCTAAATATTTATTTAATATTATATAACATTTTTCAATATCTAGAGAAATTATACAAGAAACTTCTACCAACAGCTAAAAATTACTAATTGATAAGTGACATTGAACCCCTCTTGACTCATTTCATGTAAGTTACACCTTCACTCAGAAATGCTACACCTTCACTCAGAAATGCCCGAAATGACAAGTTTAATGCTCATTTCAAAGGATTTATTTTTTCTCACTGAATGTGATTTAAATATTTTGAGAAATTGTTCAAGAACTTCTTCAAATAGCTAAACATCACTAAAAATTAAGTGACAATAAATCCGTCTTGACTCATTTGGTGAAAGTAGATAGTGCCATGTTTGAAATAATTCTGGTGAACCAGGTCACATTATATTAATCTACACCTATTTGACACCTTTCAAGATAGTCCTAAAGTATTCTTTGACCCTTAAAACATAGGGTTAGACTCCATAATTTTGTTGCTAATTGGGATATTAGCCGAGATATTGAGAAAATTAGAATTTTCAGTAATGGTGGTACTAATTTGCATATAGAACATTTTTTCTGCTTTCTAATGATGTATATTATTTCATAAATAATATTTCTATCCAATATCAATAATAAACATTTTGTTTTTTGATTGGAATGAGCATGGTTTTCCCAGTCTTAGTTGATTAAGAGGGCAATTTTCGGTCAAAAAATCAAAAAAATCATGAAAATTAAAAAAAAATGTCCATGGCTATAAAAAGAACGGTTCATTGTTTCAGAGCTGTTTTATTGTTGTTTAAAATAGCACAGGAGGTGAGCTTTCTGGTGATATTTTCACCTAAATTTTATAGGTGTTATCATGGGAGATATATGGCCTTGAAAAATGGTCTATTTTAGGTCAATGAAAAAATTTCAAAACTTGCATGCAGTTGCCATGGTGACACTGCTTAGCAACCAAAACATTCTTTGTTATGACATCACTTTTGCAATGTCATGAAATATCCCTTTAAAATGATGCATCACTTGTGTTCCTATCTTTATCATAAGTGTATAATTTTGATTGACAAAATATGCCTTAATTTTTGTTAATTTTGATGAAATTAAGGCCGTCCGAAGGCCAAAAACATTCATTTTTCAATGGGTAACCCCGACAAGGATAATTTTATTTGACCAATTTTGACCCTGGCACTGAGCTATAATTAGGTAAGTTAAACTTTTTGCAAAATTTCAGGAAATTCCGAGAACATCATCCGAAAGGTGTTTTTCATTTTGCCCAATATTTACTTGGCTGGTCACAACTATCGAGTAAAGTTAGACAACCACTTTGTTCAAAGTCATTCCGCGTTTGATAGATCAATCAACAGTGCACCTCTGTCTGACCCCGAGTTACCTCATTGTGAGGTGGATGATCTTGATGTTCTGAGTTTCTGCTCTGGTGAAGATTCAAGTTCTGTAATTAATCCTCTGCGTGGTATCATGTCAACTGAGTCAGCGCTTGCTAAGGATCCTGTATTCTCCCAAGGAAAAAGTGATGCTGAATTGGAATCATTCAAGAGTCCTGTTGAAGCTGAATCTGCATCATTGTTTGAAGAATCTGGTCAGGTTAACAGACTTTCAGGTCTGGGTTGGACTCCTACTGAAGAAAGGGCAGCCTCTGATGTCAATTTGGATTTCTCGCTGATGCGGAAAGGTTGTGAAGTTTTTCCAAATCTGTCAGCTTCTCATGTTCCAGATGCTACTTCTGTTCTGTTGACTTGTAGAAGTGTTTTGCTGCTGCTTTGTCTATTGATTTTCGCTCATTCTCTGGGAATTATACATTTTGGTGTCTACACTCAGGTTGTTGGAATGTATCTGCAAGAAAGTGCCTGTTTGATTGCAGCATGGAATGATTCTTTATTTGTACATTTTAACAAATTATTTACTCTACTCTTTCAACCAGAAAATGTGATGTTTGAAAAGAAGAGAAATCTGAGACCTGGTGAACTTATAAAAGTTGCTGTATTGAATTTTTGTGAATACATTTGTGGTAACCAGTTAACTGAATCTGATCACAGCAACCCTCACCCTCCCGATGTGTTGGGAACATAAAGGTCATTATTTATTATTTGTATTTGGATCATAAAGATCCCACCTTGATTTGTACTGGGATCAATATGATCTAACTTTGAATCGTATTTTGATCATAAAGATCCAACTTTGATTATATTTTGATTATAAAGATCAAACTGTACATTGATCATCTTGATCATCAACATTCTCTATTTTTATCATGCTACATTTTTCTCTGTTGAACAAACCCATAACTGTAAACTGCTAAGTTTGTATTTTTCACTTTTACTGTTTCTATCTGTTTCTGTTGCTTTGTGTGTTTCACACTTTGGGTGGCACACTTTGTTTGGTTTCCTGCTGTCAGCTGTTCTGTACATTTTAATCATTCTGATGCTGAGTTTCCTATTGAAGGGTTTATACTGGAAATATCTGTACATTAAAGTGAGTAACATGAATTATTTTATTGTATAAATATTGTAGTTCTTGCTGTGATCTGATTTGATTAAATTGATTTTTGAGTATTCTTATTGCATATGAATTCTCTGGTTAAATATAATTAGCACATTATTTGTATTGTATTTAGATGCCTGAATAATAGGCCAATGCTGACACTAAACTGACTGCTTACTGGACTTGAGTTTCAAGAATCCCAAGACGTTACAAATTGTGAGTTTATTTGTTGGTTCATAATATTTGTGCTACAATGGTGTCAGTGAACTTTTCATTACTTAAAATTTTAATTAACATGAATGACTTATATAGTTGCCATGTTGATACATATATGTGATTTCTTATTGTGTCCCTTTTATTTTTCTTCAAGGGAACTTCTTCTCATTCTTCTCATTCTTCTCATTCTTCCATTGGAATAAACAATTGAGAGTAGTGTCAAACGTCGTTGTCTTTTACTACTTCTAGACTTGGGTCCAGTACAGTTCCAATTTTTGTCAAGACAACTCTACATCCTGATGTTCTGCAATGATCTTCTTCACTTATGTCGGCAAGTCTTCTCGTGATACGATCAATGCCCGGACTGCACATGTTCATTGAATTCCTCTGCAACTGACTGCACTCGTGAGTACGGTAATATTGTGACAATGGCAAACTTGGAAGAGCAACTTAAACAACTGAAGACTGATCGTTCGTTTCGCAAAAGTAAAGTTACTTGCACTGCAAAGAAATTAGGCAATGCTGCTAAATCTAAACAAGATTTGCTTTCTCTGGGCCGACTCGTTTCTGACCTTGAACAAGTCATGAGTGAATTTGAAACTGTTCATGCTAAGTATTGTGGCTTGCTTGACTCAAATGAAGGTTTTGACACTTACAAAGTTGTAAATGGCTTAGATCTAGACTCTTATTATGACAATGTTCACAAAGCTTATGAGCAAGCCAAATCGGAATACGTCAAATTGAAAGAAGATGAATCGCAAGTGGAGCTTCAGAGATACAAGCAACAAATTAAGCGTGACATCAAAAGTCAGACTTGTCGAATTACAAGTGCCTGTGAACAAGCAGAGTCATCGTTTTCCAATAATGATTGTGATGTTTATATTGTTCAATGTTACAAATGTGATATTGAAGAAATGGTTGAAACTTTGATGAGTATGATGTCAACTGCTTCACGGTTGGTGTCAGAAGATTGTATGGATGAAGATGAAATTAATGAGATTGTTTGTCGGGCTGACTCTGTCAAAAGAAATTGTATTGTTAAGCTTAATTCAGCCAAAGTTCTTAAACAAGAGTCAACTGAATCCACTGTGTCTAAAAGTGAGTCAAATGTTGTGCGAGTTACCTCTCCTATTGGTGGTTCAGTTACTAAATCTGATACATTGAAAATGAGTGAGAACGTCACTTTTAGTGGCCCTTCTGTATCTAGTGGGTCTTCTGTTCCGATGGTGACAAATTCTGGTGACATGTTTGGTATGAACTCTGCAATTTCTTCAAGCCATGTGACTACAACAACTGATTCTGCTATGTCTTTTCCCATTGCTGCTGCGTTTGAATGTCCTTCCTCTAGTACTGTAACTGTTAATTCTGGTGGGTCTTACTCTGGCGCGTTGTGGGTTCCAAATTCACGAAATGTTACAGGAAATGCCACTGATCTCTTGTATCCCTCAAATCTTACTTACACTCCAGGTATAAGTGGATCATTTGGTGGTGTAAGACTTGAAAAAACGTCCCTTCCTAAATTCTCTGGTAACAGATCAGAATGGCCAGAGTTCAAAGCAGTGTGGAGAGAACTAGCGGAATCCAGTATCCAAAGCAAGTCTACTCTTGCTTATGAGTTAAAAAGAAGCCTCAGAGGTGAAGCTTTTCAGAAGGTCAAAAACATTTATGTTACAAAACCAAATGCTTATGAACTGTTGTGGCAACGCCTGTCTGAATTTTATGATGATTCTACTGCAAGTGTTCAGTCTGCTTTAGATGGATTAAGTAGACTAAGATCTGTCAAAGAAGGTGATTTTAAAAGTTTTGTACAGCTTGTTGATTCTGTTGAAGGTGTCCATGCCCAGTAGGATGAATTGGGCCACTTAAATGTATTGTCAATGCGAGAGGTAGACAAGCTCAGTGAATTGTTGCCATCTGATCTTAAAATGTTGTGGATTCGTGCTTATCATCAGTTGGGAGTGATTGAAAAATTGCATCCTTTTGATCCATTTTTGAAGTTCTTGCGCTGTGAAAGGGCTTCAGTTGCTAGATTTGCTGATGATAACAAAGGTCGAAATGTTGAACATTCTAAGAGTAGCAGTAGTTGTCATCATAGCTCTGTTGAAAAGGGAAAATCTATGTCGTGCGTTATTCACAATGATGCTCAACACAAAACAAGTGATTGTCGTGATTTTGTGAAACTGAGTCTTGATGAGAAGTACAATGCTCTAAGAAAAGCACATGCCTGTTTCAAATGTTTTGAGCTGCATAGACGTGACAAATGTGACAATTATGATGAATGTGAAACCTGTGGAAAGAACAATCACAACACACTTCTGTGTAAAAGTAATGTTCCTAGCTCTGAGTCCCATTCTTCTACAACTTGTACGGCATCTGTTGATAATGTTAGATTGACTGTGTTTAACAATGCAAATGTTGGTCCTTCAGTTTCCTCACTTTATGCCATTCAGCAGGTTCCAGTTGTCGATGGTGGAAAGATGGCTACTGTATTTTTTGATAATGGTTCAAATTCGACATACATCACACACCAGGCAGCTGAGAGGTTGAAGGCCAAGGTCATCGGTAGTTACACTCTGGATGTAACCACAATGGGCAACGTCTGTAAGGAATACAATACCAAGTTGTATGAGTTGTCATTTCGGACTGCAACTGGCAGGGTTGTTTCGGTTCTTGCTTTTGGAATGGATCAAATCACAGGTTCGGTGTCAAAACTCAACTTAAGTTGTCTCATGAAGTTGTTTCCAGATTATGATGTTTCCATTCTGCAACGTAGATCGTCTGAGATTGATGTTTTACTGGGTTGCGATTATTTCGGATTGCATCCTAAACAGGAAGTAGAATCTTCAGGTCGTCATTTGAGCATTATGTCAGGTGAATTTGGTGTTTGTCTTGTTGGGAGTCATTCTGAATTGTATGAGGATTCTGATCCTCACACCAACTTGGCTGGTCACAACTATCGAGTAAAGTTAGACAACCACTTTGTTCAAAGTCATTCCGCGTTTGATAGATCAATCAACAGTGCACCTCTGTCTGACCCCGAGTTACCTCATTGTGAGGTGGATGATCTTGATGTTCTGAGTTTCTGCTCTGGTGAAGATTCAAGTTCCGCAATTAATCCTCTGCGTGGTATCATGTCAACTGAGTCAGCGCTTGCTAAGGATCCTGTATTCTCCCAAGGAAAAAGTGATGCTGAATTGGAATCATTCAAGAGTCCTGTTGAAGCTGAATCTGCATCATTGTTTGAAGAATCTGGTCAGGTTAACAGACTTTCAGGTCTGGGTCGGACTCCTACTGAAGAAAGGGCAGCCTCTGATGTCAATTTGGATTTCTCGCTGATGCGGAAAGGTTGTGAAGTTTTTCCAAATCTGTCAGCTTCTCATGTTCCAGATGCTACTTCTGTTCTGTTGACTTGTAGAAGTGTTTTGCTGCTGCTTTGTCTATTGATTTTCGCTCATTCTCTGGGAATTATACATTTTGGTGTCTACACTCAGGTTGTTGGAATGTATCTGCAAGAAAGTGCCTGTTTGATTGCAGCATGGAATGATTCTTTATTTGTACATTTTGACAAATTATTTACTCTACTCTTTCAACCAGAAAATGTGATGTTTGAAAAGAAGAGAAATCTGAGACCTGGTGAACTTATAAAAGTTGCTGTATTGAATTTTTGTGAATACATTTGTGGTAACCAGTTAACTGAATCTGATCACAGCAACCCTCACCCTCCCGATGTGTTGGGAACATAAAGGTCATTATTTATTATTTGTATTTGGATCATAAAGATCCCACCTTGATTTGTACTGGGATCAATATGATCTAACTTTGAATCGTATTTTGATCATAAAGATCCAACTTTGATTATATTTTGATTATAAAGATCAAACTGTACATTGATCATCTTGATCATCAACATTCTCTATTTTTATCATGCTACATTTTTCTCTGTTGAACAAACCCATAACTGTAAACTGCTAAGTTTGTATTTTTCACTTTTACTGTTTCTATCTGTTTCTGTTGCTTTGTGTGTTTCACACTTTGGGTGGCACACTTTGTTTGGTTTCCTGCTGTCTGCTGTTCTGTACATTTTAATCATTCTGATGCTGAGTTTCCTATTGAAGGGTTTATACTGGAAATATCTGTACATTAAAGTGAGTAACATGAATTATTTTATTGTATAAATATTGTAGTTCTTGCTGTGATCTGATTTGATTAAATTGATTTTTGAGTATTCTTATTGCATATGAATTCTCTGGTTAAATATAATTAGCACATTATTTGTATTGTATTTAGATGCCTGAATAATAGGCCAATGCTGACACTAAACTGACTGCTTACTGGACTTGAGTTTCAAGAATCCCAAGACGTTACAAATTGTGAGTTTATTTGTTGGTTCATAATATTTGTGCTACAATGGTGTCAGTGAACTTTTCATTACTTAAAATTTTAATTCACATGAATGACTTATATAGTTGCCATGTTGATACATATATGTGATTTCTTATTGTGTCCCTTTTGTTTTTCTTCAAGGGAACTTCTTCTCATTCTTCTCATTCTTCTCATTCTTCCAATGGAATAAACGATTGAGAGTAGTGTCAAACGTCGTTGTCTTTTACTACTTCTAGACTTGGGTCCAGTACACATTCCTTGGCTGTTGTCCGTCATACTTCTACGTTCAAAGATATCCTCCTGTTGTGTATGCCGAAAGCATGTATAATCACTCACAAATATCCACAAAAGACTGTCATGGATTTTGGCCTAGTCTTTTGACTTTGACCAAAGAGCCTATTTGACTATTAGCCTATATGATATTAGGCTCAATTTTCATTGGCTGTTGGATATTACATTGGAATCTCATTGAATTCTCAGTGTGTCCAATGAGGTTGCAGCTTAATATCCACTGGCCAATCATGGCTCTGTGGATATTAGGCTTGACTGTCATTGGCTAGGATATTTGGCCAGATTCTCATTGGACAGGATATTAGGTTGCATTCTCATTTGACAAACTATTAACTGCAATGCCCCCTACTGTGGATATTAGGGTGGATTCTCATTGGTCAAGATAGTAGGGCGTATTCTCATTGGTCAGTTCACTATTATCCAAAGTTGGATATTTGTCGAAATCCACAATAGTATAAAAGAGTTATTGCGAGTGACTTGGGCATGTATCCAAAGTATAAGATCTTTGCCAAAATCCATAATAGTCGGGATTGAGCGATAATGAGTGATTTAGGCATGCGCCCAAAGGACCTATATTTTGCCCAAAGGCCTCACAGATACTTTGAAGGATGCGATGACTTTGGGAAAGTCATGCCAAAAGGAGTCGTAATGCCCAAAGGCCCTATAGTTTGCCCAAGAACCCTATAATTAGCCAAAAGACCCTATATTTTGCCCAAAGGCCTAATATCCATACCGAATAGGCCTATTGGGCACAATAGTGGGTATTGGCGGTAACACCTGTTGTCTAGTAATGCACATTTGAGCACACTTTTGTGAATTGAATTTTAAGAGCCACTTATCTGACGATATTTCTAATTTCTGCAGGTCTGATTGAATTTTATTTGAGGTTTCGCCCCTCTTGCTGGTGTGGAACATCTTTGTATCATCGGCGAAGATGTATGCTTCTGTATCTAGAGAATCCGGCAGGTCATTTATGAAAATGACAAACAATAAAGGTCCCAGGACGGACCCCTGTGGTATGCCACTCGTAACCTTCATTTTCATAGAGTTCTGTTCTCCGACGCCAACATATTGTGTCCTATCTTGGAGGAAGTCTTTGATCCATCTGGGTCTGTAATACCATAGAATCTCAGTTTCTCCAGCAGTCTTTTGTGTGGCACCTGGTCGAAAGCTTTTTGGAAGTCTAAGTAGATCACCTCCACATTCTCACCCTTATCTAAAGCCTCGGTCCAGATATCCAATACCCTGAGGAGTTATAGCACAGTAGATCGCCCTGGTAGAAACCCATATTGTCTGTCCGTGAAGAGATGAAATTTCACAGCCGAGACGGTCAATCGGGCAAATTCATTTTTCTATGTTATTGGGGAGTGAGTGAGTTGGTTTTTTATGTCTCATCAACACCTGAGTGGGCTATTTTTTGCTGCTTGTCATTTTTCTCTTGTCTATGCAAGGAAATCATTGGTCTGTTAAGCTGTCTCGATGTGTTGTTTTGGATGGTTTATTGTACTCAGAAGCCGGTTCTTTCTTCTTCGGTTGTTGGAGTGACATTTTTGTCCGTGGAACACAAGAAGAGGATGGTTGACTTCGTTGAATCTTTGTACTAGGTGGTGTGCATAAGTCAGATTCAGGATATTTCACAGTTTGTGCCTGTTATGGGCACAACATCAATCTAGTTGTGACAGCTGGTCTAAGGCCATATTAAGCCCTTGGTGTCAGCAAAGGTGAGATCGGTTGTGAATTTTTTTCACCACAGTTCCCTTGCGATGCAATTTTTGTTAAAGAAACAGGAGATATTACTTCTTGCAGACAAACATGGCTACAAGCTGCTCCCTGACTGCGTCAAATGACGGAACAGCACTCTTGTGATGCTAAAGAGATTTGTTGAGCAAACACCTGAATTACATGGTGTGGCTGCGGACACGGAGTACAAGAACAACGACTTGAAGTCCAAACTCTTGACTTTCGAAGAACCAAGTCTAGTAGAGAAAATTATTGTAATTTAGGAGTCGTTTGAAAAGGCCACTGTAATGCTGAGTTCTGAGAAGATTCCAACACTTTCAATGGAGGCACCTTGCTTGCAGAAACTGGAACAGGCACTTGCACTGAAAAAACACTTTGTCTAAATATCGACAAATTTTGTCTGGATTTACACAAAATCGCATGTTAGCTGGTGTCTGTCCAAAGTCTTGTCTATTCCAGACAAAATGAAATGTGTGATTTTTTAGACAATCATTTTGTCTAAAAAATTTTGTGTAAACCAACACAATATTTTGTCTGCTTTACACATCAAAACTGTCAAAATATGTGTTGTAAAATATGTGTTAATTTTATGATAGATATATGTCTGTTGCAACATAGACTTTGTTTAGAATTTTGTCTGTTTTGACATAGACCATTGCTTGATTTAGCATAGACTTTGTTTAGATTTTTGTCTATTTCAACACAGATCATTGTCTGAAGCAACAATGTATTTGTTCAGAATTTTGTCTGTTCCAGCACATGCCCTTGTGCATAATAACAAAGCCTTTGTTTAGAATTTCGTCTATTTCAGCACATGCTCTTGTTTAAAATAACATAGCCTTTGTTCAGAATTTTGTCTGTTCCAGCACATGCCTTTGTTCATAATAACATAGCGTTTGTTTAGAATTTTGTCTATTTCAGCACATGCTCTTGTTTAAAATAACATAGCCTTTGTTCAGAATTTTGTCTATTTCAGCACATGCCCTTGTGTATAATAACATAGCCTTTGTTCAGAATTTTGTCTATTTCAGCACATGCCCTTGTTTATAATAACATAACCTTTGTTCAGAATTTTGTCTATTTCAGCACAGATCATTGTCCAAAATAACAATGTATTTGTTCAGAATGTTGCTTCAGCACATGCTCTTGTGTATAGCAACATAGCCTTTGTTTAGAATTTTGTCCATTTCAGCAGAGATCATTGTCTGAATTAACAATTAGTAAATCTGTGCGCAGTCAATGAATCCTTAACCCTTTAGATATAGATAAACAAGGTATATTTCATTCTCCAAAATGCAATGATAACCAAAACAAGATTTCCATTGATTATATGAATGTTTAATTAAACATTAGTAAATAATGATACAGTGTACAGTACTTGAGGTAATATTAATCATATGCTTAGAAAAGAGTCAATATGTATTTTTTGTATAAATCATAAAGATATTTGCATAGTTCTTTCCCAATATGAATGTACAAATCAAATAAAGTTTATAATTATGATTGGTCTACATACCCATCCCTGAATAAAAATGTCCTTAATTTTAATGGGCAAGTCATAAATAATGTTTTCCAATTCAAGTAGGTCATGTATTATACTGCTGCGCTTCGACAATGCTGTAGCTACGAAGAGCAGGAAATTGTTGCTACCGTGTGACACCTCCTGTGCTAAAGGAATCTTTCTCAACCCCGCATACTCATCCATGCTTGGTCCCACCTGAATAGTAATAGATAAAGAAAAGAAACAGTGAATTACACCATTCATGTCTGTATGTATTGATCCTTACTTTGTTATTTGTCAGTCGTCATTTTCATGCAAGTAGAGCATAATATAAACTTTCACATGCAAATAGATTACAACCCAGTTTGTTTTGCAATACCACATGAAGAAGTAGTGTATAAAAACCATGAAGTATATATTGTTGTATACCCAATGGTTCTTTTTGCATGAAGAGATATTTTGGTGGTGTTATTGCATTGTTTACATTTGGGAAATCATGTCTAGGCAAATTCAACTGACTAGTATAGATCATCTGAGCAAAATTTAGCTCTCTTGTGAATTGCATAATTGGGCAAGAATAAGACCGAATGTTTGTACGATGTTATTTTGATTTGCAGCCCCACTCATGAAGAGATCTTGAGTCCTCTGTACCCACTCTTGTGATTTTGTAATTTATTAATTAAACTGTTTTTCTTGAGTAACCACTACAATGTTACCAATATAATTTGTGGCTAAACTTGTCGCTACACAACATCAGCCAAAAGTAACATTTGCAACATCAGAAGATTGTTTCAAGTTGTCGTAGGGCACATCTTAAACACCACAAAACATTGTAACCATTGGGTCTTCTTATAACTATACACGAAGAAATACGATAACAAAATAAAAACTTACTAGTTTGAAATCCACAAAATATTCCATGGTCTCTGTAAGTTGCCATTTTCGCCACGACATCTGCAAAAAAAGGAATGCTGACCATTTAATGAGGAAAGAAGATGATTTACCAAATAACATTCTGCAGCTATACCAATTGGGTAAACTAGATTTGTGTGTATTGAGAAAATCAACAGATATATAGTGTAATTTGAAATGTATTGGTATTTATTGACCATATTTGAAAATATACACATTATTATTTTCAATTTTTGTCTAACAAGTGCCATATACATACTCCAGTCTTGTATGTCTTTATCAATTGTTCTCTCATAAAATATATTTAATTTACAAGATACACTATGTTGAGTTATCCAATTGAACTGCTCCTTTCTTACCTGCTTATAAATCAATTCCATCATTTGCAATTTTAAGATCATCTCTTTCATTCTATTGTTGAGGTTTTGGTGTAGCTTTGACAGCAGTGCTGGTGTAGCTTTGACAGCAGTGCTGGTGCCATTCTCTCCCATTTCCCGGCAAAATTATCGAATGTCTGGCCAACTAGTTGAGAATTCGTTGTCACTCTGAAATAAACAATTACAAGTTTTGAATACACACAGAAACAAAACTGAAGTTGTCGTACTACTGTCTTTGCATGAGTAGAAGTTCATATGCAAAGTGCAAAATCAAGGCTTTAGTAATGTATGACTGATGTGTCACGTGATCAGCTACAAGAGAACGTACACTCAGCAAAATGCACTCCAGACTCTTTAATGAGCACACAGGACATGTTATTCTGTTCATTGTAATGCTTTTATAACCCTGCCCATTTCCCATCTCCTTCTATTTCAGAGAACTGTATCTCCGGGAATTACAAGCCCTCACTTACATCATGCATGTACATGTAATGAACCATGTCCTATGTACCACAGACGCTACTACCATCCCAATCGTAACC
Organism: Platynereis dumerilii; assembly: GCA_026936325.1. Lineage (NCBI taxonomy): Eukaryota > Metazoa > Annelida > Polychaeta > Phyllodocida > Nereididae > Platynereis > Platynereis dumerilii. The sequence continues at coordinate 106,141,953 of JAPTHN010000002.1, forward strand.
AATGTACGGTCCACAGGCACAGGAGGTCAATACATTTTGGGGGGCTGCCCAAAAAATATTGTCGAAATTGCCCCAAAATCTAAGTTCACAAAATATTCAGCCCGAAACCACCTGAAAAATTTATATTTCAAAATTGTATTTTTGGGGGGCTGCAACCCCCCCTGCAACCCCCCCCCCCCCCCAGCCCCTGGCTCCTACACCTGGATGTACCATTTCCAACTATTCCAAACATACTACACATACAGATGGCTTTAGCCCGATATCTATGCACGAGCCCTGTACCCATCATCAATGTCAACCAAACATGATCAATATCCACCAAACATGACCAATGTCCAACATCCATACAATATGCTCTAACTCTAAACCTATCAACTATCCCAAGCACCAATGTCCAACATCTATGCACTAACCCTTTACCTGTCCTTAAGGCTTAAGTATCCCAAACAGCAACTATCCCAAGCATGACCAAGGTCCAACATCTATGCACTAATCCTAAACCTACCCTCAACTGTCTCAAACATCAACTATCCCAAGCATGACCAATGTCCAGTATATGTACACTAAACCTAATCCAAACTGACTGCCTATTTAAGAAAAAACTATCCCAATGTATTCCAATGTTCTACAACTGTCCTAACCACTCTACACCTATAGCCATGGATATGCCCTAGTAATTCCATTGTTTTCAAAGCAACTTATAAATTAGCAATATTGACAAATAAGTATATAGACACAGTCTTCAAGCTAATAATCAACAACATTTAATAATCAATTAAATTTTCTTAGAAATAACAAATGAACTTTATCCCACATAATTTCATACATGAATTTTCAATGCCATATTTTTTAGACATGAATTAGCCCTTTGTAATGGCCTATATTTGACTCATGTCATGCTATTAACTTGGAAGTATCTGTCACCTTAACTTGGTGTCTGAGCATTGTAATAATAGTCAATAATAGCACTTACTGCTGTGTCTGTATAGTAAATTTAAGAGAGAAGAAGAAACATTGCGGCTCAGCTGTCACAGAAAGTCAGCCT